>JAEBUP010000044.1:0-506332 GCA_023014405.1 Amanita molliuscula
CGTCTCCGGACGCGGGACCGATCCCCCCAAACACTGCGCCACCGAGCGGGGAGGTGGCGGACCTGCCGTTGGAATGTCCCTGGCCCGGAGATGCCTTGCTCCTTGTCGACCCGGGCGTGGCGCGTCGCGATTTGGGCGTCGCCTCGGCCGCGACCTGCGGCGTCCTGGGGGGCGTGCTCGTGCTCAGATTTATCGCGCGCTTCGTCCCCGGCGCGGGGGACGTTGACAAACCGAGTTCAGTGGTTGTTGTGCGTCGACGCGAGGGCGTTTGCTGGAGATGGGCGTGGATCTGTGCAAGGCCCATGACGCGTCTGGCGCGCTCCGGCTCGCGATCTTTGCCGCTGGGCGTTTGTGCCGGGCGGGCGGGTGTCGCGCCCGGTGTGATGGGCGCAATGGTGGGCACGGGGACCGGGATCGTTTTGGGCTTGGCTGGCGAAGGCTTTCAGGCGAGGATTTTGTGCGCGTGGAGCGTGCCAAGCTGGAGCCGCGAGGCCTGCTGGCCGTGGTTGTATTGCTTGCGGTACTCATGGTGCTCAACGTGGTCATGGTGGTCAGTTTCCAGCCTGCGGGGAAAGCTGACAGGAGGGGCCGATTGGCGTTTCCTGGCGGTGGTGGAAGGCGGAGCGGGGCCGGCCATGCTGAGCCTTTTTGTAGGTGATTTTGCAGGGGGTGCGGGGTGCGGCAAAGCGACGGGTACGGGGGATTCGTGGAGGGCGTCTGCAGCTGCGGGGGTGGAGAGAATGGCATCGACGATGGAGGGCATTCTGGCAGGGTTGAAGCGGATGGTGTCGCTGCCTGTCGAGTCTGTGCGGGAGCCGCGCATGTTGAGTTGGCCCGGGCGACCCTGCAATGCTGCGACGGATCACTGAGGCAACCAAACCGTGACGAAAGCATCACATAATTCAGTGATTCGCTCTTCTTATTTCCATCATAGCTATTGGAAGACCGGAGCCTGTCTATCCCGATTCCAACATCCCGTTGATATTACGACCCTGTTGAGAATCTCTCTTTTTTTACGAATAGAAATGATGTTATGCCAGAACCTAGGTAGCGCTAACTACAACCACAACCGAGTGGATGACCGCCGGATATACACCTAACGAAAGGCAAAAAATACAGTACAGCTATGTGATGGCGGCAGAGTTGAGAATCTCTGCTCGTGGTTCACCCACCCACTTCTCCACGCTGTCCTGAAGGATTGGCAGCACTGTCACACTTCAAATTTTGGAATCATACTAATAGGTGTGTAATCTATCACTAATTCACATTTCTGTGTATATACTACTGAAATGGAATTGCTTTGTTATACATATGTATCATCAACAATGTCAAACTGATTGGCTGAGAGTGAGAATTCAACTCATCGGATCACGGAATAAGAACAAATGGCATCATGGCATCACTGCCCCTTCACGTACTGCTTCGTCGCAGGCGTCTTGCGATAGGTTAACAAAACACACACAAACACCTTCGGTGAAAATCACGCGTTATGCATCACACATGATTTTTTTTTTTTTTTTACGAATAGGAATATACATTCGACATAGAGTAATGAAACTAGGATGCTACCGAACATTTGTATGTCGGATAAACTATGCAAAAGCAAAAGTAGCATAAGCAGCAATTAAGGCGACTACAAAACAGCTAATCAGAAAAGCAACAGGCAATTGCATCACACATGATCAGAATCTCTGAATGCGAAAAATTGCAATGCTTTGTAACCTTAACATCATGGATATTGACGCAGCCAATGCCACTCTGTTCAATCCTGTAGGTACCGGAAAGAAGTATAAAGACATGCCTCTATGCGTAGCTCTTGCAAGAAACCACGGCCATACCCTCCGACTCCATCTGAGACACCTCTCCTCAGCAGGATGAGCCAATCCTAGACTTCATCCAACCTTCCCATGCAATCAAAACTTTCGCAATACATGCGTGGTTCAGCTGCGAGGAGCCAAGCACTGCTAGTCATGTCCTGTGAACTGTACGTAGCGTGAAATCATGTTATGCGTTACACTGCTCGAATCCGGGGTTCTGGGTACCCTTGATAGCCAGTTTGAGCGAAATGTGTCCGGACAAAAATGGCTTGGTTTGCCAGGTTTCCGAACCAGCCTCGCCTCCGGTTATCAGGGGTCCTACCTTGCGACAGTGTGGGGGCCCTCAAATGCGTTGATACGCGCGATGGTCTCGACACTGGCGTCAAGCGAATTAGCAAGAAAATCAGACGGAACAGTGCACTTGCTTACCGCTTCCCGTGAGATCCTCGTACCAAACAGTATGTTCATTAATGATGTGAAACGTGCCATATCTTTGTCGACAGATTAACGTGGCAACCCAGAAGATCTTTTGTTTCAAAATCCAGTTTTTAAGGCTCTCTGAGATGTGGTCGTAGAACTGGACCATGGGCCGCCGGGAGGTAACGTTCTCACACACACACAGTTATTAAAGCGGTCCAGTGGCATGAGCCTAATATACATAGTAATGATGTAGATGCCGTTCATTCTCCTGCATATGAGAGGTCTATTGATTTAGACCCCTCTGGGGGGACGTAATACGGGCATCTGGTACGCGCATGACACCCAATAGGGGATGGCTCAGCGCATACGGCTAGTCAACTTGGCGTTTGGTAGAGGAAGGTAGCTGCATGACCAAAAGACGATTGGCAACAGTACATCGCCCCACGGTCCACTCCTGAGAACGCCACCTCAAACATCCGTTTCGTCATGCACTTTCGAGCTTAAGGAGGACAGGCACGGCTTGCAAACGAGCAGGCTTCGTTTCTGGATGAACCCTGTCGATTGAAGTTGTGGATACGCATTGGTCCAGTATGATCGAGCCACGGAGATTATCGGCTTAATCTTAGGGTTTAACGTACAACGTCACGATCTGGCGACTGTTACCCGATACGGACATCAAGATCCGATATTAATCATGATGCTGTCTTGCAGAGTCTTGGAGGCAGTTTTGACCAGAAACATCTGACAAGGTATGAATGACATCGTCATTGTAAAAGTGTATGTCGCAGCATATCGCATGAAGCCGTAGGTTGTATGACGGCTTTTCTAGTGGCCGGAGCGTCCACTTGGTTGGACTTATGGGGACGTCACTCGCGGGCCGGGAACTGCAAGCGACCCATGTGCCTGAAATCAACGTGCGGCATGTCAACGGTGGAAACCTGCCGGCGGCCATATGTTTTATTAAAAACCGTAGTTCTCGCGATTAGGCGGCGTCGCCTCTTGTCCCCTTTTCTTCCCTCTAATGCAGCCAGAGATTGACAATGATAAAATTTCCATCTCCTCAAAGGAGACGCGCGCCCCGACGCCGATTCACCCGGATGAAAAGCGTGTCAAGGACGCGGCAGAAAGAGATGGATCATATCACACCACAGATGAGATACTCGTGGACTGGGATGGGCCAGACGATCCTGCTAATCCGTTAAAGTCAGATTCTCCGTTTGATACACCCGTGACTAATGCAATATTTACCCTTCGCTTAGTTGGACATATAAACAAAAATGGACGGCCACGATTTTCGTGTCATTATATACCTTCGTCAGTCCGGTTTCGTCATCGATCGTGGCACCTGCCTCGGACAAAATAGCCAGCCAACTTCATATCATGAATTCGGTGTTGATCGCCATGACAACTTCAGTGTTTATCCTAGGGTTTGGTGCGCACTAGTTCTACTGGTGTGTAAATATGACTGAAACAGCAGTAGTTATCGGACCGTTGGTTTGTGTTGTCGTGTTTCAGACGTTCAACGAGGTTGATCAAGCCTCATTAAATAGATATTAGGACCACTGAGCGAAATATACGGCCGCACCCGTGTCATCCAACTCGCCAACTTGTGGTACCTTGGTTAGCCTTTTCCTGCCACTGCATTTCTTTACTGATGTCATTGATATAGTTTGGAACATTGGCTGTAGTTTTGCCCAGAATCAAAGTCAACTAATTGCATTTCGTCTCTTGGCCGGTCTTGGAGGTAGCGCACCCTTTTCAGTATGTTTGTGACATTCGCATAGACATGTTTTTATTGAAGCCTAGGTAGGCGGCGGGACTCTCGGTGATATATGGCGGCCGGAAGAAAGAGGAAAAGCCATGGCCATTTATTCTTTGGCTCCGTTGCTGGGTCCTGTTCTAGGACCCCTTTGTGGCGCCTGGTTTGTGATTCATGTCCGTGCCTGGAGCTTGATTGATATTCCTATAACACACAGGATAGCAGAACGCTCTACATGGCGCTGGGCGGTGAGTGGAAAAGAAGCGCTCAATTATAGTGGCTGACGCCAAGAAAGTTTTGGTCGACAAGTATTATCGACGCAGTTATCCAAGGCGCAGGGTTGCTTTTTTTCAGAGAAAGTGAGTCGACCGCCAGAAACGAAACGCAGCATTTCATGCCGGATGGCAGCCTTTGCGCCTCTCCTTCTGGAGAAAAAGGCGAAACGTTTGCGTCTGAGCAAGGATATTGAGAAAGTTAAGATCCGAAAGATATATACGATATATGAGAGAAATGACTCCAGAACGTCCGCGATTTCTACGATTCCAAATTGGATGTCAAAGGCTAACGCAGATAATCAGATGGAAGCAAATCTTTGCGCGTGCCATGCTTCGACCGTTTGCATTATTCGCTATGGAACCCATCATTCAATTCGTCGCGCTGTATGTCGCGTTCGTTTATGGTATTCTATATCGTAAGTCATCGTGCGCTGCCTTGATAGGCAGCATTTATGCTTTGCCTCTATCAGTATTCCTGACCAGCATGCCGTTAATCTTCTCGGACATCTATCATGAGTCAGTTGCAATTGGTGGATTAAATTATATCGCATTAGGGGCTGGACTCACCATAGCCTCGCAAGCAAATGCACGAATCTTAGACCGTGTATACGTGTATCTCAAAAACCGAAATGCAGGCGTAGGTGAACCAGAATTTAGGCTACGTACGTCTTTTATGACCATATTTGCGTGGATCTAACGTTGCTTTGAATAGCATCCGTATTTATCGGTGCCGTTTTGCTTCCGATTGGTCTTTTCTTGTCCGGATGGGCGGCACAGGCCCACGTTCACTGGGTCGTTACTGATTTAGTAAGTTAGGTCCGCTTCATTTCTAGATCAGTATCCATTCAATTCCCTAGGGAATTGCATTTGTGGGTGGAGGGATGATCCTGGTGTATCAATCCATGCAGACCTACGTTATTGATACGTTTACTCTACATGCTGCATCTGGTAAATTTTGCCCCATTTATATATACTGAAACCTTACATAGTAGCTCTCGCCACTATGGTCTGCATGCGCAGCGTTGCTGGTTTCGGATTTCCTTTGTTTGCTCCAGTAATGTATAGCAAGCTTGGATACGGAAGAGGGAACACACTTCTTTCATGTGTTTCCATCGTGCTTGGCTGGCCAGCGTACGCTCCTAATTGCACAAGTGTGTGTATTCAATTAATATCATTAAAGGCCTTGGATCTTCTGGGTTTATGGGAAGCGCATTCGCGCGAACAGCTATTACGCACGGACATCTGAGAGAGTATCATGATTTCCTCAATCTTTTCCAACCAGGATGATTCAATTTTACATTTGCTTATATGGATATTAGCAAGCATAGCGCGGATTCTGTCCTTACCGCACTTAAGATGCATTCCGATATTATGTAAGTGCATGGCTCTTGTAGAATCAGCAGTGAACTGGATGGATCTCGTAACGGACCAAAGTTGATGCGTTGAATGACATCAAGATACTATAAATTAATTCGCCGGGTATTGTTATCAAGGCACATCTAGGGACTTGAGTCTGCGGCTTTACGTTATTATTGAATATTGATTATCCAAACTCCAATTGATAATCTTACGTTGGAAAATTCAACATCATCTCGTTCCGGGGACCGGATATGACAAGTTGCGGAAATTGTCGGCCAGCTGCAGCATGTCTGCGATATAGATGGGCTTCTCCTACTTAAACAATCCCAGTGACCTGAACATGGGGGCTCAATCAACTTCCGTGACGTATCGTTGCGAATTTTTTTGGACCGGCGGTATATCGGCACCGCAGCTGATGCCATCAGCGGATGTCTCCCGAGTTGTGACAGGTTCATCCGCTGCCAAATTCCAAACATGATGCATCGATGGTCGTGCTTCGCTGGCCAACTTTTCCCCCTCTGCATATAGCCGGAAATTGAGGCATGCTCCGCGACAGCTATCAGAAAATATGGTGGAATTTACGATGCTTGATTTGCGTGCAGTGTTAATGCAGTTGACTACTGCACGGGGACAGCAGCGGTGCTGCTGGTATGGGAGAGGCGACTTTACTCACGGAAGAACAATCGCGGTTAACATCGGGCTCGACAAAGCCCGGATGATGGATCCGAATTCCGCAGACGCCGGGTGCCTGTCTTGAATGTAATGTGCGGTATGTCAGCCGCGGATATATCCCGAACTCGTGCTGCAAAATAAAAGACCGTGGCCCTCGCTTTTATGGAGTTTGCTAGTCACCGCTGTCCATGCAGTCCGAGATAGTTGATGATGACCGGAATTCCATCTATTCAAGAGAAACACGCGCCGCGACGCCTACGTCCGACGGAAAGCTCCCCAAGGAAGATTCGCATCCGACTTCAGATGAATTAATTGTGGACTGGGATGGACCAGATGATCCTGCCAATCCATTGAAGTGAATCTTCTCCGTCTCATACCCCTAACACGATTAACATGACTGTTCATCACTCAGTTGGTCGTATAGAAAAAAATGGGCGGCCACAATCATCGTATCACTATTTACGTTTATCAGTCCGGTTTCATCATCGATGGTGGCACCTGCCTCTGAGCAGATAGCAATCCAATTCCATATCACAAGCTCCGTGTTGACTGCCATGACAATTTCAGTATTCGTCTTGGGCTATGGTGCGCATCTGATTCAACGAGGGTGTAAATGTAATTGACGTAGCAATAGCCATTGGACCTTTGGTTTGTCGTGCGATATATTAAACAAACAACGAAATTGATCGATACTCGCTTTGAATAGGTATTAGGACCACTGAGCGAAATTTATGGCCGCTCTCGTGTCCTGCAACTCGCCAACTTGTGGTACCTAGGTTCGTCGCTGTTTTACTATAACGTTAGATATCTGACATCAACAAAGCTTTCAACATCGGTTGTAGTTTTGCACAGAACACAGGGCAACTAATCGCATTCCGTCTCTTGGCTGGTATTGGAGGTAGTGCACCCTTTTCGGTATGTTTGACGTCTGTAAACTCTGTGTACTTGGCTGAGATCCATCCAGGTAGGTGGCGGGACTCTCGGTGATATGTGGCGGCCAGAAGAAAGAGGACAAGCAATAGCCATCTACTCATTGGCTCCATTGCTGGGTCCTGTTCTAGGACCTGTTTGCGGTGCCTGGTTTGTAATCTATGCTAGATCAGGAAAAGTTCATTAACATTTCCACAACAGGATAGCAGATCGTTCCACGTGGCGCTGGGTGGTGAGTAGATGCTAATCATTCGTCTATGGTGACTCACACACAGGAAAAGTTCTGGTCGACAAGCATTGTCGATGCTGCAATTCAGGTCGCGGGACTTTTTTACCTCCGGGAAAGTACGTCGATTATTGGAAGCTAAATACAGCTTTTCATGTTGGACAGCTTTTGCGCCTTACATTCTAGAACAAAAGGCGAAACATTTACGTCAGAGCATGGATGTTGAGAACGCCAGGGCCCGAAATATATTTACGATATATGAGAGAAATGGCTCCAGAACGTCCGTAATTTCCATCATAAAGATTAGGAGGTGAAAGCTAATGTGGATGTTCAGATGGAAGCAGATATTTGCGCGTGCCATGATTCGGCCGTTTGCATTATTTGCCATGGAACCCATCATTCAGCTCATTGCGCTTTATATGGCATTCACTTATGGTCTCTTGTATCGTAAGTCGTTTTCGCCCTGCCTAGACATGGGTCCTCATGTTCTGCCCATCAGTATTCTTGACCAGCATACCATCAATTTTCATTGTCACATATCACGAGTCAGTTGCAAATAGCGGACTGCACTATTTCGCATTGGGAATTGGCCTCTTCATAGCGGCGCAGACAAACGCACGAGCCATAGATCGTATATATCTCTATCTCAAAAACCGCAACGGAAACGTGGGTGAACCAGAATTTAGATTGCGTACGTCTTGTACAAATACGCTGCCAAGCCATTTTACCTCAACTATCCTTGATATAGCCTCTGTATTCGTAGGAGCCGTTTTGCTTCCAATCGGCCTTTTCTTATCCGGATGGGCGGCTCAGGCACATGTTCATTGGGTAGTCACCGATATGGTAAGTTTGGTGTCTTTCGTTTGCGTCGGTATCCAACCATTTCCCTAGGGAGTCGCATTGTTGGGTTCAGGAATGATCCTAGTGTTCCAATCCATGCAAACTTATGTTATCGATGCATTTACCCTGCATGCCGCATCAGGTGAACCATGTTTCTAATGAACATATGTACAAATCTCACTTTCTCGACGCCCTAGCTCTCGCCGCTGTGGCATGTCTACGCAGCCTTGCTGGTTTTGGATTCCCTTTGTTCGCTCCGGCAATGTACAATAGACTTGGATATGGAAAAGCGAATACGATTCTTGCATGTGTCGCCATTGCGCTCGGTTGGCCAGCGTATGTCTTGATTATCCTGCTGATATGTATAATTGACTAACGCATGTGACAGGCCTTGGATCTTTTGGACCTATGGCAAACGTATTCGCGCCAATAGCCATTACGCCCGCAAATCTTAAAATCTGGATCTATCACGGCCACGTGTAATCACGAGTTTCTACGAGTTAATTGGTAACAATCCGCTACTCTACATGCATACCCTACAATTATTCTAACAAGCACACCGGACACCGGAAGCATCGTATATAGGTCATGTTATGATTGCATTTTGAACGAAACACATATAATCAGCCATTAGTCCCGCTGTACCAACCTACATCTCGTTACCCTTAGATAAGTGAAATGCGGCGAATATCGTATATGGAGTGCTTCCATTGACAGAATCAGACTTGTTTTCTATTTGTTTATAGAGATGTGCAAGTGATTTTAGGAGGAGAGGGACTCATGTCATGTTGGTAGGATCCATCTCTTTTTTTTTTTTTTTTTTTCCGAATAGAAATATGCTATTATGAAACTCATGTAGCTACAAGCTACTTAAGCTACTGTACAGACTTGCTGCCAGATATACTAGGGAGCCATGCCCTAACTAAGTGATACTTTCCTTTGATAATGATGTCTCTATGATCCACATATGGTAAGATGTACACTAGGTTTCCAAAATTCGATGAGGGCCTATGCTATACCCCCATCTATAGTCCAAAGGCTGCCGGTGCTTAAGCGGCAGTGAAAGCAAAGCCTATCAAGCTCTTGACGTGATGCTAAAACAGGTTGAGGATTTCTCGAGGCAATATCCACAAATGCAGCCTAACCAAGAAAGGTCGGAGTCGAGCACTGTCAAGCAGGACTGGGTTACCGCATGTTCCCAGAGTTCATCAGCATTCCCTGCTATCTTGATCCACTGCGAAACAAAAAAGGTGTCTGCTACATTGGAAATCGACTAGAGTACACAAGGGGTGCAGACAGCACACCCACTTGCACCCACAGATCCAGGTAGGGTCTTCGACAAGAGATGGGTATAATGACAGATCGATGGATGTCGATCGATGAGAGCGATGTCGTGGATGAATGAGTGGACAGCCTGAGGCGAACGGCTAGGACACAGGAAAACCAGCCGATGTGGAATGGAGGGCTGGATGCGTAAACAAGAGGGCGGATGTAGGGGAGATGATGGGAGTCGGAGTTCAAGGAGCGCCTGGTAGGATCCATCTCCCTGTTTCCACTCCGCCTTCATCCCCTATCCGCTGCGCGTTCCGTACTACAGGTCGATTCACAGTTTCCAACACTATTCAACACCACTCCTGAAGGCATTGTAAGCCTTCATTCGTCTTCGAGATATATTGACTCCACCGTCCGAGGATGGCTGTCTCCATGTATTGTCGACGTGGTAGGTGAACTCTACTATGACGATATCGATGACACGGCAATCTCTCACTCTTGCGCAATGTAGACCCTTTCGATGACGCGTAATTGGAGCAACAGTATAGTTGTCCCTCCGCTATAAGGGCATCCTTTGAAAAACGCTTCGTCGGCTTTACCTCTGAAACATTCGAATTGCCTCATGTCACGCTATGATCCCAGTCAACTCGCTCCCAATTCAATACATACATTCTGGCGAAAGAAACGGATCACTGGGAAACATCCATATCAAGTGACCCTCCACTCTCCCCTGTTGACATTTCGTCCGCCTTGTTGACTCGCCTACCATCCCTTGTCGACTCGGTACAGATGCTCATTTTCGACGCCGAACTGAACTTTGACTTGATGCTCAGAACCGCGGAATTCGTCGAAGATTCTGATTGCCCAGTAGAACCGCCTGCGCTTGATAAAATGAGACGATGAATGTCATCTACAGTACTTCCGATATGACTCGATCCAGACCAATTGGTAGTAGAATGCCCGCTGCCTGCATCTGGGGTTGTGTATCTGAGTCTTGGAAAGGCAATGGTGTTTCGCTTGATACTTGCTGAAGATTCGGATTCTGGACTTTCTCGGCCATGTTTCTCAACTTTTGCCTTGCGTTTAGAGTTGGCTCTAGTGCGCTTGGGCCTTGTGTGAAGAACGGGCGCTGGTGCACTGCTGCTAGCACATTCTGGGAATTTCTGACTGTGAGAACGTAAGATGCGCATACATGGCATCGCAGAGGTTGTTTGGTGTTGCTTTTGCATTTTGCACTTGCACTCCGTCGACGTAGGGGGGCTGAAACTGAATAAAATGGACACATTCGGTTGCAAGATAATGTTAGAGTCAGATTCCGGGCTGGATTTCTCCAAGAACGACGATCTCTGTCTCTTCCTGCGAGAATCCTCGTCATTCGTGAAATTTTCTTCTGACTTCTTCCAATGGCTCCAGTTTCCGTGGTATGTGTAGCATTTCATGAAGTTGGGCTGACCAATCATCAGATTTGGCACGGGGTGACGACAGAGGACTAGCGAATGGGCTTGGCCCCCCCATCTCTTCGAGTCGCTTCTCAAAGCTGAATTCTTCAAAAAAGCGTGGGTCTTCCTCTTGCGACATCTTCATCTTGCCATTCCGCAATGGCGCGGCTGGCACGCCCGAACGTATGCCGACTAGAACTTTATAGCATTTCTAATGAAGCTCACAGGTCTGTCATCGCTTGTATCAATTGAGAGGGCCAGAGATAACTTTGCATTGAAGATTTGCGCTACGTTCACTAGTTCTTCGCGGGACATCGCCAGCAGATCTTCATGATTGTGGAACGGTATACGGTCTAGAGCTGTAATAATGATGACATCCTTGTCCAAAGTGGAGTCGACATTTTGTAGTGCAAGACGGGCGGATGCTCGAGTGGGAGTAGAATGGAGAGATCGCGGAGTACGGTATGGCCGGCGGTACGCCACCTTTCCTGGATAGAGATGGACTATCTGGTGCGTGTCGCCGTAAGTATTTGAGCGAGCGAGGTCCCACAGGGCTCTTTGTCCGTGATCTGGACCCATCAGGCGCATATACCTTTATCGGGGCTGACAGCGAACCATCTGCGTCCCTACTTTGGCGACTGACCAGTACCTTTTCAACTGCCGCGGCGTAATCATATGCATGGAGATGCTCGAAGCTAGCCTCATCCTCCGAGATTTCTTCACGTCGCCGTTTACCTAGCTGCGCAGGGACATTGGGAGACGGAGCCAGCATTTCCAACATGAAGAAGAAGCATCGCTGGGGAGTGAACGGCTTGCGTAGTTTGCTTGAGGTTGGCTTAGAAGTCGTATACTTTCTGTTCTTGAATGACTTAGGCATGTTTGGTGATAGTTTGATGGCAAGTGGCTAACATCGTCTCGCTGCTTTCGGCTCTGGCCATGTCTGGGACAGGGACTTTTTTCAAAAATTAATTAAGCAGGGAAGTCAAACGAGAGAGGAAACGAGAGAGCGTTTGATGTAGATCTTCGACGAGGGTCACGTGGATGCGGTCAGCGCCACCACATCCACGCCGTATACACGTGCCGGCCGAGTAGTTCGTCTTCGTCTTTCGATCAGACTTCCCTCATGGTCTTGAAGGTCTGTAATCCACCTAGCCTGCCACCAATTGAGGTTTTTGGGTTTCCAGATCTTAGAATAGTCGTGTGAATATAGATGAAAATAGCACGAGGGTGCTATGCGTGAGAACGAAGGCAGGATATTACGTGTGAGAAGTGGTATCTCAGGTGATGCGGAGCTGAAGTTATTATTAGTTCAGGCACTATGTACCTTATATAGCTAATCGTGATTTACTTCTCCATACTCGGACATATCCAATGCTCGCTCATTCCCAACACTCCCCCTCGAGCTTAGGATATTCCTAGCTCATGTTTATGTTGTTGAAATTTATCTTTAGGGAGTGCTTTAGTTAATATGTCTGCTGTCATAAATTGTGTAGATCAATATTGTGTATTAATAGAACAATCTTTGATCCATTCTTGTATGTAATGATTCTTCATTTCAAAATGTTTAATTCATTTATGATACACGGGATTTTTTGCTATGGCTAATGAACTCATGTTATCCCTGTTGGAATCTGAGGTGTAGATCTTGTGACCCAGAGGGAAGAGGAAGTGCCCATGAGAGGATGACAAATGTCGAGCATTCCGAAGGTAATGAGTTCAACTCATTATGCACATGTAAAGAAGTACAAACAAACTGACTACCATATATGTAATATATATATGTCATGCTTGTAGTGTCTGGATATGAGATATTCCAACAATCCCTGTAAATTAGTGTAGGTTCAGAAATATCTGATCCTAATTCTTTATGAAGGTTTCACAACCAAGTGGTGATAAGTTCACTCTGCTATTGGAAATAGGGAGGAAAGGAGAGGTGTGAGGTTGTGAATGAATTCCTGTCAACTCCAGCACACTAGATGCCAATGCTATGCTGCGTGGAACTGGTGGAGTTTGCAGATAATAATGTTTGGCACACAAGGGTGTAACAGTGATGAATGCAGGACACAGAGTACAACAAGACTCAGATGCATGGACAAGACGAGGAGGGTGTGGCTTAAAGAATGACACTCAAAAGCTGGGGTGTACTATTCTGGTATGTTAAGCTATCATATTGTACTGTACAGGGCTTTATATACTTTTTCCTACTCTAAATAATGAAGTGACTCTTGTAAAATTTCACCTCACAACCATATATCCAAATCCATCTTGAAGGTCTTCACACTATGGGGCTAGCTGAGGGATGTGATGGTGGAATACGAGCACTGTGGTAGGAACCAATACCACAACCCTATGCAGGATGCTAATAGACTTGACTGATTGCCATTTGCAGCAACTCTGGGGTTCATCTGTCTTGACACATCCCTGTTCTCAATATTCCGTGGACCTGACTAAGGGTTACTGGAGCTGGTCATCAGCCAATGGCTTTACTCATCTGCTAGGGCCCTAATCTGCTGCATTGGTGTGTCACTATGGATGACATGGCGATTAGATCATGGAATGTAGATCTTGCTTAATGTGGATATGGCTTGATGGTGGCAGTCCCTTCTCCAGTGAACTAAGCTATGCTGGCTGATGATTTTATGTGGCTTGGCTGACAGAGTGCTGACATTGGGTGTGAATGGCCGACTGGTGCAGGGTTTGGATGACATATGTGGGAGGCAACTTGATCATTGAGTGTGGGTGATGCTTGCCTTACTGTGGAAAAATGCAGATAATCTCGGAGTTGTGTGGAGTTGCTTGTTGCTATTGTGGAATACCTGTGGATGACCTCAGATGAGTATGGCTATACCATCACACTGGAATGATGCTCATCATCTCCCCCCCACTTAAAAATCTGACTGTCCTCAGTCAGTTATGTGAAGGAATTGGATCGTTGATTGCTGGTGGTGAAATGAAATGGAAATAAAATCTTGATAAATGAAGAATGGTGGATGGATGTGGCTATGTACTGGGTATCTTGCAGGATTTCATGTCATCTGTTCTCAGTAGTTGCCTCCTGGGTCGGGGTTGTCATCTATATCTGGCCAATCATCGATTACTGATTCATCACTACTGTCGCTGTTGCTGCTGAACATGTCTTCTTCATGTGTCACCCATAGGTGGCAAGTGGAATAGTGGGGGTGATGTGGTTCTTGTGCATGATGCCTGACATTCTGGTCTTGAGACATCGGAGTTGGGGTGGAATTGACTGGGGTGTGACAGGGTTCGACGGGGCAACTAGGCTTGACAATACTCTTTTCTGGGGACTTGACAGCTGCTACTGAGGACTTGACTACTGGAAACTCAGCTGAAATTTGATATATTGTGGAACTTGAAGGTGGACTAAATTTGGTGGGCTGACTATCTAGGACAGAGGATGGTGGGGTTGGTGCGTAAATGTCAGGGTCTGTGTTTTGGGGGCTGGTGCTGGTTAACAGAGTATGGGCTTCTATGTTGCTGGGCTTCTGCTGGGCTGGTTTGGTGGTGGTGCTACTGTTTTCCTCTCTGTGACTTGTGATCATTTCCTTGAGGCTTACTGAAAATCCTGCTGCTTCTCCTTGTGCATTTTGACAAATCATGGTGGTCTGTGGAGTATGGTTGGGGGCATCTTGTGGTGGACATTGGGCAAGGCTGTTAAGAGCTCCTTGAAGCTAAGGTTTGTGGCAGGACTTGTGAGGATGCATTTGAAACTCTGATCAATGGCTTGTGGGTTTTGCATGGGGGTGGTAGTGGTGTACGATGGGTCATTGCTCTTTGCTCCAAATGGTAGATCTGTTGGTGGCTGGTAAAAAGGGTGTGTGAATGGCTGATCTCGGGTCCTGGTGACTTTTGGCGAGGTAATTTCTTTGGTTGTCAGGGCTGGTGGTGCTGGTGCTGGTGCTGATGCTGCTGGTGCTGGTACTGGTCACAATGCTGATGTCAATTCTACTCCTTTCATTTGTGGCAGAATCCCTTCTCTGTCAAATACTACCTTGTTTTCTCTTCACTGCTTGGAATGCTATAAGGGTTCTCTGCATTTGCTGGATTTCTTTGTTGACATCGTCCATGGGGTGCACTTCTGTCTTGTAGCTTAGCATTGGCACAGTACTTGACGAAACTGTTGGCTCCTGGTAGTGGTTGCAGGGCAAATAGAACATCAAGGGACAAAATCCAGAACTTGTTCCTAGCAGGACTGTGTTAGAACTGGTGGCTGGTGTGGTTTGTGACCAATTCCACAGGGCTGGTGCACGATTCTGGTTCGTCTCGACTGACTGTGTGAGTGATTGCAGCATTGTCTGTGTCTGTAGCAAGCTCTGGGCCATCTTTTCCATTAAACTGAACATGTCTTCTGTCTTTATTCTGGGTGTTGCTACTGGCTCGGGTTTGACTAGTGGAATTGATGCGGACTTGGCATGGTAGACTGTGGAATTGGTAGGGTAGACTGCAGAGTTGGCAGAGTTGATGATACGGGGCATGGAATTGCCAGAGTTGGTGATATGGGGTGTGGCAGGCTTGTTAATCAGTTTATCATAGGAGGATGAGCCTTGAATGACTTCTTTTGTGGCCACTAGTGTCTGCTTGAGTGAATACAGGTTGTCATGGTGCACACTCAGGTATTGGCTGTGCATGTAGCAGTACATCTCTGTGCCAATGTGGCCTTGGAATCCTCTGAAGAAGTATTTGCTTTGTTGATCCATTGAAAGCCATCTGTTCCTAATGAGATACCTTGTGATTACTAAAAAGTGCTGGTAGTAGCTGCACAGCTCTTCTGCAGTTTGGATTCTGAGCCAGAATGTCTCTTCGATTAGTCAGTCCAGCTCTGCCTGAGTGTGCTCACGCTTGTTGATTGTTACAACTTCTTTCTCTTATGCTTACTTATTACAATAACCTTTCTTCACTTCGTCACTATGCTTTGATACTTGTTTCATCCGCCTGAACTACCCCTCATTTTACTTCCTTTTATACTTTGTCATTGTTCTCCAGGCAGTATATAAACCTCTGCATGTACTGTAGTACTTTAGTTCCAACTTAATCGAGTATTGTCCTTTACTGAACAACCCTCTCGCTCTCGTCCTCTTTATCGCTCGAGCTACCTTCGCCGTTGCCTAGCACAATGACGAACAGCATTCTTGTCCAGTGACTGGGATTAGACCGAGACTCTAGTCATCATTGTTGACTCGATAACAAACCAAGGGCATCGATCCTAACACAAGTTGGAACTCACTGAACCGCTTAGTGCATTGTCACTAGCTAGACAACATAGATCCGAAACGACCCGAAACCAGACTCTCTAACCAGAGACCACCAAACGACTCCTTTCTCTTTAAAGGAACATATTATCTAGAAAGACAAGAGCTCTTTTTCTCGACACTAAATAAACGTTGGGAATTTCGAGGAGTAGGAAAGAACAGGAAGACCCCAGTATCTGACGAATACTTTGAAGGGGATTACATTGAAGGAGACGAACACTCACTACCTGGAAAGCTTTGGGTTGAGTGGAGAAACAAACAAAAAGAACCAGAAGAAGAACCAGAACTATATTTCGAAAGACCCAAAGAAACCCTTTGGTGGGAAGAGTACTGCGACGCGGAATTCGATTTCGACGGTACTGATCCATACTACTCTCTCTCTGAAACATCCATAACAGGGTGGAACACCTTTTTGGAACAAAAACAAATCGAATACGAACTAGAAAACCCGAGACCTGAAACAGACACCGAAACCGACACAAAACAAATGGCAACTAACGTTGAAACCACCAATGCCCCCAGGGGAGACATCAAACCAGTTTCAGCACAAATTTTTACAGGAGATCGGACCGAAGCTAAATCATTCATCAACTGGTTTAGCGATTTCTTTGCAATAAATGCCCACAACTATGAAGGGAAACATGAAAAGAAAATCAGATACGTCCTCCAATGCCTAGGAAAGGAACTAGACGACTGGAAAGAAATAATCCGCGACCAACTGGATGAAAAAGATGGACTTACTTGGGAAAACTATGACACCTTTGTCAAACAATTCCTTGACGACTGGGGAGAAGTCAACACTGCAGTCAGGGCACTGAATGAGCTCACTAAATTACGAGTTGGAGGAGAGATCACTGTCCCAATCTATGTCCGAAAATTTAGAATGCTCATAGGATCCTCCAGACTAACCGGAATTACCGCCCAACTTCAGGCATTCGTCCGAGGCCTACCAACCACCATTGCTGCCAAGATCCTCGAAGGACAAGGCGACTTTAAAACTATCACAGATGCCTACAGAAAAGCGGAACAACTCAATGCAGCATGGGAAATGATGAAAGCATTAGGGAAAACTGATACAGGGCGTCGATTCAATAAAACAGGGGGACCTAAAACAATCCATACCATACCGACCGGACGCCTTACAGATGGGCAACGAGAAGAATATATGTGTTCTGGGAAATGTTTCAGATGCGGAACCATTGGTCACTTATCCCGAAATTGCCCAAAGAAAGATACTACCAAGAACCTGCCCCCTTCAGGATGATTCACCAGAACAATCACTGAGGATAACGATGCTAAGAAAATTCGCACTATGATTGCGGCTCTCAGCACAGAGGAACAAGAAACTCTCCTCACTGACCTTGAAACTGAGGGTTTTTAAGGCGGAGGAACCAGAAAGCGGTTGGAACCTCCAAGAACGATTATGGACAGTTAGCACTCGACTCTGTAATAGTAAGATCGAATAATAATCAACGACTCTCAATAACTGTCCAATCACCCAAATTACCCGCTGAGATATCTGCCCTTGTTGACTGCAGAGCAGAAGGAAACTTCATTGATGAAACTATAACAAAAACCATGAACAAGAAACCACTAATTCGACCAATACGAGTTAAGAACGCCGACAGAACAGTAAACTTAAATGGAATGATCACACATAAAGTCAAGATCCCCTACCACATCGGAAATCTACAAATCAAAACAAGCTTCCTAATCACTAAACTGGGAGATCAAAAACTTATACTTGGACTCCCCTGGTTAGAAAAATACAACCCAGCAATAAACTGGAAGGAACGGACCCCCGAGCTTGATTACCAACCCCTATACAAACCAACGAAGCAGACAGAAAGGAACCTAGATCAGGAAATTGACGAATACTGGATCAGGGTTAAAACTTCGGCATCACAAGCGCTAGAACACACGCTACGCAAAGAAACCATAACTACGCTGCCAGACGAGTACCAAGGATGGAAATCTACCTTCGAAAAAGCGCCTTCAGAACGATTCCCAGTCAGACGCACATGGGATCATGCAATTGATCTCAAAACCGGATTTACCCCAAAAGTCAGCAAAATCTATCCACTATCAATAAAAGAGCAATCATCCCTCGACGAATGGATCACAGAACAGCTAGCTAAAGGATATATTAGACCATCCAAATCCCCACAAGCCTCACCATTCTTCTTCATCGCAAAAAAGGAAAGCAGAGCGCTTTGGCCATGTCAAGACTACCAATACCTGAATGAATGGACAATAAAGAATGCATACCCACTACCATTGATCTCTGATCTAATGACCAAACTATCTGGCGCTCAATATTTCACAAAACTAGATCTCCAATGGGGATACAACAACGTTCAGATAAAAGAAGGAGATGAATGGAAAGCAGCCTTCATAACAAACAAGGGACTATACAAACCAACAGTCATGTTCTTTGGCCTATGCAATTCCCCGTCCACTTTCCAGACAATGATGAATGAATACTTCCAAGACATGATCAATGAAGGATGGTTAATCATTTACATGGATGACATTCTAATATGTGGAACAACACCCAAAGACTTAGAAACTCAGACAAAACACGTCCTAGAACGACTGAAAGAAAACGACTTATTTCTCAAACTCGAAAAATGCAAGTTCTGCACTCAGGAAATCGAATTCCTCGGAATGATCATTAGACCTGGGGAGATAACAATGGACCCAATCAAACTGGCAGGAATAGCAGATTGGCTGACGCCAACAACAGTCAAGCAAGTACGATCCTTCCTAGGATTTGGAAATTTCTATTGATGATTCATTGGAAACTTTGCAACCCTTGCTCGACCACTTATTGATCTCACAAGAAAGGATGAAGCATTCCTCTGGACACCAGAACGACAGGAGGCATTTAACAACCTAAAAAAATGCTTTACAACAGCCCCTGTACTCCAGATGCCAGATGTCACCCAACCATTCATCCTGCAAACTGACGCCTCGAATAAAGCAACAGGAGCAGTACTGAAACAAGCCGACGAAGCAGGACTCCTACACCCCTGTGGCTTCATCTCACATGCCCTGACCACGACAGAGCAAAACTATCAGATTTATGACAGGGAACTACTGGCAATCGTCAAAGGACTCGTGGCATGGCGACACTTTCTTCATGGATCACCTCATACCACTATTGTGCATTGTGATCACAAGAATTTATCCTTTTATTGAACCCCACAACGCCTTACCCCCAGACAAGCCAGATGGTCCTCCTTCTTAAGTGAATTCGACCTCCGAATAGAGCATGTCCCTGGAACTAAGATGTTTGAAGCAGACGCCCTATCTCGACAACCAGACCACACTGGAATGGATGACACCCCAGAAGAAACCACGGTGCTACCACCTGAACGATTCATCAGGCTTATAGCAGACGACCTAGCAGAGAAGTTGCGCAAAGGCATGATTAAGGACAACTTCAGACAAATATTAGTCGAAGTAATTCAGAATCACAGAGCACCACCAATAAAATCAAAGCTGCAAGACTGGACATACGTCGACCACATTGTGCATTACCAAGGAAAAACCTATGTACCTGATCAAGATGGACTGCGCACTCAGCTCATTAAACTGATGCATGAATCACCTACATCTGGGCACCCTGGACGATTTAAGACTCTAGAATTACTCAAACAAAACTACTGGTGGCCCAGAATGAACAAACATACCAGAGAATGGATCGAAGGATGCGCGCTCTGCCAGCAAATGAAAGTAAACACTCACCCCAACACCCCTGCCCTACAACCGATCAAATCTAATGCAACCCGACCCTTTCAACAAGTCACAATCGATTTCATCACAGACTTACTGATCACCGACGGCTTCGACTTGATCATGGTCACGGTGGACCATGGACTTACAAAGGGGGTAACCTTTTCCCCCTGTCACAAAACGATCGATGCACTAGGAACCGCAGATCTATACATAAATGAAAACTTCAAATGATTCGGTTTACCTGATATCCTCATATCTGACAGAGGACCGCAGTTCGCATCTAAAGTATTCCGAGAAATAGGAAAAGCACTGGGAATAAACCATAGAATGAGCACAGCCTACCACCCCCAGACAGACGGTGAGACAGAACGAGTCAATCAAGAACTAGAAGTCTACCTCCGAATGTTCTGCACAAACAAACTGCACAGATGGAAATCGCTACTGCCAATTGCGGAATTTGCTCACAATAACTGACACCATGATACCATCAAAGCATCACCGTTTCAGCTAATGTATGGGATAGACCCTGTCGCTATTCCCACAGCCGCATCCCCTATGATGACCCCAGTGGCTGAAAACCGACTACGAATGCTACAAAAAGCTAGAGAAGAAGCACTCGCCGCACACGAACTTGCTAGACAAATGGTAGCACTCAGAACAAAAAACAAAAGTATCAGATTCGAGAAAGGAGACAAAGTCTGGCTCGAAAATCAAAACCTCCGAATACCCTATGAGTCAAGGAAGCTAGTGCCCAAAAGAGAAGGACCCTTCATGATTGAGCAAGTACTAGGACCTGTCACCTACAAACTGAAACTCCCCAAACAATGGCGCATCCATCCCATGTTTCATACTACATTGTTAACCCCATATAAGGAAACAATGGCACATGGACCAAACTTCATGAAACCACCCCCTGACCTCATCAACGGACAAGAAGAGTTTGAAATAGAAGCAATCATCACACACAGAAAATGAGGAACCGGCTATCAATACCCAGTCAAATGGAAAGGGTATGGACCGAACGAAAACTCATGGGAACCTGAAACAAATCTGAAAAACGCTGCGGACATCCTTAGAGCATATAAGAACCGCCGAGACCTGCTATGAAAACCATGGTCCAATATCGCAACAAACAGATCCTCAGACAGAATACTAGACATACCAAAAACATTGCTTCCCCCTACTCCCGATTCTCTCCCAGACAATCTATTCCAAAACTTAGACACCTAATCATCCAACTCCCTAATTGAACCCATCCTCACCAAGGACAACGCGCAATAGGAACAGCCTTCATTGAACTACACAAAATCCTGCTCTATCGAACAAAAGTACCGTCACTACACCCAGTATATAAGACACAGATCAGCTCCGACTCCCAGACACCAACCGACGCCATCAGCAGAGATCGCCATGTCAGGGAAGCGCGAAGAGCACTGACCTTATGGATCATCGACTGAACAAGAGACCTGGAAGTGGCGGGAGTGACCTGCCTACACTGGACAGAGGCACTATTCCCAGACAAAATCAATTTCCCATCCAGGGGACTGCTGAACTTTAACCTACCCCCGAACTACCTATACATCCCACATGGAGGGATACCACCTCCATACCCGAATCTGCCGCCACTGCCCCATTACTGCAACTTTGAATGGGAACCTGGATACCCAATGATCACGGGCATCATTCATCACATGAACCAGGGAACAATTACGCATCGAATAAAGCCTAGACCACTACACGAACCGTATTTGGCCAAAAGACCTCCCATGCGACCTAATACTCCCAGACCAGAAGCATTGGCCAATCAACTCTTATGAAACATCCTCACTATTGACGCAGACGATTCACTCTGGGACATGGAATACTTCGACGAAGTCAACCTATAAAAGAACGAGATTCCCACTTCCTAGCCTTCCAACCAACATCACATATACAAAGATGTTCTTGCTCGTCTCCACCCTCTTCCCCTCTGTCCTCATCGGAGGACTCGTTCTCACTACCCTCCTCACTACCCTCGCCCTCACCTATTCTTTTCCCGAAAAGCTCCCTGAGCTCGATGTCTTCACACCACCCCTCGAAATCTTCATTGAAACCGAAACGACGATCCACACTGATGATGATCTGCACATTCACCCGCCTGAACTCGTTGAGGAACCACCTATCACAGAAGAAGTCATTCCTGCACCTATCCCCAGATCGAACCCCCTCGTTGCCACCACCTCTCTCGAAGCCTCGTACATTACGGCCAATCTCCGAGACCTCTCTGCCCCACTTGGAGCCCTCGTAGGACTCACCCTCACTACCGACCCCAACGCCATGACCTATGCCGAACGAGATCTAGCACTCCGTGAACTTCGTCAACTGAAAGTCACCCGCGACTCCGTACGATGGCACATAGATACAGCACAAAAGGACATCGAAAACATCGTCCACTGGTACGAGTCTAGAGCAGACCATGCCTGGACAACTCAAGGTTGGCCTTAAGAAGTCGGTGACTTCTCGCATAGGGAGGGGGTAATGTTACAACTTCTTTCTCTTACGCTTACTTATTACAATAACCTTTCTTCACTTTGTTGCTATGCTTTGATACTTGTTTCATCCGCCTGAACTACCCCTCGTTTTACTTCCTTTTATACTTCGTCATTGTTCTCCAGGCAGTATATAAACCTCCACATGTACTGTAGTACTTTAGTTCCAACTTAATCGAGTATTGTCCTTTACTGAACAACCCTCTCGCTCTCGTCCTCTTTATCGCTCAAGCTACCTTCGCCGTTGCCTAGCACAATGACGAACAGCATTCTTGTCCAGTGACTGGGATTAGACCGAGACTCTAGTCGTCATTGTTGACTCGATAACGAACCAAGGGCATCGATCCTAACATTGATTACTCTGGTGTATAGTGCAATGACTGATGCTTTGAAGTCCTCATACGTTGATGCTGCATCGTAGGTGTTGACTCCTCTCCATAAATCATATTCTGTGTTGTGGAGATAGTGTAGCACATATGCCTTCTTTTGCTGTGTGGAGGTGATTCTGGCTTTGCTGAATAATAATTCGAGCTTGTTGAAGTAGTGGAGAAGGCAGTGGGGTTGGTTGGACTTGAAGTGGGGTGTGGCATCATCATAGCGAGTGGGCATGGGCTTGGTTGGCTGGGCATAGTCAGTCATTGTGGCTTTCATGGAGCTGAACTGTCAGAACTAGAGGTTGATGAACTGGAACTGATACTACTTGAACTGGTGGAAACTGAAGATGTCGAAGGAGTGGAATTGCCAGGGTTGGTGTGGTGAATATAGATCAATAGCATGAGGGTGCTATGCATGTGAATAAAGGTGGGATACTATGTGTGAGAAACAGTCTGAGATGGTGGTGATGCAGAGCCGAAGTTATATTTAGATCAGGCACTATGTACCTTATATAGCTAATCGTGATTTACTTTCCCACATATGGAAACTCACTGTTACAACTTCTTTCTCCAATGCTTACTTTCATTGCTACATCTCACTACTTGTTTCACTTACCCATTTCACCCCCTTGTCTCACTTCCTTTTATACCTTCCTATTGTTCTCTAGACAGTATATAAACCCATACATGTATTGTAGTTCTTTAGTTCCAACTTAGTTGAGTATTGCTCTCATCTGAACAATCCTCTTGCTCTCACTCTCCTCATTGCTTGAGCTACCTTCATTGCTGTCTAGTACAGTGCCAAAGGGTACTTTTGTCCATTGACTGGAATAAGACCAAGACTCTAGTCATCATTATCAACTCAGTATCACACTGAGGGCATCAACCTTAACACAAGTTGGAACTCACCAAACCACTTAGTGCATTGTCACTAGCCAGACAATATAGATCTGAAACGACCCAAAACCAGACTCTCTAACCAGAGACCACCAAATGATTCATTTCTTTATAAAGGGACATACTACCTAGAAGGACAGGAGCTCTTTTTCTCAACACTACACAAGCATTGGGAATTTTGAGGAGTAGGAAAGAACAGGAATACCCCAGTATCTGACAAACACTTTGAAGGGGATTATATTGAAGGAGACAAAAACTCATTACCTGGGAAACTTTGGGTTGAGTGGAGAAATGAACAAAAAGAACCAGAAGAAGAACCAGAACTATACTTTGAAAGACCCAAAGAAACTCTTTGGTGGGAAGAATACTGCAACACCAAATTTGATTTCAACAACACCAACCCATACTATGCTCTCACTGAAGGGGCTATAGCCAGGTGGTATACCTTTTTGGAACAGAAACAGATTGAACACAAACTAGGAAACCCAAAACCTGAAACTGACATTGAAACCAACACAAAACAGATGGCAACCACTACTGAAACTGCTGACACCTCAAGGGGAGATATCAAACCAGTTTCAGCATGAATCTTCACAGGAGATCAGACTGAAGCTAAATCATTCATCAATTGGTTTAGTGACTTCTTTGCCATAAATGCCCACAACTATGAGGGAAAACATGAAAAGAAGATAAGATATGTCCTCTAGTGCTTAGGAAAGGAACTAGATGACTGGAAAGAAATAATCTGCGAACAGCTAGATGAAAAGGATGGACTCACTTGGGAAAACTACAACACCTTCATCAAACGATTCCTTGAAGACTGGGGAGAAGTAAACACTGCAGTCAGAGTGCTGAATGAGCTTACCAAATTACAAGTTGGAGGAGAGATCACCATCCCGATTTATGTCCGAAAATTCAGGATGCTCATAGGATCCTCTGGACTAACTGGAATCACCACCCAACTTCAGGCCTTTGTCTGAGGCTTGCCAACCACCATTGCTGCTAAAATCCTGGAAGGACAGGGCAACTTTAAAACTATCACAGATGCTTACAGAAAAGCTGAACAACTTAATGCAGCATGGGAAACAATGAAAGCATTGGGAAAAACTGCTGAAGCAGGGTGTTGATTCAATAAAGCAGGAGGATCTAAAACAGTTCACACCATGACAACCAGATGCTTAACTGATGGACAATGAGAAGAGTACATGTGTTCTGGGAAGTGTTTCAGATGTGGAACCATCAGTCACTTATCCCAAAATTGCCCAAAGAAAGATACCACCAAAAACCCACCTCCTCCAGGACAATTCACCAGAACAATCACTAAGGAAAATGACACCAAGAAAATTCGTGCTATGATTGCAGCACTCAGTGCTGAGGAACAAGACACTCTCCTCACCAACCTCAAGACTGAGGGTTTTTAAAGCAGAGGAACCAGAAAGTGGTTGGGACCTCCAAGAATGATTATGGACAGTTAGCACTCAACTCTGTAATAGTAAGATCAAATAATAACCAACAACTATCAATAACTGTCCAGTCACCCAAATTACCTGCTGAAATATCTGCCCTTGTTGACTGTGGAGCAGAAGGAAACTTTATTGATGATACCATAACAAAAACTATGAACAAAGAAATGTTAATCTGACCAATATGAGTCAAAAACGCCAATGGAACAGTCAATTTAAATGGGATGATCACACACAAAGTCAGAATCCCATACCACATCAGAAATCAATGAATTGAGACAAACTTCCTAATCACTCAACTAGGAGACCAGAAGCTCATACTTGGACTCCCCTGGTTAGAAAAACACAACCCAGCAATAAACTGGAAAGAATGAACCCTCCTGTTTGATCACCTAGAAAAACCAATATGATGGATAGGGAAAAACTTGGATCAAGAAATCAACAAGTACTGGATCAGGGTTAAAACTTCAACATTGCAAGTGTTGGAACATACACTATGCAAGGAGACCTCAACAACTCTGCCAGATGAATATCAGGAATGGAAATCTACCTTTGAAAAAGCACCCTCGGAATGATTCCCAATTAGGCATACATGGGACCATGCAATAGATCTCAAAACTGGTTTGAAAAGGGAGACAAAGTCTGGCTTGAAAACTGGAACCTTTGAATACCCTATGAATTGAGGAAGCTGGCACCAAAAAGAGAAGGACCCTTCATGATCAAACAGGTGCTAGGCCCTGTTACATACAAACTGAAACTCCCAAACAATGACACATCCATCCCATGTTTCATGCTGCATTACTAACCCCCATATAAGGAAACGATTGCATGGACCAAACTTTACAAAACCACCCCCTGATCTTGTAAATGGACAAGAAGAGTTTGAGATAGAAGCAATTGTTATGCACAGGAAATGAGGGACTGGCTATCAATACCTAGTCAAATGGAAGGGGTACAGACTGAATGAGAACTCATGGGAACCCAAAGCAAATCTCAAAAATGCTGTGGACATCCTCAGAACATATAAGAACCATCAAAACATGCTATGAAAACCATGGTGCAATATCACAACAAACAGATTCTCAAACAGAATATCAGACATACCAAAAGTATTGCTTCCCCCTACTCTTGATTCTCCCCTAGACAATCTATCCCAAAACTCGAACATCTACTCATCCAACTCCCTAATTGAACTCACCCCCACCAAGGACAATGCACTATAGGAATGGCTTTCCTTGAACAAAGCACAATCTTGCTCTACCAAATGAAAGTACCATCATTACATCCTGTATACAGACAATGAACCAGCTTTTTGACTTTCAAACAGCAACTGAAACAATTGTCAGAAGTCGCTATGCCAGAGAAGCATGAAGAGCACTAAACTTATGGATCATTGATTGAACAAGAGACCTGGAAGCAGTGGGAGTGGCCTGCCTACACCATGCAGCAGTGCTATTTCCTGATAGAATCAACTTCCCATCCAGTGGACCACCAGATTTCAACCTTCCTCAGAACTACCTGTACATCCCACATGGGGGAATACCACCCCCATATCTGAACCTGCTGTTACTGCCCCATTACCAAAACTTCAAATGGGAACCTGGATACCCAATGATCACTGGCATCATTCATCACATGAACCATGGAACAATTACACACCAAATCACACCTAGACCACTACACAAACCATATTTGACAGAAGGGGCTCCCACATGACCTAATATTCCCAGACCAGAAGTGTTAGCTGATCAACTCTTATGAGACATCCTTTCTATTGATGCAGATAGCCTGTTCTGGGAAATGGAATATATTGACTAGCATGCTCCCATGCGCAAACTATAAAAAGAAGTGACTCCCACTTCCTAGCCTTCCAACCACCATCACACATACAGAAATGTTCTCCTTCATCACCATCCTCATCACCCTCATCTCCACCTTCTTCTCTTCCATCATCGCCAGAGGACTGATCCTTGCCACCCTACTTGTGGTACTTGCCCTTGCTTATTCCTTTCCTGAGAAACTCCCTGAATTTGATGTCCTCACCCCACCTCTTGAAATTTTTGTTGAAACCGAGACAATGGTCTATGTGGATGACAACCTGCACATCCACCTGCCCAAGCTCGTTGAAGAACCACCCATTGCAGAAGAAGTTGTCCCTGCACCCATTCCCCACTCCAATCCCCTCATCACTACTGCCTCTTTAGAACCTTCATACATTGTAGCCAACCTCCAAGACCTTTCATTTCCACTCGGAGCACTTACAGGACTCACCCTCACCACCAACCCAAATGCCATGACATATGCAGAACAAGACCTTGCACTTCAAGAACTTTGCCAATTGAAAGTCACCCTCAACTCCATGCAATGGCACATAGATACAGCATATAAAGATGTCAAGAACATCCTACACTGGTATGAGTCCAGGGTGGATCATGCCTGGACAACCCAAGGTTGGCCTTGAGAAGTCGGTGACTTCTCACATAGAAGGGGGGCAATGTTACAACTTCTTTCTCCAATGCTTACTTTTGTTGCCACATCTCACTACTTGTTTCACTTACCCATTTCACCCCCTTGTCTCACTTCCTTTTATACCTTCCTATTGTTCTCTAGACAGTATATAAACCCATACATGTATCATAGTTCTTTAGTTCCAACTTAGTTGAGTATTGCTCTCATCTGAACAATCCTCTCGCTCTTGCTCTCCTCATCACTTGAGCTACCTTTGTCACTGTCTAGTACAGTGCCAAATGGTACTTTTGTCCATTGACTGGGATTAGACTGAGACTCTAGTCATCATTATTGACTCAGTATCAAACTGAGGGTGTTGACCTTAACACTCATGTCATACTCGGATATATCCAATGCTTGCTTATTCCCAACAGTAGGTGGCAACATGTACTCCCAACTTCTTTAGCTGGCAGTTTTTTGCATCTTTTGCCTGTACTTTTTACAATACCAGTATGGGTAGAATGACCTTTGTGGTCAACTTGAATAAACCCATTCACAGGTTGAGAAATTTCTTCTTTTGGAATTTTGAAATTCTGCTCCATAAGGAAAATGTGCTAATGGAGGAAAGAGGGAAGGAGGGGAGGATGAAAAGAAAAAAAGGTAGAATGGGTTGTATTTGTGAATAGAACCTAAGAAGTACTACAATGCCTCTAGATATGAAGGTAGCACATTCATATGCTTCAACTTAATACCACAACCTGTGTGAAGATGGTGGTAAAAGCAAAGGAGGACTCGATGACAGCCGCATCACATGGGGTGTCCTGCGACAAAGTTCATTGATTGTGATGCAATAACAAAGACAGAAAAGTAACAACTTGAACCCCCAATTGTTGATCATGATGAAGACAACAATGTGAAATGTCCACCGGAAACATCCTCAAGATCATTGTCAAGGATTCTTACAGTGTGAAATTTGTCACTGAACACGACATGATATAGTTTGGCAATGTCTGATTCGCACAAAATGTTAAAAAGATGGGCAGAAGAAATAAATATCACCTACATGAATGACATTTTTTAGGAGATTTGGCATGGAAATCAAGGATGATGTAGTCAGAAAGAGCTATTGTTCCTCCATAAGCACCTGTTGATGAAAATCGAATGGAATGCTGTTTGAGTTGATTGCCATTGTGCAGGAGTTTGATACCCCATTCTTTGGAAGGTATATAAAAAGGGCAGCTTCTGGATGAGGAAGAGGGAAGCGTGTTTTCGTGACGGGACAAGCATGGAACAACACAACTTGTACTTGTACTGTCACACAGTCAGCAACTGGCAACTCAATCTCGCTCATTGAATCAATCGTACAATCTCTCTTGCGAGATATCCGCAACAACCCACCACACTCCCTCCCTAGACATTGTATCGTGAGTAACAAGGGGTGATCACTGCTTAGATGAGTTGAGAATGGGGGGTGGTCCCCTTGGCCTCGATTCACAGAATTCTTCATTCTCAGAATCTCACTGATTGATCTCAGAACAAGAGATTGTTCTAGGATTGCAAGTTAGCATTCTGGGATTGGAGAGCCACGCCCACTTAAGAGCAGTCGTCACACATGTATCACAACAAAGTCTATGATATACTTATGATGCACAAAGCATAACAGGAAATGAAATCTACCTGGCCGCATTTTGTTCCGTATTCAGGAAAGGTAATAAGAGAACCCTTGGAGTATCTGTGGCAGCAGTGGTAAAATTCATCT
Organism: Amanita molliuscula; assembly: GCA_023014405.1. NCBI lineage: Eukaryota > Fungi > Basidiomycota > Agaricomycetes > Agaricales > Amanitaceae > Amanita > Amanita molliuscula. The sequence continues at coordinate 29,487 of JAEBUP010000044.1, forward strand.
TGGTACTGTGCTTCAGGTGGATGCTGAGTAAAACCAGGGCTGACTTTGTGCCCAGTAGCCAGCACCTGCAGAGAAAACATGCGGATGACCATCACCGCAAAATCAAGGAGATTGGTTGTGTTGAATGGAGTGGATGGTGTGGTTCCCCATAGCTCCCATTCAACATACCAATGATGTAGGTGCGATGGGAAACAGTACCTGGAATAGTCCGGTCCATTAATTTGATCCATGTGAAGCCAACCTCCATGGAAACACTGTGAAATGGCATCCTTCTCACTGGCGTGGGTAAAATCATCCTTCATTACGATGCCTGTGCAAAGGACAGCCTCAAATACAGCAGCAAAATTTGGATCCTGTAGTTTCTTGGTAGGTGGCAAGCCCCTTGCGAAAACAGAACTGGTGCTGAGTTTTTTAAGTAACGCTCGTGGGCTGACACATTGCAAAAACCTAGTCCAAGTGTAAGATTGGTTGGGAAGATTTCTGATTTCATGATAAGACTTGATATACGATGTCAGATCATCACTGGAATCCAAAAGAAATGCAATGCATGTTGTCAGTGAGGATTACCCGTATGAAGTTGATGATCGCTCCCACATGTCCTTCTGTGAGATTGAAAAGGCTATTGAAGAAAGAAATATTGAACACATATTCAGGGGACAGATACATCACAGAGACCAGATTGTTAAACTCCATTCAAGTGAAAAGGAGTCCAACAGCTGGAAGATTGTTGTCATGCCAAATAGTGTGTAATGTGACCCTCTGCTGATCTGGAATAATGATTGGTGTACCTTGGATTTCGATTTGTGTGGTAGGACTCCCATAGCTTGCGAAAATGATAGCATGACAATGGGGATATTCATGTATGGATTTGAAGAAGTTGTTCCAGAGGTCCCCATCACCATATGATAACTGTGCTTCATCGAAAATAAACACTGTTTTGTTCTGCTCAACCCAGCCTTGCTGTTTAAGCTGTCTTTTCCAGTTGCTGCTCGCAATTTTCTCCTTGGTAGACCACGTAGGAATACTAATTACATTGGTTGTCAGGTCATGGATAGTAATATGATGGGCTAGTAGCCAGCAAAGTGAGGACTTTCCAGTGCCAGGAGTACCGCAAACCTGATGGTGATTCAGAACAGATTTGAGCTGCTATCCAATACTGTGCAATTACCTGTATGAACTGATATAAATGCAACTTTTGATATAACGCCATGACTGTATTGCTACAGGAAACTCCTAAGATACAGATAAGTGCAGAAAAAACATGGGACCAACTTTGCTTATGGGGCAGATCTTCATGGATTGACTCTGACTCTGAGGATCATTTGGTAATTTGTCTAAAAACCTGGTATATGCGCACTCACCTGGTTGTCCCACAATAATGTGTAGACAGTTGTTGGGAACACCTTGGAAAAAGTAACTTGAGATCGTATGTGCAGGCTCTCCCAGGTTGACAAGAAACTCGGAGGGGAATTGCGGAAGACTATGGGAAAGAGTCTCTATGGGTGTGATCTCTATAGGATTGATGAGCTACACAGTGTGAGTGGAATGTGTACATTGGCAATGAAAACATACTCACTTTCCACAGGGCAATACCTGAAGCATCTTCACTGTGAAGAGCTACTTTCTCTCCTTGAATGAGCTTCTTAAGCTGGTATATGTTCTGCCCAACATTTGCAATAACTTTGAACAGATCCACCTTGCCCTCAATGAGACACCAGAGCTGGCACAGTTCTGTTTTTTGCATTTGGGGTGGAAGATGTCTGGATGACATGTAAGAGTTATAATAAAGAAGTTGTAGAGTGGAAAAAGGAGAAGTGACAGAGCAGTTGGTGTAGCTCATCGTGCTGGAGCCAGCCTCAATGATGATGTCATACAAACTAAGTCAAACATTCATCACATGTGACTGGTGACCAGTCATCATGGCCTGACTCATCCAGTCTTCCAGTGGCTAATGCTGAGCAAGGCTGAGACCCTTGCAATACTCATGCGATCCTTGTGTTCAAAGGTCGAGCCTTATTGCTTTGTCATATGACCTCGGCCATGCAGGCTCAATAAGTTTGTCCAACTTCTTGGTACTAGGAAAGGATGAGTATGGATGAAAGGGCCACATGTAAGGGAAGCATGTGAAACTCATAAATTATTGTCTTTTTCATAAAGCATGACCCACCAGCAATTTCCAAAATAAAAATAGCTAAGAAAGAAAATGAGCATAGCTCGCTGAACTCTTGGCCAAAATGCATAATTATTGGCTCATTAGAACTGGAATAACTAGTAGATTAGTTCTATAGTAGTCCGAATGTGGAATTATGGAATTTTGGGAATAGCATAAATTGATGATATCATGTCTAAGAATAAAGGACTCCCCCTGCATCTTTGAATTGCCTGACATCTTCCTGGGCATATTCCATTATAAAAGCTGCTGTACCAGCATCAATACCTAACCATTCTTGCAGGTCCTTGATGCCAATTATGTTATGAGACAGTTGGGTGATGTGCTGGAAGCTGTTTTGCTTGAGGATTTGTCCATGCTCAGCAAAGTTTAATCTCTGCTGATTACATGCCTCATTGTTTTCAAGAGCTTCAAACCAGTGTTCAATTTCAAGTGTTTCAATGCCTGGAGGACTTGAAGGCATCAAGCTATGGGTAGCAGGGCCAGGTGGCATAGGGGTACTGAGGTGGCCATGATGGAGGAAACATGAACAGAATTGGTATATAGTTCCCCATCTGGAAAGGTGCTGGACCAGTGGGTTCATCAGCCTGACATTTTGAAGTTGGGCCATGCATGCGAGTTGGCCGCACATCATGAAGGATGAGCCTTGAAGGCTTCACATTTACAGTAGTGTCCTTGTCAAGCTAGACATGTAGTTGGTTCATAAATAATCCCAGTTGCAAAACAGGGAGGGACACATGCACCACCTGATTAGCCCAGAAGCCAAAGTCTTGATGGCTCAGCCCATAACAGAGCCCATTTGATGGATCAACATAACAGTATAAATCTTTCCTCTTTGAGTGATATTCACAATGCCACATCTTTTGTAGTTCAGCGATCACTTTTTCTTGTTGTGTCTCATACTTGTCAAGAGGTGCCAGTTCATTCTACAAAAAGGCATGCATCAGCAAACAGCTACAATACGAAGAGTTCATGAACTAATTGATGACTTGCACCTTTTTCTTCCCCTTGCGATCACTCTCAGCCTTTTTCCCTTCAACCACTGCTGCATCTTTGAAGCAAACCATAGTATTCTTGCTGGGAACATGCTTGGAGCACTTCCCACTAGCCAAGTGCTGAGGTACGAGAAGAATTCTCATCCTCTCCATGAAAATTTGAAGCTCATCATTGTTTTGAATTGACATTGTTGGGGCCTTTACTTTATCATTAGCAAGCTTGTACTGTAACTGGACAACATTTGGATGTCTTCCTATTTTTTCCACAACAGTGTTCTGGAGATCTTCAAGGGAGATGGAGGATTCGATTGTGAATGGACTGTTACTACCATTGGCATTCTTCACAGCAGAGGGAATCTTGAATACTGGTGAGAAAGGTGAGTCATGTCATTGATGCAATGTAGATGCAGTCACACACCACATGTTGGATCTGATGTATCTAATTCCTCATCTGAATCATCCCCAGGCCTGACCTTTTTCCTACTTGATGGCTTCTGCTGAGCCAACTTCTTCCCTTGATGCCTTTGTCTTTGTTTTGGAGCCAGCTGAACAACATTGACCATGTCTGAGTCAGAGTTGTCATTGCTATCCGAATAATTGCTGAATATGCCCACCCCACCACAGAATCTTGATGCAGTGGCTTTCTGATACTGGTGGTAATCAAAGCTTTCTTGAAATGATGCGTCATTTTCAAGTTGATCTTCATCAGATTCGTCAATCATGTCCAAAATTGTGGTTGTCATTGTTGAGGATATTGTTGAGGATGTTCTACCACTTGAGGAGGTTAGCACAGAGTCCAAATTGTCTTTGCCAGCCTGACTGTGCTGACGCTGCCCAGTGATGGACTGAGAATCTAAATCTGTTTCGGAATAGCTGCATTTCTTGCCAGCAGTGCGATTCAGAAGATCTTCCTGCATGGCAGCCTGATCTGACTCTTTCACCATGGTACTGGTCTGTTGCTGGTGCATGGAAGTGGTGGACTTGTGCTGGTTGCTGCAGGTGGGAGGCTATGACCCCTATGGGCTCAAGTTTCATGCTGCACTGTGCCATGACTAGAGGGAGCCACAGTACATTCAGCTTGCAATCTGCTGGCCTCACATGCCTTGCATACACTCCCATTCCACTCGCATTTGGTTTTACAAGTCTGGCATTGTGTACAGGCAGTGGCCCAGGCACATTTCTTGATGGTACCTTCAGTATCTGCAGACAAAATTGTGGTGAGCCCCTGGACATTCTACAAGTAATGCTGCTCACTGCTGTTTGCAGCTACCTTCTTTGCTACCTCTTTTGGTTTTTTTGGTGGCATGGGAGAAGTGAAGAGCAAGCACAACAAATTACGTATTACATACCACCATGATGGTCAATAGTATTTTCTTACAAGCAATGAAAGGTGCAATTTCTGTCTGCAAAGGCTCTTTTATTGAAATTATTTCAGCATATATGATCACCTCAAAGATGATTTGTGATGATGTGTACTCAAAACAACATTTTTTATACTATGTACAGAAGTACATATGATATATCCTAATCCAAATCACAACAAACTAATACCCACAATATTTATACCAACCACAACAGTCCATGGGAGTAATGAGATACAGTGCATCAAGGAGGCACAGATAAATCTCCTTGTTTGACATCTCAGTCATTGTCATCCGAACTAAGTCACCATTCTGTCGAAGGTGATACTTCATGGCTGAAAATGCAAGTTCAATAGGGTTCAGATCAGGGGAGTAGGGAGGAAGAAATTTGCAGTGCATTCCCCTGTCAGGTATCAGAATTATTTATGCCAATAACAGTTAGAGTACAGACCTTGACTCAATCAACTCGACAATCTCTGGAGATTTGTGGATCCAACAGTTATCCATCACAACAACAGAGTTGGGAGCAGGAAATGGCTCCATCCGATTGAGAAGACAGCTTATGAAGTGTTGAAAGGTTTCTGCACAGAACAAGCCTTCAACAACTTCACAGTGCACAATGGCATCATTGCAGGAGAAAGCAGGAAGGATGGAGAACCTGGGAGGAGTCAGAAAGAAATGATCATGAATGAACACTGTTCTCACCATCGCCCATGCACAAAAAAGGCCTTGCGTTGTGCTGGCGTCCCACAAATAGACCAAGCGCTCCCTTGATATGTTGTTTGATGATCGACTGAGCTCTCATCAACAAAAATAAGTTGTTCAGCCATGTATTTACTGATTCTGTGGACGTAGTTGAGCTGCTTTTCTGCTGAATGTTCGATCGCAGTACGGGACAGCTGTGCCATGACATGTTAGTTACAAACATCAAATGAGAACACTAATACAGAACTTTTTTCATTATAAAACCACCAGCCCTCAAAGTGCGCCAAATTGTTGATGCTGAAACATGTATACCACAATTTAGCACAAGGCGGTCCCATATTTCATTCAAATGTAAGTCGGATGTCTCTCGAATTGTTTTGAATAAAAACTTCAAGTTGTAGTTGGCAAATTGTTGGATCTTGGTTGAACATAATAGTGTATAGATGTACATACCTCAACATCTTCATCATGAAGTAGCCATGGTCTTCCAAGCCTTTGTTGCTCTTTTTCTGCATCTGCTGGGATTGAGTCATTCTCTTTGAAGTACCATAAAATCTGCTTGATTGCTGAAGTTGAGATACCAGTGTTTATCACTATGTCATCTTTTGAAAGGACAGCTGAGAGCTGAACTATGATCTGCTGGACTTCTGGAGATATTTTTTGACCTTTCACCATTCAGTCTGCATGACAGCATGTCATCGTTTCAGCAGTGGTGTGACCTGTGACAGTTTCCTGTACCACATAATAACAAGACCTCCAAAATTTTGTAATCTTGCATTCGGACTACTATAGAACTAATCTACTAGTTATTCCGGTTCTAACGTGCCAACAATTATGCATTTTGGCCAAGAGTTTGGTGAGCTATGCTCATTTTCTTTCTTAGCTATTTTTATTTCGGAAATTGCCAGTGGGTCATGCTTTATGAAAAAGACAATAATCAATGCATCTGGTCATATTCTTTTTTTTTTTTTTTTGCATAGACATGTGGTTATATTTGGGTGTAAGTAGGTGAACATAGTAAACTAAGACTGCAAAAATTCAACAGAGCAAAAAAGCCTGCATGTATACAGTCCCAGGAGGACCTTTAGGCAGAAGGGGGAAGCAAGAAAATGAAGCAATACCCTAGTCATCGAAGAGGCAGTGAAACACAGCTTGCTGCAGTAGAGTGACAGGTGGTGGGACCCTAGGGTCTATGTTGCCAAATGTCGCAGCAGAGGGGTTGGCCTTGAGGAAGGCTGCAAGCCCTATATGATTGTTTTGACAATGCAAAAAAGAAAAGAGGGGAGAAAAAGATTTCATGTACCTAATGCACTTACACATGATATGTTTGTGCATCAGGGGAGGACCATGGGCACACCTCAGGCAAGCTGAAGGAGAGTCCAGGAAGAAACGTTGATGAAAGTCCACAGAGGGCATATGGCCCATGGCAAGTCAGACAAAGCAAGAGAAAAGGCCAGGAGCATCACCACATGCCATGATGAATTTCTTGTGACCTGCACCCAGACAGGGGGCAGCTGCATGTTGAGAGGCATGGAAGGGAAGAAGGTGGTGGCCATGATACTTGTGAGAGAGCCAGGCAACACACCAGTGCGCAGTGGCTGTGCATCAAAATTCAGAAACAGCCTTCAGGCAAGTTAAGAAGGGCTGGATGTCTGGGCCCTCATAATGTGAGACCAAGGTGTCTGCAGCATCATTCTCCAGAATATCCATATGACTCAGGCACCATGAAATAGTGAGGTGTCGTGACTTGTGGCCTTCCAGCCAGGTGCGCAGGTAGGTCGAAAGGCAGATGGTGATATGTTGGCCATCCCATGTGTCAGTGAGGAAGACCTCCTTAACAGCTGCTGCATTGTTGACTAAGAGAACAATGTGGCCCATGACTTCATGTTCTAGGAGGTGTCAGGCAACCATTTCGATAGCTTGGGTCTCTGCCTCATAAGAGGAGGAGGCTGGAACATGGCAGGCAGAAGTGATGTCTGGGCCAACAAAGCCGGCAACAGCCAGGCTGTGCTTAAGGGAACCATCAAAGGCGAAGAGTGAAATGGAGGGTGACAAGCACCAGGCATTGACATGCTGCATGAAGGGGTGGAACCACACCATGAACATGTCCAACAGGTTACAGGGGGGGGGGGGGGGGGGGGGGGGGTGATCAATTCGCAAAGAGGAGCCGTAGTGGGTACTGGTCCAGCAAGCATTGGCCACATATGTTCTCATCATTGGTGGGCACAAAAGATTCACCTAAAGTGTGCACAATCCCTGCAAGGACCAGGAATGGGTTAGAGGGGGAATGCATTGGGATAAGTCACTGGCACTGCCGGAAATGGGCATGAATGGGCAGGATGATGAATGGGGCAATGATCTTCATAGGATGGGAATCTACAACCATAGCCAATTGTACAGCAACCTTCTGAAGCAAGAGGTCACAGTAAATGTGTGCCAGAGGAACACCAAGGAGAAATTCGAGTGCACTGGTGGGAGAGGTGTGAAAGGTGCCAGAGGCCCAGACCAGGGTGTGATGCTGCACTTGTTGAATCTTCTGGACTTTGGCCTGAACCCCAGTGCCCCCCAGGTGATACCAAAGGGGCAAGCTGTGTGTGAGAATCAGCCATATGCAGGACTTGATGACTTGTAGATGATGTGAGACCAGGAGCCCCCTGACCACATTTCCAATCATGTGTAAGGCACTAGAAGAAGACATGGCTTTATTAGTATAATGTTGGAGATGGTAATCAAAGGAAAGAGAGTGATCAAAGAAAAAACCTAAGTAATGCCAAATGATGCAGGGCTGGACAAGAGAGACAGTACCATCTGGGTGGTGGAGACAAGCCGGAGTGTTGCATATAAGGCCATCCAATGAATGATCAACAGACTGGATGAAAGTTGGGTGGCATTGTACCCAAGAGCATGATGGACCCCCAGTGTGTTCAGTGACCAAGGCCACAACATCCATTCTGCACTTAAAGGGCAGGAAAGTGATCAGTTCCATCTTAGCCAGCTCTGGAACCAAACCAATAGCTGCCATGGAAGTGGCAAATCAAAGGTCCTCCAAGGCCACAATATTGCATTGAAAGGATGTGTCTGAGCACAGGAGACCATAGTGTTAAGGTCGATAGCCAGAGCTCTAAGGTTCAACCCTAGGCTAGGAGCGATGTAGCTGAGGAGGAAGTACAGAGCTAAGACTAGTACTCGACTAAGGTCAAGATGGGTAGCTACAGTGATAACTAGCTACTTATATACCTAAGGACCCAGGTAAGTGAAACCAGTATCAAGGGGTTCAAGGATGAAACCAGGGGTGAAACCAGGGGTGAAAAGTTAGGGTCTAGTTTGTAACACATAGTTGTCCACATAAGATGGGATGGCAAAGTTGGACTCAAGTATGAATGGGAAGTGGTGTCGAAGCATGGGGGCAACATACAAGTTGGACATGATGGGGGAGGGGGGCCCCCCTGAGGTGCACCTTCCCCAGCCAGGAGCTGTTCAGAAGATGCACAGCCCCAAATGAAAGCCATTTGCTAGTTGTCATAGTAAGTGTGTAACAGGCATAGTAGGGGCTCAGGGAAGCCTTGTTTGTGCAACATGACAACAAGAACATCCTTCTGGATGGAGGGGAAATACTGTGCCATGTCAACAGCAAGGCACAAAGTAAACTTGCCTGCATTGCATGCCTGGTGTACCCAATTCATAAGGAAGAGGCCTGTGTCAGCAGTGGAGCACTGTTTGAGACCGCCAAACTGCAGGGGGTGGAGCAAATTGTAGTGGATGGCATTGAATTGCAGGCAAGTTGCAATGACCTTGGTGAAGAGCTTGCCAAAGCAGTTGAGGAGCACAATGGGGCAGTAATTCTTCATGTGCAAGTAGTCATCCTGGTTGGCCTTCGGGATGATGACAGTCACTGAGGTCTTGAACTGCAGCAGCCAAAGTCCTTCATTGAAGATGGCATTGTAGAGGGCAAGCAACTGGTCAGCAAACTGAGGGGTGGACAGAATGCATTTGATCACACCCTACAAGATGTGATCTGGGCCTGGAGCAGAGGTGTTGGATGTTGGGGCAAGGGCTTCCCAGACTTCCAAGAGTGTGAAAGGGGCCCAGTTGCATTGAGGCCATCCAGGTAGGGCATTGATGAAGCACCAATCCATGGGTGATGGGCATGCTGTCCAACAAATTGTTGATGTGCTGTTTGCCAGAGTTTGTCCAGGGTGTGGACTGGTATTCCATTGACTGTGATGTGAGGGAATTTGGGGGGGGGGGGGGGGGGTCACACATCCATGCCACACAAGACCACAGTGATGAGCACGCTACCTGAGAATGATCAGGAGTAAATTCAAGAGTGGGTATCTGAGGTTCACAGCAGAATATTGCCAGCACAAAGATAATCATTTAGGTGTGATTCACTATGGCACTGACAGAGCTATAAAGAGCAGTGACCAGCTTGGAGTCAAGTAACCCACCTTTGTCTGCACTATGACATAATGCCTGTCAACAGAGTTCATCATTACATGAGAGAAACTGAGTCACAATCCTTAGCAGATAGATTGTCATCACCAGTCCTGGAGCTAGTCAACAATGAAGAAGATTTAATCCTCAAGTATCCCCCAGCTTCCATTTACATGGATGATTGTGTAGAATCACACAGGAACACAACATTATTGATGGTACTTGAGGCCTCACATGCCTTCAATCCAACCTCCCCCTCTGAAATTAATTATTCCTATGTGACAACTAGTGGATTATCAGTAGCCTGCTTCAATCAGACAAGGATTCCCATGGGAGGACCCCTTTTAATGTTATGTGAGCATCTCAAACCAGTTAGACCCTCCACCTTGGGAACAGAAGTCAGTGTTGGACAGTTGGCTTGGAAAGTATATATCAAAGTCTGTGCTGATGGATGGGATGTATGAGTTGATGGAGGAGGACCCTACCTCATTATTGGACACAATATCAACCACTATGCCTTACTTGATTGTTGAGGGCACTTATATCCATTTCTGGTTCCAGCCCATCACATTCTCCCTTGTGCAACAACTTGGCATGCCATTTCCCTCCCTGCAGAACTTGAACACCACTCTGACATACAGGATCTCCAGCCAGGACCTTCTCACATGTAAAAATGACCCCTTGAATAGGATTGATCTCTCTCAAAGACAAGCAATAACAATGCTGTTCTCCATAGCACCCAGCACTCTCCTTTTGTCATGATCTTAAAAGATTGATCAAGCCCCCTAGACCATATACATATCCAACTGAAGCCCGGAGATGCCCTGTGTAGATGTTGGTGATTTATTTCCAGATTCATCTTTTATTTGAAATATGTGGAGCATTATTTTTTATGTTGCCTGTTGGATTAGGCAGGGCAGTGCCCTTGCCTTGTGGGCTTTTCCATTTCTATACAGAAGAATTTGTCATCCATGCCTTGAACATTTTGAATTACATATATATAGCAGTAGGGTAGTAGAATCAGAAGATCCCCCATTGTTGATCTCACTCAGTTCAGACCAGCATTCTCCATTTTGCTAGCATTCTCCTGTGGCATTTTATTGAGTTTTTCCCTGCAATATCTAGTTATACTGCAAATTCAGTGGCTTCTGTGTACCCAAGTTCAGTTTGATAGCATTCAAGGTTTCAAACCTATTCAATGAGTCAATTTCCAAAGTTTTGAATTAAAACCATTAACAAACTACTTTGTGGCTCATTCAACTCTCTACTGCCCCCATTTTAATCAGCTATTTCCTATGAGACTGCTGGGACTTTTCTGGGACTCACACCCTCACTTGCCCTTGGACACACTCTTGTTCACCATTGCACTCCCTCATATTACACATCTGGCACTAAGGTGGTGCTTCACACTTCCTTCCCCCAGTTTGTAGGGTTGGGTTTGTTGGCACATTTTATGCTAGGCAGCATCCCAGGGTACCTATCAATGGGTCACCACAGGTGCAAAGGTCATTGATCCATTTGTCAAAGAAGGCCTGTTTAGTGGAATGACAGGTGGACCAGAAGGCATACAAGTTGGCCAGGGAGGGGTTGGCATCACGGGCCAGCTGGAGTTGTTGGCACTCAGCGGTCCACCATTGTGTAGGGTTGCTGCCAGGCTGAGGAGTGACAGCAAAGCGAGTCCAAGTGAGTTGTAGTGCAGCATACAGGTCATCACAATGAGTCTGGGCCATGCCAGTTCAGAATGAAATATCTTGACAGGCAGAGATAAAGTTGCCTTCAGCCTCAGAGTCTGCCAGAAGGTAGGGAGGGCAGAAGTGGAGGGCCAAGTGGTGGTATTGGTCAATAATCAATCAGCATTGACAGGAATTTTCGACACTAATGTGAAAGATCAGCAATTCACATCCATCAATGCAATGAAAAAGTTACATGTATGGTTGGGGGGGAACAAGAGTCATTCGATCATTCTTTTGTGGTGCCTGAGTCATACAGGAATTGCAGAAAATGAAGAGGTGGACACCTTAGTGAAGGTTAACAAGGAGAATGCAATGAGGAGGGGGCTGTGCACCAGATCATTATGTGTTAATTGATTCAAAAAGGAAGCAGGGAAATGTTGGAGACATATGTGGAAGTATGAGGCTGTTTGAGGAAGAAGCTTCATCAAGCTATTGAATGGTCAAAGGAGAGAAGTCTTACCTTCATTGGGAGCCAGACGTTGGATGTTTGTGGATGTGTGTGACAGAAAGGTCACACATTTTGCATGTTTTGTCAGATGCATTACAGGCCATATGCCATCTGCAGATTTCAGAGCAAGATTCTTTCCAGAAAGCAACTTAGATGTCCCTTTTGTTCATCTAATCCTTGGTTCTTGCACTGATGAGCATCATTCTAGTGTGATGGTGTAGCCATACTCATCCAAGGTCATCTGCAGGTCATCCGAGCTAGCAATGAGCAACTCTGTGAACTCCATGATTATCCGAGATTTTCTGCAATTTTCCACAATTTTCTGTGGTAAGACAAGCATCACCCACGACCAATGATCAAGTTGCCTCCCATGTACACTGTCCAAACCCCATGCCAGTCGGCCATTTGCATCTGATGTCAGTTCCACATCAGTCGAGCTGCATAAAATTGTAAGCCAGCATAGCTTAGTTCACTGGAGAAGGGACTGCTGCCATCAAAGCCATATCCACATTAGGGAAGAGCTACATTCTACAATCCAATCACCACATCATCCATAGCAATGCACCAACACAGCAGATTAGGACCCTAATGGACAAATAAAGCCATCAGCCAATGACCAGCTACAGAATAGACCAGTAACTGATAGTCAGGCCCATGGAAAATAGAGAACAGGGATGCATCAAGCCAGATGAACCCCAGAGTTGCTGCCAATGGCAATCAGCAAGGTCTATTTCAATCCAACAACTCTATAGTGTTCTGTGTCAGGTTGCAGTATTGGTTCCCACCATGGTGCTCTTATTCCACCATTGTGTCCCTCAGCTAGCCCCATTGTGTGAAGACTTTCAAGACAGATTTGGATACATGGTTGTGAGGTGAAATTTTACAGAGTTACTTCGTTATTTAGAATAGAAAATGTATATAAAGTCCCTGTACAATACAATACAGAGTGGAATCAGATCCCAACAGTAGTCCACTGCAGTTCCTTCGAATCTCACAGTTCTAGTCATGTTCTCAGTTTGTGTCATACTCTGTGTCCCACGTTCCTTGCTGCTGCACACTTGCATGCCTCATAAAGTGTTATTATCTGTGAACTCCACCAGTTCCATGCATTGTAGCATTGCCATTGAGTGTACTGGAGTTGATGGGACTCCTTTCACAACCTCACACCTTCCTCTCCTCCCTATTTCCAATAGTGGAGTGAGCATATATCATGTGCAGGTGTGTGTATTATTCTCATTCTTTTTTTCAATCTCTTTGCTGGCCTGAAAAAGAAGTAATTATTTGGTCATCACCAATTTTTTGAAAGACAACCTGACTGCAGGATCTTTTGAGGATATAGATTTCAATGTCTTATAAATGACCATTGCAGCTTAGCAATTTGCAGATAGTTTTTCTTTTCTTTTTGATATGTTTCTGTTTCTTATGTTACCATACATAGTCTTCTGGCAGTCTCTCTGACCAGTTGTATAGTAGTTTACTCTACCTATAGTCTCAGCAATGGTATATTTCTATTCAGAAAAAAAACAAAAAAGGTAGGGAGGGCAGGGGGAGGGCAGGGGGCAATGATCAACTGTAAAAGAAAGTGTCAGTTGCTGATGGTCATGGCAGGCACCCTGAAGGGCAATGTCAAAAAATTCGTGGGAGGCTGCCAAGAGGGGCTTCACCACCCACAGGAGATCAAGGACATGTGAAGCAGAGCCCTGTCTAAACCATGTAGGGGCCATCTGATCATTGAGGAGGTGAAGGCCCATGGAAGAGCAGACCCCTAGAAAATTAGTAGCCCAGTGATGAGCATTGTTCCAATGTGACAGTGCATAGGTATCAGACACACTAGTCTCAGCACTAGACATTAGAAACCTTACCCTCACTAAGGATTATACATGCCCTGACCCCATTGCTTAGTATCTGTGCTTATCCAAAGTCTTCTGCAGGTCATCCATGATAGCTATGAGAAACTCCATGATTATCCACAATAAGGCAAGCGTCGCCCACACCCAATGACCAAGTCGTCTCCCACATACACTGTCCAAACCCTGCACTAGTTGGTCATTTGCATCCAATAAAGCACCCTGTTGGCCGATCTGCATAAAACTGTCAGCCAGCACAGCTTAGTTCACCAGAGAAGGGACCATTGCCATCAAAATCGTATCCATGTTAAGAAAGATCTGCATTCTATGATCCAAGGGTCACCCATATGCGGCTGCCACATCATCCCTAACAATGCACCAACATAGCAGATCAGGACCATAGCAGACAAGTAAACCCATCAGCCAACGACCAGCTACAGTATAGACCAGTAACCATTGGTCAGGTCTGCAGAAAATAGAGAACAGGGACACCTCAAGCCAGATGAACCCTGGAGTTGCCACCAATGGTGATCAGCAAAGTCTATTTCCAGTCTATGACTCTATTAGTGTCCCACATTGGGTTGTGATATTGGTTCCAACTGTGGTGCTCCTATTCCACCATTGCATCCCTCAGCTAGCCCCATTGCATGAAGACTTTCAAGATGGATTTGGATATACAGTTGCAAGGTGAAACTTTACAGAGTTACTTTGTTATTGGTAGAGTAGAAAATGTATATAAGCTCTTGTACAACATCATAGTATGAAATAATACAGTACACCCCAGTTTCCCCTTGAGTTTCAGTCTTAGTCATGCCCTCTTTGTCTCATCCATGTCATTGAGTCTTGTTATACTCCACATTCCATGTTTACTGCTGTTGTGTACTTGCCCACCAAATGTTATTATCCATGAACTCCACCAGTTCCATGCATCATAGCATTGTCATTGAGTGCACCAGAGTTAACAGGACTTCCTTCATGACCTCACCCCTTCCTCTCCTCCCTATTTCCATAGTGGATGAGCATATCACCAGGCATCATCCACCATGATTGAGTCATCCCAATGGGAGGAGTGTAAGTTGAAGTTGCCTTGCACCAGCATGAGGTTGGGAATGCAGGGTGGGCAGCTTCAAAAGCATTGAGGGTGGCCCAAGAAGCAGGGTTCCTGTAAACATTAACAAATGTGTGAGTAGTACTGTCTGAGGGATGTGTAAGCAAGAAGCATAAGACATTAGGGTCAGTAAAAGTGAAAACATCAAGGGAAAGGTGGAACTGCATGTTATGAGCTGGAGGGAAGCCCCTGAGACATGTGACAGGGACCATACAGGTGTCAACAACTTTCATTGATAGGATGACTTGAAGAAGGCTCAGGAACACTTGGCAGCATATGGAAAACCTATACATCAATAACAATGACTTGACAACTATGCACTTGCCTTTATTTATGCATGCAATTGGTGGTTTGAAGGCTCTTAGGATTTACTCCTACTTATTCAAGATTTACAGATGAGCAAAACCAGCTCTGGGACTTAGCAGCTGAAGAAGATATGAGGTTACTATAAATGGAATATGACAGCCCAATGATGGCAGCCTGTACATGTGTGGGAAGAGATTAGGTCAGCAAAATGCTGAGCTGGGATGGTGGGTCCATGATAGGGATCTATGGCAATGCCACACCCGTGGGATGGGCACCAAACTAGTGGTGGAATGTTAGGACACCAAACAATAGCAAGACTGCAGAGCTGAGTGCAGCTGATGGGTGCACACATATATGGTTAGATGGGAGTGGAGTCTGTTGCTGTGCCCCCTTTATGGATGAGGGGTTTTAGCTGTGCATGGACTGGGAGACTTCATATAAGTAGAGAGTCGTTTCTTGACTTAGGGCCCTTAAGGCTCTAGGTGGTTTATATGCTACAACACATCTTCTGTAAGGCTATAGCCCCTGAGTAATAATTGGTTTCGTCTCTGCCTTAACTTGGCATCACTATAAGGGTTTCTGTTGGTGTGTTTAGGCATGTCCTAACATTACCTAGAGCCTTTCTTCTTTACCCCTTCATGCAGGCAGTCAGATACATGCTAGTACATCTTACTAGGTGTTGCAATCGTCCTGGGAAGGCCTAAATCGACTCCAACTCTGAGAGGTAGTAATCATGTAGCCCACAACCTCTCCAGGCAACTCCAACAGCTAGGCAACTTTGACAACCTACTGTCAACAATTCCTGTTTAAGGAATCTGACAAACCCTTAACTTGGCTGGTGACCAACAGTCTCAGATGAGAACTAGAGCTTGCTGGGGTGTAGCATAGGCAGGAGACCATAGACGCACCCTGGGTAACTAGTACTGAGATTGCAGAAAAGCTCAAGGAATGAGTGAAGACAATCTACTGGTATTGCCTGTCAGTGCTATTAAAGTCTTGGGATACCCATCTGTACTAGCTGTCCCACAATACATCTTGTGGTGACTAATAACTAGGCACAAGGACACCTGAGTGAACTGCAGGGGGCATATCTTTAGAGAGCTTGCAGACCTTTGACTAAATCAAAGAGTCAAGTGCAGGTAGGGTTGCGACCACATTGACCTGTGACTATCTGGAGGATACAGGTAGTTACCAAAGAAGAGGTGACAGCACATTCTATCTAGAGCATGTCTAGGTGACAGACTGAGGAAGGAACTTTACCTCAGTTGAAGATTTTTGTTACAGGGAATAGTGCCCTCATCACAAGACATATTTTTGATATCCCACATCATATGACAGGAGTAATGGAGTGCTCGTTTTCATACATTCTTCCTCATGCCCAGGCAACACTATCACAGATTGGGCAGATCTTTGACACAGACTGGGTCATGGATACTTCAGACAACAATTCAGTTCAGATGGGACTGGCAGAGTTTATTGGGGACACAGTGGTCTGCCAATTCGACAACCACATATGACTGTGGAGGAGGCACTTAAAAACCATACAACAAGTGCAACAATGTGACAAGTGGCAGCAGCTCCAAGCCAGGGAGGCTGCACAACTATGAGAACAGGAGGAGGCATGGGAAGCCTTACTCAAGGAAAGACAGGCCAGACAAGCAGTTGTCTGGGCAGAACGAGTCATGTGCTGGGTGAACCAGGAGTACAAAACTCTGGTTGAAATTTTAGAAAAGAATTATGGGGGAGACACATTGAATCCCATCTGGCTGGCGGTCTTGGGGTCACAATACAATCAGTGGCTGTTGTGGATAAAGGACATGGATAGGGCAATCTGCAGATACAAAATTGCCACAGAAAAAATCAATCATGTATGACACACAGAGGAGCTATACGCTCACAAGGGCCTCGTAATGGAACACAAGGACTGGAATGCAATCATGCATGCACTCAACAGCAATATCAAAGCCACAAGCATGGCTCACCTGCAACAACAGCAGGAATGAGATGAACGAAGGGCAGGAATCAGATATGACCTGCATATGATCACCATACCTCCTGGAGGACTCATGGCACCATCACCTATATGGCAACTCACAGAACCTATGACACACTTCTCAGAACTCAGACTTGGGAAATTCCTAGTGGATATTGGTGAGCAGTCCTGGGTGGAACACAAAGCCTGACTATGCAATTGGAGATCTCAGGTCACTACACACATTCCTGGACTGGCTAAGAAAACCACTGGTGGAACAGAGAAATGGAATGAAGATGGGTACTGCTACATGTACCTGTTCAAACCAGAGTATTATGACAAGTTCCACTGGCCAGCATGGCCAACTCTTTACAAGGTCCTTCAATGGAAACAGGAACTGAGAGATCCTTTTGTCATTTTCGCAATTCACCATACAGTCAATAAGGGATGTTACCACCTTATTGAAGAAAGAGGAATCAAGGATGATGATGAGGAGTACGACTGGACCAGACTGGAGGAACTAGCTCAGATTTCACCTTACACTTGGACCATGTGCCTGGGAGGACAAAACAAATCCTGGCACAGGAACAAGAACTGACTGGAAGCAGTTCCTATCTGATGAGTCAACCTCAGATCTACAGTTCCAATCAAGCAGGCTATGGGAGAAACTCAGGGACGAGTTTACCCACTGGTAGTAGGGCCGGAAAGGACTAAGCAACCAGCATGCTCATACACAGTGGCAGCTCAGGCCAACCTACCAGAGAATCAAGCCAAGGTCACTATTGAGGGAGGAGACAATGTGTGGTGGAGTGGGGGAATTCCCACAACAGCAGATTGGTCCTCACCAGAGAAATACCTGCAGGGTGCTAACAATGCACACGAGAAGAGAGACATTATTGCATGGAGGCAAAATGTGGAAAGGGAATAGGCATTACCATACCCATATCCCAAAATGGCATGGGAAGACAGTTGTCTTCACCCCAACATTCCTGGCTACTGTTATCTAGTCTTGATACAGGAATGCTATTGGAATGAATTCAGATGGCTGGCTTATCCTCAGTTACAACAAATCTGTGCATGGGACAAAGAACTCAGAAATGTCAATGTTACCACTATTATCCAAAAGAGTTGTGGATCCAACAACACCCTGCACATTGAGTGCTACAACAGTAATATGCACAGCTGGTTTCATATGGAAGTTCTACTTAGCCTAGGAATGGGCACAAGAAGCTCAGGGCTTCAGGATCATCAATTGGCTTCTGGTGGACAATTGCACTTGAACCAATTCCAGGAGAACTATCACCAGCAGTACCAGGATTCTGTTACCTGCACCTCATTAAGCAGAGATATTGGAATCACTACGAATGGCCTGCATACCCACAGCTGGTTACTATTTTCAACCTGGAAAAGAAATTCCGAAATGAGGGAGTCCAAATTCAATGGACTACAACACAATGAGACGACATAGTTCATGTTGAACTAAGCCATGGCAATGATGCCAGTGGATGGGACATGGTCAAGCTCATGATCTTGAAAGGACATGGAGCAATACATGTAGGAGTGGATGTGAAAGAAGAAGAAGAGGAACTCACATGGGGTATGGAACCCACATTAGAAGAAGAAGTCGAATGGGAAACAATGGTGCAACCAGTGCAATCAGACTCAGCAGCAGCATTCATTGAGATCAGTCCTTGCTCTCGGAAAAATTCACTGGAGCTATCTACATATGATCAGAATCACCTCAGACTTCACTTGGCAGGATACTGTTACCTTTGGCTGGTTAAAAAGAAATACTGGAACATGTACAAATGGCCACCATATCCACAAATCTGAACAGTCTATGGATGGGACCCTGAACTTATGGATGAGTCAAGACCTATCTACACTTGACACACCAAGGGTCACAAATGAATGTGGCATTTGGTACAAGTTACTGAAGAACCTGGCAGATGGCCCTGGATGAAAGAAATGATGTGGAGTGGTTACAGCTCTCATTGACTAGGTGCTTTCAGGTTCACAGCTAATATGGTCAACCTCTTGTACAACTCTATATCTGGATGGAACAAGTTCTGGAGAGACAGACAGACAATACAACTGCTCCCAGAAAATGCCAATCTGGCAGCCATTGTTAGGACTGCTCCTAAACACAACCCAAAGACTTAAAGAGATGGCTTGTTAGGCCAAAGACAAAATGTTGCTCTATAGTTGTGTCTAGCGAACACAAAACTATCTTAAGGACTTGCTACCTAAGATGACTACCCTTATATACCCACTCCCTGGTCTGTTGTGCAGACAGTGTGCAGCTAAAGTCCCTCACAATAGGGATCAATGCACAGCAGCTATCCTGCGCCCATATGACCATACCTGGAGTCATCCTCTCACACCAACACACTGTCTCCCCATATCCGGCTGTGCCTATTGTCTTTGCACTTGGCCATTTCCCATGTTGCCCCTCAGGCACCATTTGGCCTATGTATCCATCATAGCCTAGGCCCATCATCAGGCTGTATTCCTGTCAGCATCCGGCCTGTCCCCATAACCAATGCTGACCTAACCTCCTTCCATATAAGGGTTGCAGTCCTAACATAGCCAATCCCTGCAACTGTATCCCATTGTCTGTCCTCGTATCCATATGTTTGAGTCCAAAGAAATAGATAAAAAGAAAAGAAAAATATATCTCCACTTCCTGAGTCCATATCTTCATAAGTGTCATCGATGTCATTACTGTGAAAATTGTGTAGAGTGAGTTATGCTCATAACAGCCATCACAGCATGAGAGAACCAGATCAACACACAGGTGCAGGGATGGCAGCAGACAGCTATGGCCATCAGAAACACTATTGCAGAAATGATAAATGAGTATCATACCACTAATTGACCAGAACCAAGTCCCCTGACAAAAATGGAGATGCCTGATTACTACCAAAATGATCTAAGGACTGTAGATGGATGGTTATGCCAAATGGAAATATATTTCATGCTGGCATGCAAATGAAGTGATCTGCGAAAGGTGTCCATACGCCTATACAGGATCAAGGGTAGAAAGGACAATTGAGCTGCCTACTGGAGTGGAGTTCAGCTCAGAGCTTTCCAAGAAGCACAACAGGAAATGGAGTTGAAAATTGCAACTTGAGGATGGGAAGCAGGACTCTGATGGGACGAATACAATGAAGGACTCGACTCAGAAGATGGTCTTTCATGGTGATGAGCACTGTTGATCAGAAAGTTCCCCTTTAACAATTGGGCAGACTTCAAAAGACAGATGCACAAGTTCTTCATATCCATGGAAACAAAGGAAAAGGTGGTCAAGAAATTACTCAGCTTATACCAGGGAAACACTCTTGCAGAGGACTACATAATAAAGTTCAATGCACTTACTCCCTTGGTTGAATGGAATGATGCCACCTTGATTGCCCACTTCAAAGGTCACCTCAATCCAAACCTGGGACAAGAATTTATATGGCATGGAGGTCTTATGGAAACTGCAACACTACAGCAGATCCAGGACAGAGTTATTGAGTTGGCACAAGCATATAGGAAATCCAACAAGGCATATGGATTCACCAAAAGAGGAATGCCCAGCAACTACCAGGAAAAATCATATGACAGAGAGTGTTGCCCACAGTTCCAATTCAGGGCGCTGCCTCCAGCACCATCAGTCACTAGTTGCTTCAATCCTAATGCCATGGATGTTGACAAAGCCAAGATTCCATCATCCAAATGCTTTAATTGTGGAAAGACTGGTCACTAGACCAAGGACTGTAAAGCACCAAGAAAGAAACCAATGTGCTTTAATTGTGGAAAGGAGGGTCACTTTGCAAAAGACTGCAAAGGACAGAAGAAGACAGCAGACAAAGGCAAATGAGCCATCCAGAGTGTGACAATTGAAGAACTGACAGAGGATCAGTGGAAGGAACTCAGGGTTGAGAAGGGTTTTGGCAAAAGCCAATAGTTGGGTGCAAACTATTGGCTACTGTACTTAGTACTCAGAACAGTGTAAATACATATAAGGATTCTGGAATCCTAATTCCTGACTTGCTCTATGAATGTCGGAATGATATACACTGTCTGAGGAACTTACAGATAAGTGCAAAAAACAATCAACTCAAAACCTGGACAGCCCCATGGGTCTTAAGCAGAATCTGGCAACAGCCAATGGAGGAGGCAGTGAACTGCCTAAAACAATGGGTACATGAAAAATGAACCCATGAGGTGGACAAAACTTTGGTCCAGCAGCTTAATGCCATGAGTGAGAAGGAAGCACTGTGGAATCTAGTGCATCTACAGGAGAAAGCTGTTAAAGGATCCAGGAAAATGGAACTGGACCTTAATGGAGTTATCACTGCATTGGATACCAGAAAGCAGATTAAAGTCAAAATGCTGCTAGACTCAGGATGCACCATGTCATGTGTCAATGATCAGTTTGTGGAGAAACATGGCCTTGAGAAAAGACAACTAGTTCGAGCTGTACCAGTCTATAACACAGATGGGACTGCCAATGCTATGGGCAACTTGGAATATATGACACAATTCCAGTTGACCCTTGGGAAACATATGGAGATAATTGAATGCAGAGTGGCACAACTTGGGAAAACGGACTTATTCCTGGGACATGAATGGTTAGAACAACACAATCCAACAATTAACTGGAAGACAGTGGAAGTCAACTTTAACCACTGTCCAGGCTCTTGTTGGAAGTCATTGAATGTACAAGAACCTGAGGATGAAATGGATGTCTCTCAAATACTAGCACCAGGAGAAAAGCTGTTGGCAGTACACATTGGCGAACCAGAGTTACAGATATGAGCATTTGTGTCCAAGGCTACAGAAATAGCAGCCAAAGAAGCAGCACACATTAAAGAGCAGTCTATTGAGGAACAGGTCCCCAGACACTACTGGAAACACTGCAAGGTGTTTGAAAAGGAGACATTTGATGAACTACCACCTCAATGGAAATGGGACCACACCATTGAACTGGTACCAGGAAGCAACCCAGTAGATTGTAAAATCTGTCCTCTTAACCAAAACAAACAGGAGCAATGTTATGAGCAAAACCCTTTTTGCAGTAACAAGATCAGTATGACTTATGATGAGATGGACTTGGGGAGTTGGGATCTATTTTTCTTTTCTTTTTCTCTATTTTATTGGACTCAAATGTTAGGATACAAGGGCTGGATGATGATACTTAACACCAGGATGCCTATGCAAACACTGCAGTCCTTATTAGGAAGGTGGTTAGGTCAGCATCAGCTATGGGATATACCAAGTGATGACTTGGATGATGGCCCGATGATGAATTCATAGGCCTAGATGTGCCTGAGGGGCAACATAGGAATGCCTGAAGGTACCAAGGGAACAGTACTGGTGTTCATGGGAATGGCTGAGGTGCAGGAACAATAGCACAGCCATATATGGGAGTGACAGTGTGTCAGTGTGGGAGGAATACTCCAGGAATGGTTACATGGGCACAGGCTGGCTGCTGTGCATTGTCCTCATGGTTGAGGGACTTTAGCTGTGTGCCAAATGCACACAGACCATTGGCTAGGGTATATAAGGGCTGTAGTTTAGTGTAGGTAGCCCTTAAGACTCTAGATAGTTTGTGTCCTAGACACTTCTAGACAGAGCAATATGAATCATCTCATTGGCCCAACAAGCCATCACTCTAAGGCATTAGGTTGTGTTTAGGTCCTCCTAACATAATCTAGAGTCTTTACCACTCTACCCCATTGGTCTTACAGCACCGAGCATGCCTTGCTCATTGTTGCTCACAGCACCAACAGCCTAGTTTCATATCTGAGAGGTAGTAACCATGCAGCCTGCAACTTCTCCAGGTGACATTGACAACAACACACATACTGTCAATGGGTTTCAAATGAGAGATCCTCAATATGCCCATAGGGCCTGTCTACAAAACAGTAACAGATGAGAATACTGGTTTGCTGGGGTGAAGCATAGGCAGGAGACCATAGATGCACCCTGGGTACAGTATACTGTTATTGTGGAAGAGCTCAAGGAATGAGTGAAGAAATCTATCTGTTGTGGTGTATCAAGGCTGATATCAAGTTCCTCACACACTCCCTGTACTAGCAATGCGAAACAAGCTGCACATTGATAACTAGGCACAAAGATAGTGAGGCAAATTGCCAGGCACACACAGGTAGTAGCTTGCAGACACAATCCCTCTTGTCTCCCAAGAGGCATCATTATTGACAGGCACAGATTAAAGCCAAGTGAACAGATCAACTGTCAGTGGAGGGCCTGAAGTTGATTGAAGATTTCTTTTTACAGGACAGATTATCAAGAAGAGCATGTGGTGCTCATTTGAATACATACTACCCTACACCCAGGTGACACTTTCAGAGATTGGATGCATCTTTGAAGCAGACTGGGTTACCAATTGCAACAGGGTCCAGATGGGACCAAAAGAGATTGTTGGCAATGTCATCTACTGCTGATACAACAACCATGTGTGACTCTGGTGGAGTCATTTGAAACAACAATGACAAGAGAGGTGCAAACAAGTGCAGTTGATCATCCAGCAATGAGAAGCCGAGGAGCTACGAATCCAAGAGGAGGCATGGAATGCCTTACTGGAACAGAGGGCAGCAAACCAAGCTGCATTATGGGCAAAATGAGCCCTTGAAAGAGTGACCATGGAATACTTGACCCTGACAAATTTACTGAATGACACATTCAAAGGGGATGCATCCAGTCCCATATGGAAGGTGCTGATGGCATCAGGATACAACCAGTGGATCATGATGATCATTGATGGAGAGAGAGCCATTTGAAAATATGGGGTGGCAGTGGAGAAAGTTCAATATGAACAAAACATGAAGGAGTTGTACACTCACAAAGGCATGACAATGGAACATGCCAATTGGAACATGTTAATGCATGTGTTAAATGGAAATATTTTGCCAGGCTTCTGGTGGACCATCTGAATGGGGCCAATACCAGAACAACTTGCACCATCTGTTCTGGGGTTCTGCTATCTTAATCTTGTAAAGCCAGACTATTGGAACAAATATGAATGGCTGGCATACCCTACAATTGAGGCCATATGGCAGATGGAGGTAAAATTCCGAAATGAAGGAATTTGAACAAGGTGGACCACCACAGATTGAAACAACGTGGTGCATGTAGGCCTGGAATTGACTGACACAAATAGATGGGACATGGTGGAGAAATTGCTCACCAGTGGTCACAAAACACTCTGGGTGGGAGCAGAACAAATGGAAGACCCTGAGATAGGCAAAGTAATAAGCCTGGGGGAGGAGGATGATGTGGAGGAACTGGAGCAACCAGCATGATCAAACACAGTGGCAGCTCTGGTAGAGATTGACCCATGCTTATGGATGGAATGACCAGGACTTTCGGAATGGGCACAAAACAAATTGCATCTGAAGTGCCCAGGCTACTGCTACCTCTGGCTGGTAAAATGAAAATATTGGAATGCCTATAAATGGCTGGCATATCCAACCATCAGAGAAGTATATGGATGGGATCCAGAACTCATGGATGAGTACTGACCCATATACTGGAGGCGAACAAAGGGGCATAATTGCATGTGGCATTGTGTCTGAGTATCTGGAGAACTGGGCAGGCAGCCATGGATGAAGGAAATGATGTGGAATGGCTATGGTTCCCATCAACTTGGTGCTTTTTGATATACAGTGGAGATGGCTGGATGGTTGTATCAAGCCATTCTAGGGTGGCATGATCATTGGGCTGGCACAGAAACATTGGAAGAACTATTGGCAACTCAACTGGCAACAGCAGTAGCAGCCTGAGCAGATGAAGTTCATTGACAAATGGTTAACCGACAAGGGGCAGTCATTAACATGGGAAATGCCATTGCTGATATGATCAATGCCTACCAGCAATCAAACCAAGTTGAGCCCGGACCATTGACAAAGATGGAGATGCTGGACTATTATCAGGGAGACCCATGCACTGTGGACAGATGGTTATGCCAGATGGAAACTTATTTCATGCTGGCTAGGGAAAAGACAGGTCTGCAAAAAATCTTGATCTGCCTATATAGGATCAAAGGTGGAAAGGATGACCAAGTGGCAGACTGGAGCAGAGTAAAGCTCAGAGCTTTCCAGGATGCCCTACAAGAGTTCCAGGACAAAATTGATAACAGCAGATGGGATGCTCAGTTGGATTGGGCAGGCCTTAATAGTGGACTATCAATGGATGATGACAGGGCATGGATCAGACAACCTTTGATCAATCAGTTCCTGTTTGTAGATTGGGTTGATTTCAAAAATCAAATGCATAAATTCTTCATGCCCACCAAGACAAAGGAAAAGGCAATCGAAAAGCTACTAAGCCTAGTACAAGGAATGATGATGGCAGAAGACTATGTCATCAAGTTTAACACCCTAACACCTTTAATGGACTGGAATGACCAAGCATTGATATCTCATTTCAAAGGACACCTTAACCCTGCACTCTGCAGAGAACTAATTCAGTATGGCAGATTAAACAAACACACCACTCTGCAACAAATCCAGAACAGGGTCATAGAATTAGTGTGAGCATACTGAAAAGCTAATGAAGCTTATGGACCAGCTAGGCAGAAGGGAGAATATAAAGAAAGGACTCCTTATGAAAATTGTTGACCTCAGTTCCAATTTCGTGCACCACCGCCCAAGCCATCAGGAAGTTGATCTGATCCAGATGCAATGGATGTTGATAAAAAGAGGAAAGGGATCACCTGCTACAATTGTGGGAAGGCAGGCCACTTCAGCAAGGATTGTCAAGGGCCTAAAAAGCCTGTAACATGTTATAACTGTGGAGAGGATGGGCACATGTCAATGACATGCACCAAGCCCAAGAGGATTACAATGGGAGAGAAAGGCAAACGAGCCATACAAAGTATTTTTTTAGCAGCTAAGCAATCAGCTAAAGTCAAATTTCTCAATGCCAGCTTTGCGGAATGCTTAGTGTTGGCAGAGGACCCATTGTCTTTTTGGTTGAACTATCTGCTCAAATTATCTCAAATGTTTAGGTAATTTCTACAATTAGATATAGCAATTGTTTAAAAAAACCGGCTATAGCTGTTGACATCACTAATAGTGCCTGAACTAAATATAACTTTGGCTCTGCATCACCGCCATCTCAGACCGGTTCTCACACGTAATATCCCGCCTTTATTCTCACGCATAGTGCCCTCGTGTTATTCATCTAATATCACACGCCTATTCTAAAAATGAGTCTCCATAGGAAAATGAAAATGTGCATATGGAGATGGAAAAGGAGAGGAAAAAAAGGAAGATGACAAAGAAAAGGAGGAGGAGAGTCGGGTTGTAGATAGTATTCAGACAAAATGCTATAATGCCTCTAATACGAATAGCGTGTTCGTAAACCTCAACTGATGCCACAACGAGAAGATGATGGTAAGAGAAGGAGGGCTTGATTCTTCCTCCTTGCTGCCACCCTCACCTTACTCCCGCCGCCGTTCTCCCATCCACACTGCCATACTCTCCTCTTCGCCACTCCTCTCCCTGCCTCCCTCCTCACCTCTTCACTGTCACCGTTGCCCCGGCTGCCCTCGCCGCCACTCTGCCGCCCTCGCCTCTCCCTGTGGCCCTCTCCTCGTCTTCCTAGCCCTCTCATCAGCTTTGCTGCCCTCAATCTCACTGTGGCTGCCCTCCCCTCGCCTCTGCCGTCCTCCCTTACCTTTGCCGCCCTCCTGCTGCCCTCCCTGCCGTCCTCGCACCTCTCCTGCCGCCCTCACTGTTCTCCTGCCAATCTCACACCACTCCTGCTGCCCTTACCGCTCTCCTGCCAACCTCACACCACTCCTGCCCCCATGACTGCTCTCCTGTTGCCTTCACCACCGTTCTGACGACCTCCCACCGCTCCTGCTACCCTCACTGCCCTCCTGCCACCCTCGCACCGCCTGCCGCCCTTGCCGCCGTCACCGCCCCCCTCGCGGCCTGCCATTTGTCCTTCCTGCCCTCCGCCGCCCTTCACTTGCCCTCGACCCAGTCCCCTCACAGCCCACCACTTGTCCACCAATTTCCGCTCTTGCCGACTTGTTTCCATCACCCTCAACCTATTTTCGCCCCCGCCAACTCATTTCCACTCCGCCAACTCACTTATGCCCCCGCCAACTCATTTCCACCCCCGCCAACTCATTTCCATTAACCCGTTTACACCCCCCATTAATCCGTTTACACACCCATTAACTCATTTCCACTCCCCCGGCTCGTTCCCACCACCACTAACCCATTTCTGTCTCCGACCGACCCGTTTCCACCCCTGCCAACTCGTCCAGCCCCTGCCAACTCGTGCCGATTCGTTTGCACCACCTCCAACCCATTTCGGCCCCCACTGACTCATTTCCATCCCCGCCAATTCGTCTACGCCACCCCCACTACCCTTCACTTACCCGCACCGTTGCTAGCCGCCCTTGCCAACCGTCGCCGACTCCCACCCGCCCTTGCACATCGCCCTCGCAATGCCCCCACCCGCTCACCCTCACCTTTAGCCTCCGGCCGAGGCTCGTCCTCGCCCTCTTGTCCTCACCCTTGTCGCCTGTCCTCTTGTATGCCCACTCCCACACCCACTCGCCTGCTCACCGACGCTCTCTACCGCTGTCTCGCCTGCCCTCTTGCGCACTCTCTTCCGCCCGCCATCTATTGCTGGCCGCCCACCACTCACCGCCCCCACCGCTTGTCACCCACCGCCACCACCTGCCTCCTTTTCGCCCACCCTCTCGCGCACTCTACCGCCGCCTCCCACTCCTGGCCACCCTCCGCTTGCCGCTCATGTACCCTCGCCGCTCTTGCCGTACCCTCTGAGCTGCCCTCTCCTTGCCCTCGCCACCTTCTCTGTGGGTTGGGTGGCTGCCGCCCATTCGCCACCCTTTGCCCACTTGCTAACCACTCGCAGCCCTCTCCACCCACTCGCCGCCCAACTCCACCCACTCGCCGCCCTTTCTTCCCACTCACCGTTCACACGCTGCCCTCTCTGCCCACTCGCCGTTCACTCGCTGCTCAATTTAATACGCAGTTAATTTAGCTAATTGACCTAAATTAACAAATTCCGTTTTTCCTGATGCCAGAGCTGCGAGATGTACATCGTTGCGACGCTGCATATTGGCACTGAGGCTGATGTCACCAGTGGCCCGGGGGCCTCTCACGTGAAGATATGGGTGCTTGTATATTGTGTCTCAGACAGTTTAGCCCACTTTACCTGCTTTCAACTGAATAGCATTGTATGACCGTTGCTCTTGTTGTCATTACCAGATCTGATTGTGTTAGTACAGATGACATCATCTGTCGAAATTACTCTTTGGGGAGGGTTGCCGCAACTAGCCATCAAAAAGGAGGTGGTGGTTGAGGTGGTTGACACCTTTCTCCCTTATCCGAGTTCCTCAATCATGGCTACCGATGCTCCCGCCGAAACATTCTTCAACAGATTATCTGAATGCCGATCCACAGCGCACCTGTATTCTGTGATTGAACAACACTGGCACGCTTCACGCCACCCCAACAATACACAGTCTCCATATGCTTCCCATTATTACAACCCTATGGAATACCATATCACAGAGATAGTCATATTCAAGCAGCGTTTCATGATCCAACATGAAGGATTTGTCTTCAGGGTTCAACACCAACCAGGGCATGGGCCAGCCGAACCAGACTTCCTCATTTCTGTTGACAGAAACATTGACTCAATGCCACCCAGATCAATCTTTTCTTTCCACAAGGTTAACATCGACTGTATCAACTGCTCTCTGGCTTATCCTACAGCTACGGATCTTCAAGGAACATTCCATTGTCCAGTGGTCTGGCGCATGCCAGCTCTCCCGAGTCAGGTTGACAGCATCTATGAATTCAACTTGAACCTACTTCAAGTTGGTGTCTTGCTTCGAGCAATTATTGTGTGGAATTCAAATCCACAATACCATGCGCTACGAGTAAACTGCTTTTCGCACTCGCGGGTTATACGAACAGTCCTCCGTTACATTATCCAGGCACAGCAAGATCCAGACAGCAACATCACAGTTACTGCACATGAACTGCATGTACGTGGAGCAACCCTTGGAAAATGCTTTGGCTTCCATTTGGATCGCGAAGATCAAGGAGAGTCTGCAGCTATCTTTACTATGTATACAGGACAATATGCCTGGCTCACAGCTTGAGGCTTGAGGTCGTGATCACTTGTTGTTCATTCGTAATTGTAAATCCAAATTTAGACTTCTATACTATTCCATTAGATGCACTACGATGTGAGGCAAGTACAAAGAAAATAATTCCGACATTTCAGATGCACCTTCATACTCTGATCCTGATGATGATATGAGTCAGAGCCCTCCACCTCGGGTGCATCCTCGCAGCAACCATTCAAGTTACAAATACAACCCTCACCTTCTTTTTTTTTTTTTTTTTTACGAATGGAAATATACATTTGAGAAATAAGTAGAGTAAACTACTGAAACTTCCGGTCAGATTGACTGCCGAAACACTAAGTATGTAACACTGTAAAACCAAAAACATGAATATAGAAAACGCATAAGAAGGGCAGCAGATATATAGCTTTCTGCAACGGTCAGACAAACCCTCACCTTCAACCTCATTGGTAGACAACACCGTGTGTCAAAATTGTCTACATCGTGCGGCACTCCTTGGACTCAAACTCCAGCATTGCCAAGGATCGATGCCTAGATTCTCAGGTCAGTGCAGATCACTCGGCAGACGAGGAAGACGAGGCAATCTGCATGCGCATAGGCACCAACTTGATGCCTCTCCCGAGTTGTGACAGGTTCATCGTGCATCGATGCTCACACTTCGCCAGCCAACTTTTCCCCCTCTGCATGTAACCGGAAATTAATTGATGACACGTGCTCCGCGACAGCTATCAGAAAATATGGTGGAATTTACGATCCTCGATTTGTGCGCAGTGTTAATGCAGCTGACTACTCATGGGGGTGTGATGCTGCTGGTACGAGAGAGGCGACTTTAATCACGGAAGAACAATGGAATTCTAGATCGTACAACAACATTGTCCTGGTCTTTCGCATGCTAAACACCAAAGTTGTCGAATGATGGATAGTCGGCAAGCTCCGGCCATACCACCATTAACGCGTGTGGATCATGACCATGCTCTGGGTGCATACGTCGCATGATCAAGCCCTCGTACGTACTGCGCATGGACCATGTACTCCAAGTCTCCAACTCTTGTGTCATATAGCCTCGATGGATGGGGGGAATAATACCATTCGACAGGGCAACGCCCCCATACTCGTCTGACTTAAGCTATCTCTTTCCCGTCCTTCGTCTACACTCTACCCAGCTTTATTTAACACAAGTGACAGCCCGGATGATGGATCCGAATTCCGCAGACGCTGGGTACCTGTCTTGAATGTAATGTGCAGTATGTCAGCCGCGGATATATCCCAAACTCGTACTGCGAAATAAAAGACCATGGCCCTCGTGTTTATGGAGCTTGCTAGTCACCATTGTCCATGCAGCCCGAGACCGTTGATGATGACCGGAATTCCATCTATTCACGAGAAACACGCGCCGCGTCCGATGGAAAGCTCCCCAAGGAAGACTCGCATCCGACTTCAGATGAATTAATTGTGGACTGGGATGGACCAGATGACCCCGCCAATCCATTAAAGTGAATCTTCTTCTCATACCCCTAACATGACTAACATGACTGTTCATCACTCAGTCGGTCGTATAGAAAAAAATGGGCGGCTACAATCATCGTATCACTATCAGTCCGGTTTCATCATTGATGGTGGCACCTGCCTCTGAGCAGATAGCTATCCAATTCCACATCACGAGCTCCACGTTGATTTCCATGACAATTTCAGTATTCGTACTGGGCTATGGTAAGCGTCTGATTCAACTAGGGTGTAAACGTAACTGACGTAGCGATAGCCATTGGACCTTTGGTTTGTCGTGCAATATATTAGATAAACAACGAAATTGACCGATACTTGCTTTGAATAGGTATTAGGACCACTGAACGAAATTTATGGCCGCTCTCGTGTCCTGCAACTCGCCAACTTGTGGTACCTAGGTTCGTTCGCTGTTTTACTATAACGTTGCGTATCTGACATCAGCAAAGCTTTCAACATCGGTTGTAGTTTTGCACAGAACACGGGGCAACTAATTGCATTCCGTCTCTTGGCTGGTATTGGAGGTAGCGCACCCCTTTCGGTACGTTTTCCAGTGACATCTGTAAACTCTGTATGCTTGGCTGAGATCCATCCAGGTAGGTGGCGGGACTCTCGGTGATATGTGGCGGCCAGAAGAAAGAGGACAAGCAATAGCCATCTACTCATTGGCTCCGTTGCTGGGTCCTGTTCTAGGACCTGTTTGCGGTGCCTGGTTTGTAATCTATGCTAGATCAGGAAAACATTTCCACAACAGTATAGCAGATCGTTCCACGTGGCGCTGGGTGGTGAGTAGTGAGTAGATGCTAATCATTCGTCTATGGTGACTCACTCACCGGAAAAGTTCTGGTCAACAAGCATTGTCGATGCTGCAATTCAGGTCGCGGGACTTTTTAACCTCCGGGAAAGTACGTCGATTATTGGAAGCTAAATACAGCTTTTCATGTTGGACAGCTTTTGCGCCTTACCTTCTGGAACAAAAGGCGAAGCGTTTACGTCAGAGCATGGATGTTGAGAACACCAGGACCCAAAACATATTTACGATATATGAGAGAAATGGCTCCAGAACGTCCGTGATTTCCGTCATAAAGATTAGGAGGTGAAAGCTGATGTGGATGTTCAGATTGAAGCAGATATTTGCGCGTGCTATGATTCGGCCGTTTGCATTATTTGCCACGGAACCCATCATTCAACTCGTTGCGCTTTACATGGCATTCACTTATGGTCTCTTGTATCGTAAGTCGTTTCCGCACTACCTAGACATGGGTCTTCATGTTCTGCCCATCAGTATTCTTGACCAGCATACCATCGATTTACATTGTCACATATCACGAGTCAGTTGCAATTAGCGGACTGCACTATTTCGCATTGGGAATTGGCCTCTTCATAACGGCGCAGACAAATGCACGAGTCATAGATCGTATATATCTCTATCTCAAAATCCGCAAAGGGAACTTGGTGAACCAGAATTTAGATTGCGTACGTCTTGCACAAATACGCTGCCAAGCCATTTTACCTCAACTATCCTTGATATAGCCCCTGTATTCGTAGGAGCCGTTTTGCTTCCAATCGGCCTTTTCTTGTCCGGATGGGCGGCTCAGACCCATGTTCATTGGGTAGTCACCGATATAGTAAGTTTGGTGTCTTTCGTTTGCATCGGTATCCAATCATTTCCCTAGGGAGTCGCACTGTTGGGTTCAGGAATGATCCTAGTGTTCGAATCCATGCAAACTTATATTATCAATGCATTTACCCTGCATGCCGCATCAGGTGAACCGTGTTTCTAATAAACATATGTACGAATCTCACTTTCTCGATGCCCTAGCTCTCGCTGCTGTGGCATGTCTACGCAGCCTTGCTGGTTTTGGATTCCCTTTGTTCGCTCCGGCAATGTACAATAAACTTGGATATGGAAAAGCGAATACGATTCTTGCATGTGTCGCCGTTGCACTCGGTTGGCCAGCGTACGTCTTGATTATCTTGCTGATATATATAATTGACTAACGCATGTGACAGGCCTTGGATCTTTTGGACATATGGGAAACGTATTCGCGCCAATAGCCATTACGCCCGCAAATCTTAAAATCTGGATCTATCACGGCTATGTGTAATCACGAGTTTCTACGAGTTAATTAGTAATAATCCGCTACTCTACATGCATACCCTACAATTATTTTAACAAGCACACCGGACACCGGAAGCATCGTATATAGATCATGTTATGATTGCATTTTGAACGAAACACATATAATCGGCCATTAGTCCCGCTGTACCAATCTACATCTTGTTACCCAATCCCATGCTTAGACAAGTGAAATGCGGCGAATATCGTATATGGAGCGCTTCCATTGACAGAATCAGACTTGTTTTCTATTTGTTTATAGAGATGCGCAAGTGATTTGTACTACAGGTCGATTCACAGTTTCCAACACTATTCAACACCACACCTGAAGGCATTGTAAGCCCTCATTCGTCTTCGAGATATATTGACTCCACCGTCCGAGGATTGCTGTCTCCATGTATTGTCGACGTGGTAGGTGAACTCTACTATGACGATATCGATGACATTGATGACACGGCAATCTCTCACTCTTGCGCAATGTAGACCCTTTCGATGACGCATAATCGGAGTAACAGTATACTCGTCCTTCCACTATAAGAGCTTCCTTTGAAAAACGGTTCGTCGGCTTTACCTCTGAAACATTCGGATTGCCTCATGTCACACTATGATCCCAGTCAACTCGCTCCCAATTCAATACATACATTCTGGCGAAAGAAACGGATCACTGGGAAACATCCATATCAAGTGACCCTCCGCTCTCCCCTGTTGACATTTCGTCCGCCTTATTGACTCGCCTACCATCCCTTGTCGACTCGGCACAGATGCTCATTTTCGACGCCGAACTGAACTTTGACTTGATGCTCAGAAACGCGGAATTCGTCGAAGATTCTGATTGCCCAGTAGAACCGCCCGCGCTTGATAAAATGAGACTATGAATGTCCTCTGTAGTACTTCCGATATGACTCGATCCAGACCAATTGGTAGTAGAATGCCCGCTACCTGCATCTGGGGTTGTGGATCTGAGTCTTGGAAAGGCAATGGTGTTTTGCTTGATACTTGCTGAAGATTCGGATTCCGGACTTTCTCGGCCATGTTTCTCAACTTTTGCCTTGTGTTTAGCGTTGGCTCTAGTGTGCTTGGCTCTTGCAGGAAGAACAGGCGCTGGTGCACTGCTGCTAGCACATTCTGGAAATTTCTGACTGTGAGAACGTAAGATGCGCGTACATGGCATCGCAGAGGTTGTTTGAGGTTGCTTTTGCATTTTGCACTTGCACTCCGTCGACGTAGGGGGGCTGAAACTGAATAAAATGGACATATTCGGTTGCACGATAATGTCAGAGTCAGATTCCTGGCTGGATTTCTCCAAGGACGACGATCTTTTTCTCTTCCTGCGAGAATCCTCGTCATTCGTGAAATTTTCTTCTGTGACTTCTTCCAATGGCTCCAGTTTCCGTGGTATGTGTAGCATTTCACGAAGTTGGGCTGACCAATCACCAGATTTGGCACGGCGTGACGACAGAGGACTAGCGAACGGGCTTAGGCTCCCCATCTCTTCGAGTCGCTTCTCGAAACTGAATTCTTCAAAAAAGCGTGGATCTTCCTCTTGCGTCATCTTCCTCTTGCCATTCCGTAACGGCGCGGCTGGGACGTCCGAACGTATGCCGACTAAAACTTCTATAGCATTTCTGATGAAGCTCACAGGTCTGTCATCGCTTGCATCAATTGAGAGGGCCAGAGGTAACTTTGCATTGAAGATTTGCGCTACGTTCACTAGTTCTTCGCGGGACATCGCCAGCAGATCTTCATGATTGTGGAACGGTATACGGTCTAGAGCTGTAATAATGATGGCATCCTTGTCCAAAGTGGAGTCGACATTTTGTAGTGCAAGACGGGCAGATCCTCGAGTGGGAGTAGAATGGAGAGGTCGCGGAGTAGCGCAAGGCGGCGGTGTGGCTGGCGGTACGCCACCTTTCTTGGGCAGAGATGGACTATCTGGTGCGTGTCGCCGTAAGTATTTGAGCGAGCGAGGTCCCACAGGCTTCTTTGTCCGTGATCTGGACCCATCAGACGCGTATACCTTTATCGGGGCTGACAGCGAACCATCCGCGTCCCTACTTTGGCGACCGACCAGTACCTTTTCAACTGCCGCGGCGTGATCATATGCATGGAGATGCTCGAAGCCAGCCTCATCCTCCGAGATTTCTTCATGTCGCCGTTTACCTAGCAGCGCAGGGACATTGGGAGACGGAGCCAGCATTTCCAACTTGAAGAAGAAGCGTCGCAGGGGAGTGAACGGCTTGCGTAGTTTGCTTGAGGTTGGCTTAGAAGTCGTATACTTTCTGTTCTTGAATGACTTAGGCATGTTGATGATAGTTTGATGGCAAGTGGCTAGCGTCCAAGACCGCTTTCTAGTGTTTGGTACGATCACGTGATCGTGTTTCTCACGTAATCAAAGCAAGATCAAGCTGAAGGATGACCACAGCAACTTTTTCGAGCGCGTACATGCGCGACATGCGCGACAAGTTTGAAGAGAAGCACCAGAAAGAGCTGCAAGCCTTGCAGCGCAAGGTTGACAAGCTCCGGTGGGCAAACGACGACACGCTGAAGCAGCTATTCGACATGCAGGCACGGGCACTTCGACTGGCCAACTCTCTTGGCTTTAAGGATCTAGCGGAAGCACAAGTCTACATTGATACAGCAGACCACGAGATGTCGTACAAAGAATGCTTTGAAGCTGTCGGTATCCTCAAAGCGCAGCTGGCGACTGCGAGCTCCGAAAAGAACAATCAGCAAGAACATACCAAGTTATTAAATAATGAAAATGGAGAGCTGAGGACGTTGTTAGATGTTTCACGGAAAGAAACATTTGATAACAGGTAAATGCACCTTGACTGTGCGCGCGTTATGAAATGCTAACCAGAAACTCGTCGATAAGTATGCTGGAGCTACAGCTAAACAAACTTCAGAAACGTTACGACGATCTACTGGATACTTATGAACGGGCCACAGCTAAATACAAATTTGATTACGAGACATGGAGGGACGTCAATTCTTGGCTGTTCTCTGATGATGCCCATAGGAGCGCAAGCGTTGGCAGCAAGAAATCGCTCCACGCAAGCATTATGCGTAAAAAACGGATGATCAGAGAGGTATTTTCGGGTCTCGGCGTCTCCAATGGCAACACAGACGACCGTAGGGGGAAAGGTACTTGTCTTGAATGAGTGAAGCCGTAATCCTATCTGATTGAATTGATAGGCTGCCCTCCGCCCCTTGGCGGTACAACAAACCCGTTCCAGGAATTGGAGGACAGGGGCACGTCCGGTTTGAATATCGCCACCCCCAAGGCTTCTGCTAGTAGTGGTCACGCTCTCAGCTCATCTCCATTATCGCCCGCTACCTTCAAATTCAATGTAATACCCGCACCTAATGCAAGCCATGACATGAAGACTTCAAGCTCGCAGCTTGGCAAGGTGGACATGCCTTCACGTTCACCTTCTATCTTTTTGAGCACCTCAAGTGACAAGACCGTCGGATGGGACACGATTACATACGAGTCAGTAATATTGATTCCATTCAAATTCTGACATTGATATTTGTATCGCTAATCAGGGTAAACAAGAGGGGCAACTTGCCCGATAAGATTATGCCCATATCATCTGACACCGAGGAAAACATTTGTGGTAGTTGGTTTCCCGATTTCACTGATAACTATCTAACATCGTCAATGTTTTTGCGCCAGACTTCAAGTTACCTAATGTTCCGTCGAATGGAGATCTCCCGTCATCGGACACCGAAGAAGAATCGCAATGTATGACTTCCCTGCTTTGGTCAGCGTTATGCTAATGTAGTGTTTGCAGCATTTAGTCAGTTCCATGATTTCTGTTTGCCAACTCCCAAGTCTCTACCTCGTCCCTCAACCACTAAGAATGGAAACGCTTTCGCGGCCAACGACAACCTTGAACGGCCTCGCAAGCTTCGATGTGTTGAAGCTATTGGGGTACCCCCAACACCCGAGAGTTCCCATAGCGCATTGCTCGATGGTTCCATTGCGCTTAATGTAAAGTTGAATGATCCGTCTGGTCGGCAACGGTCTACTAGGAAGCGCAAGCGCAAGGATGTTGACAAGGAGAACCATTTCTTTTCAACCCCTGTGCATAACAAGTTGCAGGAACAGATTCCGCTCCAGGACTATTCAGCATTCAAGGGTCGCGGTAGATATGCAAATTCGAATTCGTATGTTCTTTTCAATGTATTGGAATATGACTGATCACTCCACGCTCAGGAAGAAAACCATCAATAGCAAGTACGAGATTGATTCGTCACGGAACAGCGGTATGAAATATCAATACGACGAAGTTGTCAGACGGAAAGATGACCGCAAGAAGATGGAGGCTGGCGACTGCGAATCCTGCCGCGATGTATGTGTCACGACTTCAAGGTTACGTCATTCATCTGAATGCTATGTAAATTGTTAGTATTACGAGGCCATTGGTCCTTTGCCTCCGCTGTTGCAACCGCCCTTGTGGTGCTCTCCGCCTAAAACAGATGTCAAGAAAAATGTGATTAACCGCAAAGGACACAAGCGGCATGTCTCGAATTCCATTAGAACCGCTTTTGGCGGCTCGTCGAAAATCATCTCTACTCCGAAAAAAGATAATGACAGCGGTGAGGAAGTGGAATTCCAGTTCGGAATGGGTGACGGGTGGAGCTGTCAGCTGGAGGACCATAAGAAACTTATATCTCGGCATCGACATCATTGGGCTCGCGCGAGTACGCCGCCTGGATACTGGGATATTGGGTTTCCGGATACCCAACAGGCCGCGAAGATCAACAAGAAAGCAGAGGAAATGCATCACAAGAAGCAACAAGACATTGAAAGATCGATAGAAAGAGATGGAAGATACCGCAGACGATCCTAGTCATCCACTAACTCAATATCGCGACGGATGGTACTAAACATCGCGTTGTATGGAATGAAAGACATTTCATGATCGTAGTTAGCTAGAGCTTCATATAACAACGGAGGACACTACTTTATTACAAGGGAACAATCGGGTTGCATATTTACACAACATTTCTTTCTTTACCAAACGCAATGCTATCACTGCTCATGTATCCAACAGTTCTATCGGTCTAGACAAATGAGAGGGCATCGATATCTATTCCTTGAACAGTGACAGATGCCGAACAGTATGTGCGATGGACACAATGAAAGAACGTAGGAACGGAATACCGGAATGAAAGATGTCGAACGGGGAGTGTTGGAAGGCAGGAACGGGTGCGGGCGTTATATCTGGCGGCTATACCCACGTGCGTATGTCACCACCAATGATCCTTGTCCGGTATTAACCGCGGTAGACGGGTCCGCGACGAGATAATACTTGAAAATATCATTAGAATCGAATACCAGGCCAAAAAAGTGCTATACTGACAAAACTGCAGGTATACGTTGTCGGATTGCCATCGACAACAGCACGCCAGATATTGATGTATTGGCACGGGCCGCCGACAGGGTCCGGATCGCGAACGTTGCAAAGCTGCGCGCAAGTGACGACATCATATCTTTCAAGAAGCGCAAAGCCCATGTACTGACAATCATTGAGTATCCGTGCGATCTAGGCGTCAAAAAACTTACGCCTGGAGCATTATTCGCACCGCCCGTAGGCCCATAAACTAGCTCATAGCCATCCAGAACTTGCGGATCTGCAAAAAGGGTAGCGTAGCCACTACTGTCCTGGATGTATGTGAGTGGTGCGGGTGCAGGATAAGATTGTTGCCCTCCGAAATTGGTCTTATCCGCCGCAGTGTACATATCCGCAAATGCGGCACACTTGAGGTTGGACTGCTGGCTGAAGACAAAGTCGAGAAGTTCGTTGTTGAATTCGTAGTACAAATTAACAAACACTGAGAGTTACGCATATATGAATCAGTGCTGATGATATGGTCGTAGTAGTTTGCTTACCACAGTCCTGGACACTGTCGCAGAACTCAAGACAATCTTCCACATCGTACGTGCTGTTGGAAACCAAGGTGTACGTAAGGTAAGCGCTTCCTTTGATAGCGGCATCTCTATCTGAGGACGACGTTCCGCTTCCGGTGAACACCTTCCTATAATCACCACTCGAGCGCTTGTATAATCCGCTCACTTCCCTTTTCGTATTGCTCAGTACACCATCAACTGCGACGACAGATGTCGCCGGGACCGGTTGATTGGGAGGAGCATCGACTGGCACCCCGTTCTGTGGATGTACTCGTTTGATTGTATTGAAGATGGTCGCAAAATCTGTCATTGGACCCGCGTTGGTTCTGGCTCTCAATGACATGGGAATAAGAGCAGAGCCTGGATGGTCGACACGTTAGTCTGTGCCTGTAAGGATGTTTGAATACATCGGGAAGACTTACCAGAACTACTAACGAAGAAGCATGCTAGCGAGGCTGCAGACAAAAGGGAACGCATGCCGACTTGTGCGTTGCAAAAGGATGGCATTGCTCATATCTTTTATAGACTCGTGATTTCATACTTCAAGCACAATTCCGTGACTAACCAGATGCATACATACATGACAAAGGGTTGAGGAGGTTGAGGAACATAATAATAATGTCGTGCGGTGACGCGTCTATCAATCAATCTAGACAGATATCACTTGCGGAGACGCGCGGTGAATGCTCATATGATGTATCTTGACAGGCCGCCGGATACATTGCAAGCCTCGCTATTGAGCCAATGCAAGGTTATTCACCTTGGTTTGCAATCGTGTTCTAGTGGCGTCTTACGCAGCGCTGTCCCAAGTGGGCAATACGCGCAAGAACGTTCTAGGTACATGAATGCATCTGTTATTGTATCATGTATGGAGCGTACTTGTTGGGAACGACGAATCGCCCGACGGAACGCGTAGCGGAACGGGAAGGAAGGAGAAGGGGAGTTTGGGCGGTAGGAGACGAGATGGGAATGGAGGTTGAAAGGGAGTTGAGGACGAGACAAGGAAACGGCGCAGGACGCCGAGCTCAAACTCACAACGCTCGCTGGTACGAGCATCGCCACGTAGTTAAGCATGCAATATATATTCGTTTGTACTCTACGAATACACGATTCTTTCCTCCTCTTCCTCTCGTGCCATCATATATTCTCAACAGGTTATGGGCCCCGCTCCCAGACGCTATTGATTATATAAACCTCGTACTCAATCACGCTCTCGATCTCATTACTAAAAAAGTTTCCTAAATAGGCCGTTATTATGTCAAAAGAATCGGTACCGATCACTGGTTCTAGCTCTTACCGGATTGAGCAACTCAATTCCACGAATTGGCTAGCGTGGAAGAGAAGAATGCTCGCGATCTTCCGAGACCTTAAAATAGACGACATCATTATGGAAGGGCCACCAACTGTAAAGATTACAGGGAAACCTACAGACGACGAGCAAAAGGCTATTAATACTTGGCGCGAGAAGGACTCTACTGCTAGGACACGGATCGAGCTAGCGGTAGGAGATTCCGAGATGATTCACTTACTCGGAGCGAATACAGCGAAGGAGATGTGGGACCAGCTAAAAATAGTAAAAGAAGCGCGGGGAAAGATTGGCATTTTGACCGCCCGGCGCGCACTATTTCAGGCAAAGGCCGATGACGATTTTGATATGCAGGCACATGTGACGAAGCTTAGGAGGATGCAGGAGGAGTTACACTTGATGGGAAGTATTGTCCGTGACGACAATTTCGCTATGATACTCATCACCTCATTACCCGAGACATGGGATCCATTCACCTCGGCATACCTCGGCTCAAACGCAACCGGCATCATTACATCAGCGGAATTGATCGCCATCCTTCTCGACGAGGATCGAAGAAGGAAAGGCCGGACCGGTGATGGCTCGGCGGCGACGGCATTACAGGCGAATGAGACGCGCAAATGCAACAATTGCAAAAAGAAGGGTCACCTGGCAAAAGATTGCTGGGGCAAAGGCGGTGGGAAAGAGGGACAGGGGCCAAAGAGAAGGGGAAAGCGCGATCGGGCACACCAGGCACAGGATGATGCAACAGGCACCGATCTCGATCAGTTCTCCTATATGGCTAATGCGTCGGACTTTTCCAAACTAGACTGGCTACTGGACTGTGGGACAACTTCCCACATATGCACGACCCGCGACGCTTTCTCTGACTATACGCCGCTTTCAGACGCAACCCTAAAAGGGGTAGGTCCCACGCCCGCTAAAGTTTTAGGACGGGGAACGGTCACAGTGAACTTCTCAGTAGATGGGAAAATCATATCACACAAATTGGAGCATGTGCTACATGTGCCGGATGCGCCGAACTGCCTCCTATCCCTCAGCCGCTTCGCCAAAGATGGACGACGCGTCAACTTTGATGAGACCAGGTGCTATTTGCAGTCTAGTCAGGGGAAATTAATAGGAGCCGGAAAAGAGCGCAACAAACTGTACCTCTTGGACGCGCGCGCACTTCTCAATACCCACGACAAAGCTTATGTCAGTAGGGTTCCAGGCCTATCATGGGAAGAGTGGCACCGTCGTTATGGCCACCTATCCACCACAGCCTTGCAGCGCGCCAAACGAGAGGAAATGGTTACAGGCCTAAATATAGACGAGTCGACGATCCCATCACGATCATGCGATCACTGCCTAAAGGGGAAGATGGCTCGCCGCTCATTTCCTCAAGAGGCATCAAACCATTCGGGTACTCCCGGAGAGCGCACTATGACGGATGTATGGGGACCCGCTCCAATTCAATCCATAAATAAAAACCGATACTTCATCGCATTCACAGACGATGCCACGTGTATGTGTCACGTTCTATTTTTAAAGTCGAAAGATGAAGCATTTGATCGGATTACCACATACCTTACCCATATCGAGACGCAATACGGAAAGAAGCCAAAGAAGCTCCGCTTAGATAATGGGAAAGAGTTGATTAACGAGAAGCTGAAGAAATGGGCGGATGGACGCGGATTGGTTCTGGAGCCGACTGCACCATACTCACCCTCCCAAAATGGAGTTGCCGAGCGATTCAATCGCACACTAGTGGAGATGGCGCGGACAATGCTATTGGCCAGAGATTTACCTACTTTTCTTTGGGATATAGCCGTTTCTCACGCAACCTATTTAAGGAATAGATCTCCAACACGCGCACTCCAGGGCAAAACGCCTTATGAGGCATGGTTCGGGAAAAAGCCGGATGTCTCACATTTTAGGGAATTTGGGTGCGATGTATGGGTATTGGATGAGCGGCGGCAGACGAAATTGGACGCCAAGGCGGGAAGCATGAAATTCATGGGTTTCATTGATGAGTCACACTCTGTCCGCTATTATGACGCTGCCGCGCGCTCCATCAGGGTCTCCCGGAATTTCTCTTTTACTGAACACAGCCTCCCAGTTGCCGACATTCCTGGCGCTGTTGTGAGCGCGGCCGGATTGCGCGCCGAGGGGGAGCTATCAGTAACAACAAGGGAAATCATTACGGATCAACCTATTATAGATCAGGGACCGTCGCCCAATCCAGCCGATCATCAGTAATCATCGCCAAATCAGGCCGATCACAATCGGACAGAAATAGAATCCGATTACGACACTGCTACAGAAGCAACAACCGAGCCCAAAATAATGATCCGCATCCCGGCTAGACCAGCTGCCCAAACCGGTTCAACCACCAATCGCCCACAGCGCGCTGCCAAGAAGAACTTGGACTATAAGCTCATTGACAACCCGAACGCTCGGAAACCGGCTGATTGATCACATCAAGTTTCCGATCAAATCACTGATGTCATCAATGAAGTAATCGAGCGCGCATACTTCGCCAAATCAGACGACCTGCTGAAGAACGTCGAGGAGTCGCTGGGAGGTGAGGAAAGGGAGGAATGGTTGAAGGCTATGAAAGAGGAGTTGGGGATGATGGAGAAGATGGGGACTTGGAAACTGGAGGAATTACCAGAGGGGAGAAAGGCTGTAGGAAGTAAATGGGTGTACACGAAAAAGACAGACAAACACAGAAACATCATACGCTACAAGGCGCAACTCATCGCCCAAGGTTTTACACAGAAGCCCAGACCGGACTACGACGATAACAACACATTCGCACCAGTTATGCGCTATGAGAGCCTCAGGGCCTTACTAGCACTAACGGCTAAAAACGGTTGGCACCTGCGGCAATTTGACGTCAAAAACGCGTACCTGAATGGAACCCTTGACGAGGAAATATATATGCAGCAACCCCCGGGATTCGACGATGGGAGCGGCCGAGTCTGCCGACTCTACAAATCTATTTACGGGCTCAAACAAGCTGGTAACGTATGGAACGCGACATTTACAGAAGCGCTAACCAACGTTCTATACCAACAACAACGAGCCGACTATTGTGTCTACATCAAGCGTGACAGAAACGGATTCGCGATCCTGCTGCTATGGGTAGACGACATCGTCGGCATCTCAAATTCTATAAAGGGCGCTGACCAAATTGAAATTGATCTCAAAGGGAAATTTGAAATCAAATCTCTTGGCGCGCCAAAATACCTACTCGGAATTCACATCTCGTACAACCGAGACGCTCGCCGCCTGACGCTCTCCCAAGGCCATTACATTGAGAAGACCCTCATCAAGTTAGGTCTTCAGG
Source organism: Amanita molliuscula (assembly GCA_023014405.1). Classification (NCBI taxonomy): domain Eukaryota; kingdom Fungi; phylum Basidiomycota; class Agaricomycetes; order Agaricales; family Amanitaceae; genus Amanita; species Amanita molliuscula. The sequence continues at coordinate 72,896 of JAEBUP010000044.1, forward strand.
ATTGCAATCCCGTGTCGACGCCGCTCGACCCTAACGTCAGCCTTGACTACGAGAACGGAGAGGATCAGGAACCCCAGCCGAACACCACTACCTACGCATACGCCACCCTTATTGGCACGCTCCTGTATTTGTCAATTACGACGCGCGGCGACATCACCTTCGCAGCCCAGCGGCTTGGCCAATTTACTCGCAACCCTAAGCCGCGCCATTGGACCGCCGTCAAGCGTGTATTCCGTTACTTAAAGGGGACAAGTAACATGCTACTATGCTATAACGGTAGTAAAGGTAGTATGAGCGACCCTGCTATTTACTGTGACGCAGATTGGGCATCTCAGGCCAGCCGCAAATCCATCAGCGGCTACGTGATCACCATCACAGGGGGAGCAATCGCGTGGAGTTCCAAACGACAAGGCTCAGTCGCCCTATCGACCGCCGAGGCTGAATATGTCGCCATTACGCATGTCGCCAAACAAGTATTATGGCTTCAGGCACTGCTTACCGAATTAGGCATCTCGGTACCGACGCCTACTATTTTTAGCGACAATCAAGCAGCCATCGCGATCGCGCATCACCCAGAATTCCACGCGCGCACTAAACACATCGACACGCCCTTACAGTTCACACGCGACCATGTACAGCAGGGACGTCTACGTGTCCGCTATGTCAATACGGCCGAGAACCTAGCCGACATATTCACCAAAGGACTACCGCGACATCAACATGGAAAACTGAGTAGAGGGATAGGTTTAGAAGCCGATTCGAGGGGGAGTGTTGGGAACAACGAATCGCCCGACGGAATGCGTAGCGGAACGGGAAGGAAGGAGAAGGGGAGTTTGGGCGGTAGGAGACGAGATGGGAATGGAGGTTGAAAGGGAGTTGAGGACGAGACAAGGAAACGGCGCAGGACGCCGAGCTCAAACTCACAACGCTCGCTGGTACGAGCATCGCCACGTAGTTAAGCATGCAATATATATTCGTTTGTACTCTACGAATACACGATTCTTTCCTCCTCTTCCTCTCGTGCCATCATATATTCTCAACAGTACTGCTTACCTACAGTGACCCAAAAAAGTGTTGCAATGTTTGGCTGTTTTGCATTGTATGGTCTGATAAAAATCAAATAAATTATGTAAAATGCTACAAATATTTGACAACAATATAGACCTTCTTGGCTTCAAAGTTCATCAAGAATTAAGTAATTTTATTATGTTATCATGGAGTTATGTCTATTTTAATTGAGCAGTCTCATTGCAACAGTTTTTTGGCTGACACACTTCACCAATTAAATTGCACTATGTCACATCTTGACATGGTCCAAACATGTACAAATTGATGGAATGTTTGTTGAAAAGTGTAAACAAGGCCAAACAACTGTTGAACTTGAACCACCATCACTATGAGATCCCTCTCTCCTGCTCAGACTGCCAACATCCTCTCCCTGCTTGACTCTGGTGTCTCAGCTCATCAGATTGCTGCCAGGACTGGAGTACATGCTTCCACCATCTCTAGACTGCGCTCCAAGCACCATCCTAACCTTGTGAAGGACACTGGTGGTCATCCATCCAAGCTTACAGAAGCCAATATCCACTATGCACTCCACCTTATCACCTCTGGGCAAGCTGAAAATGCTGTCCAAGTGGCCAAGAGGCTTGAGAATGTCATTAACAAGCCTCTTGCATCAGAGACAGTCAGATTGCACCTCAAGAAGGCAGGGATGAAGGCTGTGGTGAAGAAGAGGAAGCCACTTTTGACAGCCAAGCATAGGAAGGCTCAATTGGATTTTGCTCTGGCACACCAGGATTGGACTGTAGAGGACTGGAAGAGGGTGGTATGGTCTGATGAGACTAAAATCAATTGTCTTGGGTCAGATGGGAGGATATGGGCATGGAAGAAGGACAAGGAGAACCTCAATGACCAGTTGGTACAGGGAACTGTCAAGTTTGGTGGAGGCTCTGTGATGATATGGGGTTGCATGCTGTGGGAAGGGACTGGATATGCAGTCAAGATTGATGGGAGGATGGATGCTGACCTCTATGTGAGGATTTTGGATGAGGACCTTGATGGCAGCATCAGGTTTTATAACAGAAATCCTGGTGACATCATCTTTCAACAAGATAATGATCCAAAGCACACCAGCAAGAAGGCAAGGAAATGGCTTCAAGATCATGAAATCAATGTCATGGACTGGCCAGCACAGTCTCCTGATCTCAATCCCATTGAGCACCTCTGGCACCATCTTAAAAGAAGGTTGGGATCATACCCAGTACCACCCAAAGGTGTCTTGGAGTTGTGGGAAAGGATAAGTGAAGAGTGGAATGCAATTGATGCAAGGGTGTGTCAGGAGTTGATTGAGAGCATGCCAAGGAGGGTGGAAGCTGTGATTAAAGCCAAAGGAGGCCATACCAAGTACTGAAAACCCAAGTTATTGATACCAAATATACCAGCCAAAAAACTGTTGCAATGAGGTCTCTCAATTAAAATAGACATAACTCCATGAGAACTTAATAGAATTCCTTAATTCTTGATGAACTTTGAAGCCAAGAAGGTCTATATTGTTGTCAAATATTTGTAGCATTTTACATAATTTATTTGATTTTTATCAGACCATACAATGCAAAACAGCCAAACATTGCAATGCTTTTTTGGGTCACTGTATTTCTGATCCGAACGGCTGAACAGGTTGCTTGATTATCTGGGCCATGATAAGGAACCACGCATGACTAGTCCCACGTTCGTCGGTGCCTGGCCCTGGCGCATAAAATTATGTCCTGGAAATTGGCCGTGAGTAGCGGATATCAGTATGCGGATATTCGTACTCCGGTGCTCGGAAAAAACGTAATGACTTTTGCATGTGTAAGCGCAGCAGATTGTTATTTCAAAGATGGCTGGTTGGTAACCGCTGAAACACACATTGACAATTTACTTTCCAATGCCCGGCGGGGTGCTCTAAATGCATCACTCGTGCAAAGGCAAACACTGCGGAATAGATAAAGCGCAAAAGCCCTTACGGTATGTACATTACATATATTTTCCGAAATCCTGAGTTGGTACGCAGGGGGTCTAACGGATTCAGTTGAAAAGCTACCGAGCCGCCCGTGTCAGTGACAAATGAAGAGATAGAGAAAATGCACTGTAGCACCTTATGTAATGGACACCAGCATCGCGATATTAGTAGCAAATGATGAGAGTGCTCATCAATGCCCTGTATGCACTATCCTCTGCGATAACGATCGCACAAAGGCGTGCGATCCGCCAGGAGCAGCGGAAGGAATGTCCATTTAGCTCTTCCATGCTTCTGTATAGGTCACTTTACCGATCAAGGCCTTCCACCCGCCACCGAGTCACTACCGAGATCAGATCTCGGCCGTGTGAGCACAATTGAAAAGCTGTAGCGTCGTGTTGTCCACGTGGAGAAAACGAACGTGTTCAGTGCACTGAGTCAATGTGAGAATCATCAACTGCGCAGGTCAATAATAAAAGGCTCTTCCGACTAGAAAAAGAGGGTATTTGGATTTTTGCCTCGTTCCTAGTATGCCATCAAAGTTGGAAAGCAGACAAATCGTCCTGTTGTAGTAAAAGAGAAGGGCTATCATAAAGCGCCTTAGGTTTTGTGTACGTCTGTTTCGACTCGGTTGTGCGATGCGCTTTGCCTCAAACAGTCATGGGAACAGTTGGGGAATACATAGCAATGTGCTAATTCTAGGAGCACGCGGCTGGCTCGTGTCCGGCTGTTCTCTCGCCCCAACGTGCGTGTGCCATGCAACAACAACCAACCGAGGTCAAGCTCCTACTCATCGGCAACTCCTCCGTAGGCAAAACTAGCCTCTTATTGCGTTTCTCCGATTCACGATGGTTCCCTGAAGACGAAGCGAGCGCAACGATCGGTATAGACGTTAAAGTCAGCGTCGACCGGTTTGCCCCAAACTACTTTTTTTCTGCTAATGGGCTTGTTGTGTAGGTGCGAGAGATGGAAGCAGGCGGGAAGAACGTCTTGTTGAGTATATGGGTGCGTGTCCAGTTGAACTTTTGAATTGGTGGTGTTCAACGGACACACTGGCAGGACACGGCGGGTCAAGAACGATATAGGACCATCACTTCGTCGTATTACCGTGGTGCGCAGGGTGTTGTTCTTGGTACGTTCGTTCGTTCACGTCAGCGACCGACTAACACACACTGTCTCAAGTGTACGACGTGACCTCTCGAAAAACGTTTGACGGACTCGCGCGTTGGTACGCCGACATTGAGAGTAAAATCGCCACGCCGGTGGTTAAAGTACTCATTGGAAACAAAGTCGACAAGGAATCTTCTCGGGAGGTATCCACGTCAGAGGGGGAAGCGTATGCGAGAAGGATGGACTCGCTTTTTATGGAAGCGTCGGCAAAGACGGGGGTGGGGGTGACAGAGATGTTTAGAGTGGTAGTCGAGAAGATTTTGGAGGCACCATTGGAGGAGCTTGAAGGTGTTAAACTCACGTTGCGGAGTCGAGAGGGTGTTTTCCTGAGTCAGGAAGAGCAGGGTGGTCGGGGTAGTCAGAGTACTAGCGGAGGAGGTTGCTGCTGATCTTACCTTACCTGTCCTGGCTGGCTCGTGTTCAACTGCACACCTGTCTCCTCTCGCAGAGATCTGTGCCATGGGACAACAGCAACTAGTCGATTTGAAGCTCTTGCTCATCGGCAACACCGCCGTAGGTAAAAGTAGCCTCTTACTGCGTTTTTCCAATTCACGGCGATTCCGTCAGAGCGAAATAAGTGCAACGATCGGCATAGACTTTAAAGTGAGTTCGGTTTGGGTAGCAGATTTAATTTCATATCTGGCTCCGTTGAGGATATGGGTGCGTATTGCATGGACGATCGCGGTGTGATGCTTTATGTTTGGTGACATATGAGTAGGACACGGCGGGTTTTGAATGGTATAGGACCATCATGTCATCATATTATCGAGGTGTGCAGGGTGTCATTCTTGGTGCGTTCAATTGTTCGCGTTCGTAGTAGGCCGAAGTGCCAACTAAACACTCGCAGTGTACGACGTGACCTGTCGAAAAACATTCGACGAGCTTGCGCGATGGTATGCGGACATGGAGAATAATATCACCACACCAGTCGTTGAGATGCTTGTTGGGAACAAGGTCGACAAGGAGTCTTCTCAACAGGTGTCCACATCGGAGGGAAAGGCGTATGCGCGAAAGATAGACTCGCTTTTTGTGGAAGGGTCTGCGAAGACGGGAGTAGCGGTGACAGAGATGTTTAAAGTGCTCGTGGAAAAGATTTTGGAGACGAAGGAGTTGGAAAGTGTGAAGGTCAAGTTGGTACGGTTAAATTGGGTCAGGAGCAGCATGGCGGTCGTTGGTGCTGATCTATCGAGCAACGGAAGATCTTGTCATTCCATTTTAAAACGAGAGGTACGCGACAGAGAATGGGGGTTATAATAGATTCATAGCTTGAAGACGATTCCTCATGATCCGATTCACTGACATTGGCATCCTCTCATCTGACATGATACCTGCCAGCTCCATCAAATTTGATGCTGCAAAAGAAGATGAGAATGGGATGATGTGTGAATGACTGGCAGCAAGCGAAGTGACAGTGGGGACTTGAACAACAATGGGGGTGAAGACCCGTGTCCAACACCTGAGCGGGGACATGCTCATATCACTTTTCTCCACATTATTAGATGTCACACACTCCTTATAATAACAATGCATTACAAGTGATTACAAAAAGAACATGTTACGTGGATTGAGAAATTGAGAGTCCACGCCACAACTATAGTTACACTGCCGATTGAGAGGCATGGGTTCTGAGTGCCTCAGCAGTCCCCCACTGGGTGTAGCGCTCCTCCTGGAACGCGACCTCGACGCCGGTGAGCTCAAACTTCTTGCAAAGTCCCTGGCAACAGACAGCCGCGACCTTAGCGTCCTCGCAGGAGAGAGACCCGGGCTTCACGCAGATCCAAAGAACGGGGGTCTCCAGACTCATTGACACACCCGAATCCTAAACGACTCTGTAAATCCGGCTATCCAGCACTTCTAGCCTCTTTATCAGATCAGCCTCTCGGACTCCTATTCGTGCGCAAGCGGGTGTAATTTTCATCGCTGATTATAGTGATATCATCTACATTGCACAATGTGATCCAAGAGCTCGTCTAGTGAAACGAGCTGTCCTAGTTCCGAGAGGATGGCGAGGAAAGCAGGAGGCATGTTACTGTTGGATTGAACACTGTGATGGCAAAACGCATATGGAAAAAATCCAGTTTTGAAATTTTTTGCAGATTCCGTCTTTCTTTCCATCTCCACAGTAAGCCTCGTCAAACAGGTCCGGCGTAACGCGCCTCTGACGTCGAGGGTCGGCTGCGAGGAAACACGCTTACCGTGAAAGTAAACCCAGTAGAGCGCAACCCTCTCATTCCCTCTTCCATAAGCGCGAGTGATGAACCGCGCTCCAACGTCATTGTCCTCTCAAACATCTTTCTTGCTTGCGCCGCCTCTGCGCCCGTCTCTGGTAGCCTCCTCAAGAGCTTCTGCAAGAAGTGCATTCCTTCCACACCATCTTTCCCTTCGTAGAACCGTTTAAACGCCGAGCCGGTGAGACACAGTCCGCACAACACAGCATGGTTCCTGTGACTTGGGTGGGAGAGTATTTCGAATACTCCAAACATTGCGTATCGCATGAGAGGGACGTTGTCTGTCGATAGTGAGGCGATTGCGTTCCGTAGAATGAGGAGTGCCCCCGGAAGACATATTGTCACGCATTGAAGAGCCACGTTATAACCGCATTTATGGTGCCTGGGTCTTGAGATAGGGATATGGTATGGAACCGGGAGCGTATCCACGTAAAGAGGGAAGGGAAAGTCGTGCAATGCGAGAGAGAGTGGGAGGCCCAATATCTCTGTTGTCGTTTGTCAATCGGATACGAGGCTAAGTGTTGCGTGTGATAGAAACAGTCAGCGCGTGTCCTTGACAAAACGTCGTTAATAAACGCGTTTTAGAAACAAATTTTGTTAAAGGCACCCACTCAGAACCACTCTGTATTTTTCGGATGCCTGTGCATTGCTTCATGACATCCACCAAAATCGGTTCATCCCCTGTCATCTCGTCGACGACGACCACGACAGGCGAACGCCTAGCTATACTACTGGCAGAAATAGGGCTCAGAGGCTGCTCCTGCACGGTGGACAAGACGCTCATCAACACCAGAAACCCGTCCACATCCCGGAATACATCTTTTGTTCGTGGATCATGGACTAGAATACGCTGGGTCTCTGAGAGTGCCTGTCACCTAACCAGCACCACAACGCGCGTCATTAACCACTGGATGACCCACGAGCGCGAGGGCACACACCTCCGTTTTGATTGTAATCCTCCTCCCGGGTCGCTGCCTTGAGCGTCTCCACAGCATTCCGTATCAGCTCAACAATCACATCAGCGCAAAATCCTCCAGGCCATCATCCTCCTCCCCGTTCAAGTATTCGTCCAGAATGCTATTAGAGCCTGACCCTGAGCGAAGCAGGGGCGGTGAACGCGGAGAGCGGGGAGGGACTGGGATGAAGAGCCTGGGGATGCAGACGAGTCAAAGCGGGCGCGGATAGGCGAGAGGGAGAATAGGTTGCGGAACATGACTGCATCAAGTTGTGTTCATGCGACGACGAACAGGCAAGGAATTGGATCTCGTCACTCAACATACTCACTTCCACAGTCGAGCAGGACATTCCTGTCTCTGAAATTGCGGTCTCATCCAAAATTACAATTAACAGTTCAGTCGAGACTCGACTCCCTGTGTGACAACTGTGACATTCGCACTTGACACAAACCTTCATCATCAATAACAATGAACACCAGTGGATCTCTTAATTCCTCACAAGGTGCAATGGTGATAGGTTGTACATTTATGGAAGTCCATGGAGATTATGTGTGTTACTATTTTCACTGTTCACATTTGTCAAATTAAACTGAGACCAAAACTCAGAATGTTAACATGTTTGTTGGCAATTCTGTTGACCAGATTCCATCTTTGCCTCCTCCAATGAATCCTAGTCATTGCTTTACTGGACGTGAAGTATACCTGCAAAGACTTGAGGATCATTTCAGCCCTGACACTGGCAATGGAAGGAAGCTTTTCCTTCTTTATGGCATGGGGGGTATTGGGAAGACACAGATATGTCTCAAATTCATCCAACAACATGGAGAGTGGTATGTTGAATGCTTTATGTCCTGCAACTCTTCCATTGTCTGATGTTTGGTTCCAAGGTTCCATGAAGTATTCTGGATTGATGCTTCTTCAGAGGCCATGATTGACCTCAGGCTTAAACAGATTGCAAAGGCAAACAATGTTGCTGCAGAGTCCAAGATTTCTGCTCATTCTGCTTTGACCTGGATTTCTGGCAGAAATAATTGGCTTATGGTATATGATAATGCAGATGGAGGATATGAAATGGTAGAAAAGTTCCTTCCACAAGGCAATAGTGGAAATATCTTGATCACAAGCAGGAACTAGGCATTGATGAGAATCACATTAAAGCAAAACTCACTTGAAGTTGTGGAGATGACAGAGAATGAGGCTATCATGTTGCTCTTGCAATCTGCTATGATTGACAATGACTCTGAGGGCATTATGAAATTGGCCAGTAGTGTTGTTTCAGAGTTGGGATACATTCCACTTGCCATTGACCAAGCTGGAGCATACATCCATTCATTGAACTATGGTTTAGATGATTATCTGGAGCTGTATCATGAAAATTGCAAAGAGCTCATGTCAAATTCCCTTTTCAAAGGTTCATCTGACTATGGCAAATCTACCTATGGGACATGGGAAATGTCAATGAAGGAGATTGAGCATAGAGCTGCAAGGAATGATGGGCCAGAGACCCATGCAGCCAGAAGTGCAATTATTATCCATGAATTATTTGCATTTCTACACCACAACAATATATCAGAAGATATATTCAAGAATGCAGCTGAAAACTATCATAAGAGAGATATCCAGGAGGAAAATCAACTAAGTTTACCATTATCAGTTTCACTGCTGGATGCCAGGATTTTGTTTGTTAGTGTAAATGGCAAATGGGATAGGCTGAAATTCCAAAAAGGGATTCAAGTATTGTTGTCATTCTCTCTGATCAAGGGCTGCAACAAGTTGTACTCAATCCATCCAATGGTGCAGGCCTGGAGTAGAGACAGAATGTCAGGTGCAAATGCATCATCTGCTTATTGGACCTCAAGGGCTCTACTAGCATGTTCAATAGATACCAAGAATGTTGAGAACCATGCTTTCTGTGCACAGGTCATTCCACATATCAGAGCAACCAATGAATTCAAATCATATGCTGAACAGGAAACAACAGATTTTGATGATGAGTGTGAAAGATTTGGTCTTGCTTTTCAGACAGCAGGGGATTGGAAAGATGCAGAGAAACTGTACAAATGTGCAATGCAGATACGGCAAGCAAGACTTGGGGAAGATCATCTTTGTACTCTTTTCATGAAACTTGATCTGGCATCCACATATAGGAGTCAAGGGAGGTGGGATGAGGCAGAGAAGCTTGAGTTACTTGTTGTGGAGGCAATGAAGGGAAAGCTTGGAGTAGACCATCCACATACTCTCACTGCAATGCTCAATCTGGCATCCACATACTGGAATCAAGGCAGGTGGGATGAGTCAGAGAAGCTTGAGTTATTTGTTGTGGAGGCAAAGAAGGGAAAGCTTGGAGTAGACCATCCAGATACTCTCACTGCAATGCACAATATGGCATCCACATATATGAAACAAGGCAGGTGGGATGAAGCAGAGAAGCTTGAGTTACTTGTTGTGGAGGCAAGGAAGGGAAAGCTTGGAGTAGACCATCCAGATACTCTCACTGCAATGCACAATCTGGCACCCACATATATGAATCAAGGCAGGTGGGATGAAGCAGAGAAGCTTGAGTTACTTGTTGTGGAGGCAAGGAAGAGAAAGCTTGGAGTAGACCATCCACATACTCTCACTGCAATGCTCAATCTGGCATCCACATATATGAATCAAGGCAGGTGGGATGAAGCAGAGAAGCTTGAGTTACTTATTGTGGAGGCAATGAAGGGAAAGCTTGGAGTAGACCATCCAGATACTCTCACTGCAATGCTCAATCTGGCATTCACATACAGGAATCAAGGCAGGTGGGATGAGGCAGAGAAGCTTCAGTTACTTGTTGTGGAGGCAATGAAGGGAAAGCTTGGAGTAGACCATCCAGATACTCTCACTGCAATGCTCAATCTGGCATCCACATACTGGAATCAAGGCAGGTGGGATGAGTCAGAGAAGCTTGAGTTATTTGTTGTGGAGGCAAGGAAGGGAAAGCTTGGAGTAGACCATCCACATACTCTCACTGCAATGCTCAATCTGGCATCCACATATATGAAACAAGACAGGTGGGATGAAGCAGAGAAGCTTCAGTTACTTGTTGTGGAGGCAAGGAAGGGAAAGCTTGGAGTAGACCATCCAGATACTCTCACTGCAATGCTCAATCTGGCATCCACATATATGAATCAAGGCAGGTGGGATGAAGCAGAGAAGCTTGAGTTACTTGTTGTGGAGGCAATGAAGGGAAAGCTTGGAGTAGACCATCCAGATACTCTCACTGCAATGCACAATCTGGCATCCACATACTGGAATCAAGGCAGGTGGGATGAGGCAGAGAAGCTTCAGTTACTTGTTGTGGAGGCAATGAAGGGAAAGCTTGGAGTAGACCATCCAGATACTCTCACTGCAATGCTCAATCTGGCATCCACATGCTGGAATCAAGGCAGGTGGGATGAAGCAGAGAAGCTTGAGTTACTTGTTGTGGAGGCAAAGAAGGGAAAGCTTGGAGTAGACCATCCAGATACTCTCACTGCAATGCTCAATCTGGCATCCACATATATGAGTCAAGGCAGGTGGGATGAAGCAGAGAAACTTCAGTTACTTGTTGTGGAGGCAATGAAGGGAAAGCTTGGAGTAGACCATCCAGATACTCTCACTGCAATGCTCAATCTGGCATCCACATATATGAGTCAAGGCAGGTGGGATGAAGCAGAGAAGCTTCAGTTACTTGTTGTGGAGGCAAGGAAGGGAAAGCTTGGAGTAGACCATCCAGATACTCTCACTGCAATGCTCAATCTGGCATCCACATATATGAGTCAAGGCAGGTGGGATGAAGCAGAGAAGCTTGAGTTACTTGTTGTGGAGGCAAGGAATGGAAAGCTTGGAGTAGACCATCCAGATACTCTCACTGCAATGCACAATCTGGCATCCACATATGTGAATCAAGGCAGGTGGGATGAGGCAGAGAAGCTTCAGTTATTTGTTGTGGAGGCAAGGAAGGGAAAGCTTGGAGTAGACCATCCACATACTCTCACTGCAATGCATGATCTGGCATACACATATATGAATCAGGGCAGGTTAGATGAGGCTGAGAAACTTGTTGTAAGCTTGGAGTAGACCATCCACATACTCTTACTACAATGCTCAATCTTGCATCCATGAACTTGAACTAGGGCTTATACTGAGGCAATAACTGACAGCAGTGTGATGGTTGTCATGATATCATTTGAGCCTGGGTGAGGTTAGAAGGGAGTGAGCCAATGCCAGATGATGATTACATGTAGACTAGAATCTATATATGTATGTAAGGAAAGTAATAAAGAATGAGAATAAGGGGTACTACCACCAAGGTGAATACAGAAGGGAAAGGGCAATGTGCTGAATCCCTTCTCCAGAATTCCAATACATATGTTGATGAGCTTGCTCTGATGCTGCAGGAGTGCAGGCCTAAGGAACAGTGAGTGCTTGGGTGTTGTTGTTAGGCACTGGGCTGTGCTGGTGACTGTACATGATGAAAAGAATAATATCAAACCAGAGGAAGCACAGGGGGACAAAACAAGGGAGGGGCTGTGGCATTATGGTGGTGGGAGTATGAGTATAGCCTGTTATATTCTGACTAAGCAACCCATGACTATGTGACTGCAACCAAGCCCCTATCCCTGGCTACAGTGAGTCCAAGCTCATTAACTCCCTCCCACTTAAAAATTTGACTGTCCTCAGTCAACCAAACATTATCTTGTCAGGAGTCAAGGTTGTTGTTGGTGGTGAACAAAAATACTATGGCTCTAACAACATTTGGGGGGTATCCCAACAGCATGTGTTAGATGCACATAATGACAAAGTCAAAACAAAATGGAGGGTGGCTGTGGTGAATAGAACAAGTTGAGACTCCAGCCAGTGTGAGGGTGATTGTGTTTGAGGGTCAGTGATGCAGTTGAGGGCTGTTAAGGTTGATGCCCTCAGTCTTGTTACTGAGTCAACAGTGATGACTAGAGTCTCAGTCTAATCCCAGTCAATGGACAAAAGTGGACCTTGACACTGTGCTAGACAATGATGAAGGTAGCTTGAGTGATGAGGAAGGCAAGAGTGAGGAGATCATTCAGATGAGAGCAATACTTGACTAAGTTGGAACTAAGGAACTACAATACATGTGCAGGTTTATATACTGTCTAGAGAACAATGGGAAGGTATAAAAGGAAGTGAGACAAGGGGGTGAAACAGGGAAGTAAAACAAGTAATGAGATGTAACAATGAAAGTAAGCATTGGAGAAAGAAATTGTAACATTACCCTCCTTCTATGTGAGAAGTCACTGACTTCTCAAGGCATGATCTGCCCTGGACTTGTACCAGTGTAGGATGTTCTTGACGTCTTTGTATGCCATATCTATGTGCCATTGCATGGAGTTGAGGGTGACTTTCAGTTGACAAAGTTCCTGAAGTGCCAGATCTCATTCTGCATATGTCATGGCATTCAGGTTGGTGGTGAGGGTAAGTCCTGAAAGGTCTTGGAGATTGGCTGTGATGTATGAGGCTTCTAAGGAGGTGGTGGCAATGAGGGGGTTGGATTGGGGAATAGGTGCAGGGATGACTTCTTCTGCAATGGGTGGTTCTTTGACAAGTTCAGGTGGGTGGATGTGTAGGTCATCATCTGCATAGACCATTGTTTCAGTTTCAACAAAAATGATAGCTGGTCCCTCATTTCCTGTGTGTAACAATTGCTTCTATTTCAAACTCTTCTTGTCCATTTACAAGATCAGGGGGTGGTTTCATAAAGTTTGGTCCATGTGCCATTGTTTTTTTGTATGGGGTTGGTAGTGTGGCATGAAACATGGGGTGGATGTGCCATTGTTTTGGGAGTTTCAGTTTGTATGTAACAGGGCCTAGTGCCTGTTTGATCATAAAGGGTCCTTCTCTTTTTGGTGCCAGTTTCCTTGATTCATAGGGTATTCAAAGGTTCCGGTTTTTGAGCCAGACTTTGTCTCCCTTTTTGAACCTGATGCTCTTGTCCTTTGTTCTGAGCACTACCATCTGCCTGGTGAGTTCATGTGTGGCAAGTGCTTCTTCTTTGGCCTTCTGTAGCATTTGTAGTTGGTCTTTGGCTGCAGGGGTTGTCATGGGGCACACAGCTGTGGGAATGGCAACAGGGTTTGTTCTGTACATTAGCTGAAATGGCAATGCCTTGATGGTATCATGGTGTCAGTTGTTGTGAGCAAATTCTGTGATTGGCAATAATGATTTCCATTTGTGTGGTTCATTTGTACAGAACATTCAGAGATAGACTTCTAGTTCCTGATTGACTTGTTCTGTTTCACCATCTGTCTGAGGGTGGTAGGCTGTGCTCATTCTATGGTTGATTCCCAGTGCCTTTCCTATTTCTTGGAATACTTTAGATGCAAACTGCAGTCCTCTGTCGGATATGAGGATGTCAGGCAGAGTGAATCGTTTGAAGTTCTCATTTATGTATAAATTTGTGGTTTCTAATGCATTGATTGTCTTGTTGCAAGGGGAAAAGGTTACCCCCTTTGTAAGGCCATGGTCCACCATGACCATGATTGAGTCAAAACCATCAGTGATTGGTAAATCTGTGATAAAGTCGATTGTGACTTGCTGGAAAGGTTGGGTCGTGTTAGATTTGATTGGGTGTAGGGCTGGAGTATTCGGATGGGTGTTCACTTTCATTTGTTGGCAGAGTGCACATCCTTTGATCCATTCTCGAGTGTGTTTGTTCATTCTGGGCCACCAGTAATTCCATTTAAGTAATTCCAAGGTTTTGAATCATCCTGGGTGTCTGGATGTGAGTGATTTGTGTGTGAGCTTGATGAGCTGGGTGCATAATCCATTCTGATCTGGGATGTATACTTTTCCTTGATAGTGTACAATGTGGTTGGAGTATGTCCAGTCTTGGAGCTTAGATTTTATTGGTGGTGTGCGATGATTCTGAATTACTTCAACTAGTATTTGTCCAAAGTCATCCTTGGTCATGCCTTTGTGTAATTTATCAGCTAGGTCATTCACAATAATTCTGATGAATTGTTCAGGGGGTAGTACAGTGATTTCTTCTGGAATGTCATTGGTTGCTATGTGGTCTGGTTGTTGGGACAGAGCATCTGCTTCAAACATTCTGGTTCCTGGGATGTGCTCAATTCAAAGGTCAAATTTGCTCAGAAAGGAGGACCATTGTGCTTGTCTGGGGGTAAGCCACTGTGGGGTTCAGTAAAAGGATAAGTTCTTATGGTCACAATGGACAATGGTAGTATGTGGTGATCCATGTAAGAAATTTCGCCAAGCTGCAAGTCCTTTAATGATTGCCAGTAGTTCTGTGTCATAGATTGGATAATTCTGCTCTGTTGTGGTTAGGGCATGCAAGATAAAGCCACAGGGGTGTAGGAGTCCTGCCTCATCAGCTTGTTTCAGGACTGCTCCTATTGCTTTATTTGATGCGTTGGTTTGTAAGATGAAAGGTCAGGTGATATCTGGCATTCGAAGTACTGGGGCAGTGGTAAATCAGTGTTTCAGATTTTTGAACACTGTCTGCCTTTCTGGTGTCCAAAGGAATGCTTCATCTTTCTTCATGAGATCAGTGAGCAGCTGAGCCAGAGTTGTGAAGTTTCCGATGAATTGCTGGTAGAAGTTTCCAAATCCTAAGAAGGATTGCACTTGCTTGACTGTTGTCAGCATTGGCCAGTCCACTATTCCCACCAGTTTGATTGAATCCATTGTTATTTCCCCAGGTCTGATTATCATTCTGAGGAATTTGATTTCCTGAGTGCAAAATTTGCATTTTTCGAGTTTGAGAAATAAGTCGTTCTCCTTTAGCTGTGTTAGGATGCATTTTGTCTGGGTTTCTAAATCTTTGGTTGTTGTTCCACATATTAGGATGTCATCCATGTAGATGGTCAACCACCCTTCATTGATCATATCTTGGAAGTATTTGTTCATCATTGTCTGGAAGGTGGATGGGGAATTGCATAGGCCAAAGAACATGACAGTTGGTTCATATAACCCTTTGTTAGTTATGAAGGCTGCCTTCCATTCTTCTCCCCCTTTTTTTGGACATTATTGTATCCCCATTGGAGATCTAGCTTTGTAAAATATTGAGCACCAGATAGTTTAGTCATTAGATCAGAGATTAGCGGTAGTGGGTATGTGTTTTTTATTGTCCATTCGTTTAGGTATCAGTGATAAGCCCACCCTGCTATTGGAAATAGGGAGGAGAGGAAGGTGTGAGGTTGTGAATGAATTCCTGTCAACTCTGGTATGCTTGATGACAATGCTATGATACATGGAACTAGCAGAGTTCACAGATAATAATGCTATAGTGCACATGTGTGTAGTGGCAGTAACGCAGAATGTGGAGTAGAGCAAGACTCAAGGATGTGAACTTGACAAGGAGGACATGACAAGAGACTGAGACTTGAGAGGAACTGGGGTGTACTATTGTGTTTCTTCTAAGTGTTGTACAGGAGCTTATATAGATTTTTCTATCCTACCAATAATGAAGTAACTCTGTAAATTTTCACCTTGCAACTGTATATCCAAATCCATCTTGAAAGTCTTCACACAATGGGGCTAGCTGAGGGATGCAATGGTAGTATAGGAGCGCCATGGTGAGAACCAATATCATGACCCAATGTGGGACAATAATAGAGTTGTAGACTAGAAATAGACACTGCTGATCACTGTTGGCAGCAACTCTGGGATTCATCTGGCTTGACGTGTCCCTGTTCTCTATTTTCTGTGGACCTGACTAAGGGTTGCCAGTCTATACCATAGCTGGTCATTGGCTGATGGGTTTACTCATCTGCTAGGGCCCAATCCACTATGTTGGTGTGTTGCTAGGGATGATGTGGCAGCTGCATAGGGGTGACCCTTGGATCATAGAATGCAGATCCTTCCTAACATGGATATAGTATTGATGGCAATGGTCCCTTCTCCAGTGAACTAAGCTGTGCTGGCTGACAGTTCTATGTGGATCAGCTGACACGGTGCTTTATCAGGTGTGAATGACTGACTAGCGCAGGGTTTGGACAGTGTACATGAGAGACGACTTGGCCATTGGGTGTGGGCAATGCTTGCCTTATAGCAGATAATCATGGAGTTGGCAGAGTTGCTCATAGCTACTGTGGAAGACCTGTGGAAGACCTCGGATGAGTACAGATGCTAAGTGATGGGGTCAGGGCATGTATCATCCTAGTGAGGGTAAGGTTTCTAATGTCTAGTGCTGAGACTAGTCCACCTGATACCTATATACTGCTACATCAGAATGATGCTCATCATTTGTAATCCTGACATGGTCAGAGCACTCCGCTTTCCTTTTTTGTAATGAAGAAGAATGGTGAGGCCTGTGGGGATTTAAATGGTCTAATATATCCTTTAGCTAGTTGTTCAGTGATCCATTCATTGAGGGATGATTGTTCTTTTATTGATAGTGGGTAGATCTTGCTGACTTTCAGGGTGAATCCAGTTTTGAGATCTATTGCATGGTCCCATGTATGCCTAATTGGGAATTGTTCTGAAGGTGCCTTTTCGAAGGTAGATTTCCATTCCTGATATTTGTCTGGCAGAGTTGTCAAGATCTCCTTGCATAGTGTATGTTCCAATGCTTGCAATGTTGAAGTTTTAACCCTGATCCAGTACTCATTGGTTTCTTGATCCAAGTTTTTCCCTATCCATCTTATTGGTTTTTCTAGGTGATCAAACAGGAGGGTTTGTTCTTTCCAGTTTATTGCTGGGTTGTGTCTTTCTAACCAGGGGAGTCGAAGTATGAGCTTCTGGTCTCCTAGTTTAGTGATCAGGAAGTTTGTCTCGATTTGTTGATTTCCAATGTGGTATGGGATTCTGACTTTGTGTGTGATCATCCCATTTAAATTGACTGTTCCATTGGCATTTTTGACTTGTATTGGTCGGGTTAATGCTTCTCTGTTCATAGTTTTCATTATGGTATCATTGATAAAGTTTCCTTCTGCTCCACAGTCAACAAGGGCAGATATTTCAGTGGGTAATTCAGGTGATTGGACAGTTATTGATAGTCGTTGATTATTATTCAATCTTACTATTACAGAGTCAAGTGCTAACTGTCCATAATTGTTCTTGGAGGTTCCAACTGCTTTCTGGTTCCTCCACTTTAAAAACCCTCAGTCTTGAGGTTGGTGAGGAGAGTGTCTCATTCTTCAGTGCTGAGTGCTGCAATCATTGCACGAATTTTCTTGGTGTCATTTTCCTCAGTGATTATTCTGGTGAATCATCCTGGAGGAGGCGGATTTTTGGTGGTATCTTTCTTTGTGCAGTTTCAGGATAAGTGACCAATGGTTCCACATCTGAAACACTTCCCAGAATGCATGTACTCTTCTTGTTGTCCATCAGTCAGACATCTGGTTGTCATGGCATGAACTGTTTTAGATCCTCCTGCCTTATTGAATCATTGCCCTGCTTCAGCAGTTTTTCCCAATGCTTTCATCATTTCCCATGCTGTGTTAAGTTGTTCAGCTTTTCTGTAAGCATCCATGATTGCTTTAAAGTCACCTTGTCCTTCAAGAATTTTAGCAGCAATGGTGGTTGGTAAGCCTCAGACAAAGGCCTGAAGTTGGGCAGTGATTCTGGTTAGTTTGGAGGACCCTGTGAGCATCCTAAATTTCTGAACATAAATTGGGACAGTGATCTCCCCTCCAACTCATAATTTGGTGAGTTCATTCAGTGCTCTGACTGCAGTGTTTACTTCTCCCCAGTCCTCAAGGAATCATTTGACAAAGGTGTTGTAGTTTTCCCAAGTGAGTCCATCTTTTTCATCTAGCTGCTCATGGATTATTTCTTTCCAGTCATCTAGTTCCTTTCCTAGGCACTGGAGGATGTATCTTATCTTCTTTTCATGCTTCCCCTCATAGTTGTGGGTGTTTATGGTGAAGAAGTCGCTAAACCAATTAATGAATGATCTAGCTTTGGTCCAATCTCCTGTGAAGATTCATGCTGAAACCAGTTTGATGTCTCCTTTTGAAGTGTTGGTAGTTTCAGGGTGGTTGCCATCTGTTTTGAATTGGTTTTGGCATCGGTTTCAGGTTTTGGGTTTCCTAGTTTGTGTTCAATCTGTTTCTGTTCCAAAAAGGTATGCCACCCAGATATAGCCCCTTCAGTGAGAGTGTAGTATGGGTTGGTGTCGTTGAAATCAAATTCAGTACTACAATATTCTTCCCACCAAAGGGTTTCTTTGGGTCTTTCAAAGTATAGTTCTGGTTCTTCTTCTGGTTCTTTTTGTTTGTTTCTCCACTCAACCCAAAGTTTCCCAGGTAATGAGTTTTTGTCTCCTTTGATATAGTCCTCTTCAAAGTATTCATCAGATACTAGGGTGTTCTTGTTCTTTCCTACTCCTTGAAATTCCCAATGCTTATGTAGTGTTGAGAAAAGAGCTCCTGTCCTTCTAGGTAATATGTTCCTTTGTAGAGAAAGGAATCATTTGGTGGTCTCTGGTTAGAGAGTCTGGTTTCAGGTCATTTTTGGATCTATGTTGTCTGGCTAGTGATGATGCACTAAGCAGTTTGATGAGTTCCAACTTGTGTTAAGGTTGATGCCCTCAGTCTTGTTACTGAGTCAACAGTGATGACTAGAGTCTTGGTCTAATCTCAGTCAATGGACAAAAGTGGACCTTGAAACTGTGCTAGACAATGATGAAGGTAGCTTAAGCGATGAGGAAGGCAAGAGTGAGGAGATTGTTCAGATGAGAGCAATACTTGACTAAGTTGGAACTAAGGAACTATGATACATGTGCAGGTTTATATACTGTCTAGAGAACAATGGGAAGGTATAAAAGGAAGTGAGACAAGGGGGTGAAACAGGGGAGTAAAATGGGTAATGAGATGTAATGATGAAAGTAAGCATTGGAGAAAGAAATTGTAACAAGGGCTGCAGGTCTGGTTGCTAAGTAAGACAAGAGCACTGTTGGGCATGGGGAGCTGAAAGGAATGTGGGCAGGGCTGGTGTCAGAACTGGGATGTGGGAAAGGTGTAGGCATGGGCTGGGCAAGGGCAAAGGTGCAGGTGCACAAGGACAAGGACTAAGTGTGGGTGCAGGCAAAGGTGCAGGTGTGAGCTGGGCAATGTCAGAATGTCATCTAACAATAATGCAAGCATTGGAATCCAAGGTGTAGATCTTGTGACCCAGAAAGAAAAGCAAAGACTGTGCATTGTGAGTATGACTGCATGGTCAAGATTAGATCATGATGAGTTCAACTCAATGAACATGTAAAGTAGTACAAACAAACTGACTACCATATATGTATGTAGCTTGTACTGATGGTGTCTGGAAATTGTAATTGGACTTACAACACCAAGGTTTGAGAGAAAAGAGAGAAGATGTTAGGACTATACCCAACACACCCCTAAACACCTTATGAGGGAAATAGAATGGAGACAAAACACTGAGATTGCTCAGAGGTATGTAGAGTATACAAAACCACTTAGAGCCTTAGGGGCTCTCTATGCTATTCTACAGCTCTTATATACCCAAGGGCCTGGTCAGTGCGCAGCTACCATGCCTACACAATGAGGCAGATGCCCAGCAACTGCCATCTCTTCTACCTTCCTCCTATGTGCACATATTCTCACCAAGACCATGCCCACTATCTCAGCACCTCAGTCTTTCCCATGTTGGCCATGCTTCTATTATCTTGCACTTCAACCATTCCCACAGAGTCCTCATGGCCATGCCCAAAGTATCAGCACCTCAACCATCTCTTGGATCTCTTGTCCTAAGTCCTCAGCCTTTCCCAAGACCAGTGCTCTTGCCTTATACATACAAGACCCAATGTCCTGGCTCAGCAGCACTGACCTAATACCTTCCTGCACACACATTCAGCCATATAGGGGCCATATAGGGGCCATAGTCCTAGCATAGAAGTCCTGCCAGACTTGATGATATCTCCTCTTCCTTGCAACAGTTTGCCTTTGAATAAATCATAGAAAATAAAATAAAATAGTCCGAGTCCAATTGTAGTGTTGTAGTGACGTCATACATGTCACATGTTATCAGAGGCTTCATTCATGCTTGTAACATGTCCCTCTCCTCAAGACCTCATGTCCTGAGAGGTTGATGCAACTGCATTCATGAAGTTCTTGTCTTTAGTTCATCTGCTATGGGAAATTAAGCATGGGTTTGACTGGCCACTGCACTCCATTATCTTCCTGGAGAATGTCCCATCAGTGTCAGGTTCCACATAGATCACCTTGCAATCTTGCTTCCATGTTCTCCACTTGTGCTGTAAGTGCTCAGTCCATTCCCATCCAAACTTTCCATCTTCCCATCCAAACTTTCCATCTTCCCATCCATACAGCCATCTAGGTGCTCTTGTCTCTGTCAGTTTTTGCCAAGGAGTGAATTCAGCCTGCCACATGTGAGTCATTTGTCATGGTGCAGTGGGGTGTTCCTGGTGGAACTTCTTCACTTTTGCCTAACATGACTGTCCAGAATCTCTTCAACTTCATATTCATCCTCCTGGGACTCCTCTGTCATCTGCACTTCTTTGCATGCAGCTGCATTCTCTTTTTGTTTAGGAAATACCAGCTCCTTGTATGGTTTTAAGAGCACCTCATTGAACACATTGTAAACCCACCACACCTTTGGGACCTTGAGCTTATATGCCAACTTGCTGACCTTTTCAATGACTTCCAAGGGACCAATGAACTTTCTGTCAAGCTTCTTGGTTGCTCAAATTACTGGTAGATTTTCCATACTCAGGTAAACCTTATCACTTGGTTGGTAGGTCCTTGCTGCTTGTCAATGCTCATCATACCACTCCTTGATGATGTGTGTACATTGTTAGGGAGACCCTAAACACAACCTCAAGACTTTCAGAGTGGGGCTGGTTAAGCCGAAGAAAAGAAGATTGTTGCTCAAGTAGAGTGTCTAGGACACAAACTATCTAGAGTCTTAGGGACTCGCTACCTAAGACTACAACCCTTATAAACCTCTCTCCTGGTCTGTGCGCAGCTAAAGTCCCTCAAGCCGGGATCAATGCGCAGCAGCCAATCT
Source organism: Amanita molliuscula (assembly GCA_023014405.1). Classification (NCBI taxonomy): domain Eukaryota; kingdom Fungi; phylum Basidiomycota; class Agaricomycetes; order Agaricales; family Amanitaceae; genus Amanita; species Amanita molliuscula. The sequence continues at coordinate 94,240 of JAEBUP010000044.1, forward strand.
GTGCCCATCTGACCTTTCTAGGAGACATCCTCCCACACCAACACTCTGTCTTTCTTTATGCGGCCATGCTTATTGTTATGCATCTCAGCCGACTCCCACATATGCCGGTACCTAGTCATCAGTACATCTTGGCATTCCCATGTCGCCCCTCAGGTGCCATGCCACTCATGTATCCTTCCATGGCGTAGGCCCATCATTGGGCCGTTGTTCCTATCAGCACTCGGTCTATGTCCATAGCTGATGCTGACCTAACCTCTTTCCATATAAGGGTTGCAGTCCTAGTATAGTCCGTCCCTGCAACCTCGGTATTGTCTGAGCCTGTATCTAATCATTTGAGTGTAGTGAGATAGATAAAAAGAAAAGAAAAATAGAGTCCGACTCCCTATGTCTGTATCTTTGTAAATGTTATTGATGTCATTACTGTGAAAATTGATGGGGACAAGGTATGCTCATAACATACATCCTCAATCTCCTTAGACAACTGTTCAATGGCAACTACCTTGGGTGTGTATGTAGGATTGAGTCCTTTATTAGGATGGCATCCATAATTTAAAGAAGGGTGTAAATCCTGTTGCTGAGTGAACCCTATTGTTGTGGCAGAATTGTGCCACTGACAACCAGTCACTCCAGTTGTCTTGTTGGTTGTTCACAAACATGGTTAGGAATTCCTTTACTTTCTGATTTATGCACTCTGTTTGCCTGTCTGTCTGCAGGTGATATGCTGTCAACCTGTTTGCCTTTATCCCCAACATGCCATAGAGATCATCCATGAACTTGGACATGAATTGAGGTCCTCTATTGCTGATGACCTTTTGAGGTAGTCCATGCTCCCTGAATACATTATCTCTGAAGAGAATTGTCATTCCTTGCAAAGTGATGGAAGATGTGGTGGGGAAGAAGTATGCCTTTTTGGTGAACTGATCCACAATAACCAGTATCATGTCATTCCACTTTGATTCTGGGAGAGGTCCTATGAAATCGACCAAGATAACTTCCCAAGGTTCTGAGGGTACTTCATTTGGGACTAGAGGTGCTGCATGCACTTGTCTGTTTGGCTTGGCTTTCTGACATGTCTCACACCCAGGGATATACTTTCAATGTCAAGTCACATGTTTGGCCACCAGAAGTTCCTGGTGAGTGACTTCAAGGTTTTGGCAACTCCTGAGTGTCCCCATGAGTGATGGATAGCAATAATGTCCTCTTGTAAAGCTGTGACCACTGGTACATAAACATGTCCCTTCCATGTAACAAGTCCCTTCTCACATTTGTAGTCCTTGTCCCCTTTTATAAGTCCCTTTTTGACTTGATCTTCCAACTGCTGGTCTGGTACATCCCTAATGTCCTTCATGATGTTGTCAATGGCCCTGTCATCATTGAAAACTTGAATAAACAAGTGTTCCTTGAGTGGGGTAATGCCCTTGTTATTGTGCTCTCCCTTGTAGTCTTGTAGGTCTGTGATCCATTGTGCTTGCCTCCAGTTTAGATTCTGCAGTTTCCTGAAATATGTAAGGTTCTGATGATCCATCAGAACCTCCACTGTTTTCTTGGCTCCCTTAAGATAGTGCACCCAACACTGGTTAAAGTTTACAGTAGTGGCTTTCCAGTTGATTGTTGGATTGTGATATTTGAGCTACTCATGTCCTAAGAACAAGTTGGTCTTCACCAGACACACTACTCCACACTCCATGACTTCCTCATGTTTGCCAATGCATAACTTGAACTGAACCATATATACAAGGTTCCCCATAGTGTTTTTTGTTCCATCTGCATTATAGACTGGAACTGGTTGTACTAACTTTTGTTGTTCAAGTTGTGTTTTTTGATGAACTTGTCATTGATGCAAGACAAGGTACATCCTGAGTCTAAGAGCATTTTAACATTGAGCATGTCCATTGTGGTGATAACTCTGTCAAGATCAAGTTGCATCTTTCCTGATCCTTGTACTACCTTTTCTCACAAGTGCACTATATTCCAGAGTGCATCATTTTCACTCATTCCATTCAACTGATCCACCAGTCATGTGTTAGCCTCACTAACTCATCTTTTGTTTATCCACTGCTTCAAGCAGTCTACTGCCACCTCTTTTGGTTGTTGCCAAATTCCCTGTAATACCCAAGGAGCCATCCAGGTCTTGAGTTGATTTTTGTTTATGCTCACTTGTAGGTTCCTCAGACAGTGTATCTTATTCTGACATTCATATAACAAATTGGGTAATTGTATTCCAGAATCCTTACTAGATACAGATATGTACACTGTCTGAGTACTTATCTACAGTAGCCAATAGTCCTGAGTGTGCATCTACTGGCTTTCTCCAAAACCCAGCTCTTGTCCAAGCTCCTTCTATTTGTCAGTGGTTAAGTCTCCTGCATTGAGACTGCATATGGATCGTTTTCCTTTGTCTGCTGCTGGTATCCTTTTTGCTTCCTTACAATCCTTTGCAAGGTGTCCTTCCTTCCCACAATTGAAGCAAGTAGCCTTCTTTCTCAGCATCTTGTAATCCCTGCTTACATGACCAACTTTTCCACAATTGAAGCACTTGAATGGTGTCCTGGCTTTGTCTACATCCATAGTGTTTGGATCGAAATGGCTTCCTGAAGCGACTGGTGCTGGGGGCAGCACTCTGAATTGGAACTGTGGGCAGCGCTCTTGGTCATATGGTCTTTCCTGGTAGTTGCTTCCTCCTTTCTTTGCAAATCCATATGTTTTGTTAGACTTTCTATATGCCCTTGCCAATGCGATGACTCACTCCTGGATCTGCTGAAGAGTGGCCATTTCTGCTAATCCTCCATGTCATATGAGTTCTCATCCCAAGGGAGGGTTAAGGTGCCCCTTGAAATGAACTACAAGGGCAGTGTCATTCCACTCTACCAAGGGTGTAAATGCATTGAATTTGACCACATAGTCTTTAACTAATGTGTTGCCCTGGTAGAGTCCCAGTAGTTTTTTGACTGCCTTTTCCTTGGTTTCGGTGGACATGAAGAATTCATGCATTTGTTTCTTAAAATTGGCCCAGTCCTCAAAAGGGAACTTCTTTGTTAAGGGCACCCATCACCATGTGAGTCCATCTTCTGAGTCCCATCTGTCATTGTACTCTTTCCAGGTTAGACCAGCAGTCCATCCTCTGCTCTTGATCTTTTCCTCCATCTCTTGATGTGCTTCTTGGAAAGCTCTGAGTTGTACACCACTCCAGTCCACTGCTCAATTGTCTTTGCTGCCCTTAATTCAGTATAAACATATGGAAACCTTTCACAAGTCCATTTGCTCCCTTGCGAGCATAAAGTATGTTTCTATTTGTTGTAACCACCCATCAACAGTTCTGGGATCACCCTGGTAGTAGTCTGGCATCTCCATCTTGGTCAGGGGACTAGGTTCGGGTTGGTTTGCAGTATGATATTTGTTAATCATTTCTGCAATAGTGTTTCCAATTGAAATGGCTGCTTGTTGTCACCCTTGTGTTTGTCTATGGATTAAATCATCCCTAGCAGCGACCTGGGCTGTGCTGGAGGTTGCTGCACTGAGTGGCTGGATTGTTTTGCCATCTCTCCAGTAGTCATTCCATCCTCTCATCACATGGTATAAGGTGGTCACCATCTGGGTAGTGAACCTAAAAGCTCCAAGTTTTTTATGACCAAGTCCAAGACCTAGCAGGGTTTTGATATGGAACCATCCCCTCATGTTACTGTGGTACTGTTCTATGTGAAGCATGTCATGACAACCATAGGTTTTTCTGATGATTGTGGTGATGTCTTCATTCCTAAAGTTCTTATCCCAAGTGCATATCTCTTGAATCTGAGGATATGCAGGCCAGAGGAATTTGTTCCAATACTTTGGTTGTATTAAGACCAAGTAACAGTATCCAGGTATATCAGGATGAAGACCACTTTCTCCCAGGACATCTTTGGATATGGGTATGGGAGCCAAGATTCTTTTTCCATGTTCCTTCACCAGGAAGCAATGTCTCATTTCTTGTGCACATCATTTGTGCCTTGCAGGTATTCTTTGCACTGCTGGTTTTGGTTTTACCACTGCTGGATATTTTTTCCCAGAAACTTCTGCTACCACTTGTTCCACCATGACTGTGGACCTAAGGTTGACTCATCATAGAGGAATTGCCTCTTGTTCCTTTTTGTTCTTTTGCTTGGATTTGGATTGTCCTCTGAAACAAGCGGTCCATGTGTAAGGCAAAATCTTTCCCAGGTCCTCAAGTTCTGACCAGTCATACTTGTTGTCATCAGCCCAGATTGCTCATTCCTCAATAATTTGGTACTGTCCATTATGCATGCTTTTCTGGATTGCAAAATTAACAAAAGGATCCCTTAACTTGTGTTCCCAGTTGGGGATTTCATAGAGATTTGGCTGAGTAGGCCAGTGATACTTGTTGTAATATTCCTTTTTGAACAGGTACATGTAACAATACCCATTTTCTCTCCATTTGTCATTTCCTCCTTCCATTTTCTTTGCTGGTCCAGGGATACTGGTAGTGGCTTTGGACTGCCAATTGTGTACTTGGGTTTTGTGCTCTTCCCAAGATTGTTCACCTATTTCTTTCAAAAAGCGATCTAGCCCCAGATTTACATGCACTAGTGGCTCTGTGAGGAGTCATTCCGGTGTTCCTGGTAGAATTTTTCCAGGTGGTGTAGTAATCATATATGGATTGTAGTGGATTCCTTGTTGTCATTCATCTCATTCTTGTTCTTTTCTCCATCTTTCATAGCTTGTAGCTTTGATATTGCCTCTGAACACATGCATGAGGGCATTCCAGTCCTCATGCTCCATGACTAATCCTTCATGAGCATACAGCTCCTGAGTATGGTAAATGTGGTCCAGTTCTTGGGTAGTGATTTTATATCTTTGGATGGCCCTATCTGCATCCTTGATGCAAATGAGCCATTGGTTATATTGTGAGCTCATAATCACCAGCCACACAGGGTCCACCAAGTTTACTTCATACTTTTGCTCCAAAATTTCAATCAGGGTGGCATATTCCTGATTTGCTCATCACATAACTCATTCTGCTCTGAGTATGGCCCTCCTGGCCCATTGTTGTTCAAGAAGGGCTTCCCAAGCTTCTTCTTGCTCTTTGATTTGTGCAGCTTCCTCCATTCTGATCCACTGCCACTTTACTTGTTCAAGCACCTGTCATTCCATTTTAAGGTGCTTCCTCCACAACTGTATATAGTTATCATAACAGTGAGCCGCCATGTCACTAATAAATTCTCTGGGTCCCAGCTGGACCATGTTGTTTTTGGTAATCCACTCTGCCTCAAAGATCACACCTATCTCTGAGAGTGTCACATGGGTGTAGGGCAAAATATATTCAAATGAGCAGTTAATTGCTCCTGGTTGTGGGATAATGTTCTCTCTGTAAAAGGATCTTCAATCAAGTTCAGGCCCTCCACTGACACTTGATCCATTTGTTCAGCCTCCATGCCTGTCACCTAGATATGATGCCTTTCAAGGGAAGAAAAGGATGTCACCTCTTCTTCTGTAACTACAATTCCATTTGTAGTCACTGTTCAATATGGTCTCAGATACCTGTACTCAAATGTTTGATTATGTCAGTAGGTCCACAAGCTAGTCTCAGGTATGTACCTGGCACTTCCCCCAAATGTCCTTGTGTCTAGTTATCAGTGGCAAACTTAAGTGCCACTGCTAGTACAGAGGGTGTGATGGGGATTGAGCTCAGCCTTGATATACACACAAGAGACGTATTTTTGCTCATTCCTTGAGCTCTTCTGCAATAATGGTGTAAGTACCTGGGTGTGCCTGCCTGCAGCTACCACTAGCATGTTCTTATTTTTGTCTGTTACTGATACATCGAAGGGGTGGCCGAGGAGGATGTCATAGGCAGGGGAGTGGACAATGTGGACTTGGAAATATAATTTGATACCTCCTACCCTGAATGGTACATTCTTGGCCAGGCTGAGTGATGTGTCAACCTCTCCATTGGCTGCTTCCATGTTGATCCTGATGGTGGGGTTGTATGCAATCCCTAGCTGGTGGCTGACAGCATCTGACATGCAAATAATTGAACACCCAGGGTCCATGATGCAGTCAACTATTGCATGGTCATCCACTCTAGCCTGAATACAGTGCAGTGCATGGGATTCTTTGCCAACTTTGAATCATACCTTGTGATGTGGGTCTGCTGCATAGTATGCTTCTGCTATGTCTGGCAGGATGTAGACATTGCATGTGTCCATGGGGTTGATGGGGTTGGCAGTGGAATTGCCAGAGTTGGCAACTGGGACACAGCATGGAGTTAGGAACTCACACATCTTGTGATGGTGATGAGCATTGTTCTGAGGTAAAGGTGTATAGGAGTCTTCTGCAGGTCTTCCACACTAGCTACTGTTAGGACTGCACCTAAACAACCCCTAAAGACTCAAGCATGGCTTGTTAGGCCAAAGGATAAACAATTCTATACTAAGGAGTAGTTGTAGGTACAACAAACTACCTAGAGTCTTAAGAGACTCCTACACTAAACCACAGCCCTTATATACCCCAAGGCTGATCTGTGTGCAGCTAAAGTCCCTCAACACGAGGACAATGTGCAGCAACTGCCGACTGCCCATTAGACCATACCAGGTCTTCCATCTAACCATAATGGTTGCACCTATTGTTTGGCACCTCAACCATTCCCATATTGCCCCTCAAGGCTGTGATCTCTATCACAGTCTAGGCCCATCATTGGGCCATGTCTGCTTGGCACTTGGTCTATGTCCATAGCTGATGCTTACCTCATCACCTTCCTCATAAGGGCTGCAGTCCTAACATGGTAACTCCTTCATCATATATTGTTGTCCAGCCCTTGTTCTGTATTGTTTGAGTCCAGATAAAAAGATAAAAAGAAATGAAAAATATCCCAGCCCTCTATGTGTCCTGTCCTTCATAAGTGTCATTGACATTGTTACTTGCTTGTGCATTTTCTACTCATAACATGTCCCTCTCCTCAAGACCTTGCATCCCAAGAGGTCATGACCTCCTCATCTTCCACCTCCTCAATGGTGGTCCTCCACTTCTTTTTGTCACCTTCCTTGTCACTATCTTCCTTGATTGGGAAATCAAGGACAGGTTTCACCCACCTGCCATGCTCCAAGTCTCTGGAGAATGTCCCATCAGTGTCATCTGGCAGCTCACAGACTGCTGCCCTATTGCCTTTCCACTTGCACCATCTGCATTCCATGTTTTCTAGGTATTCACATCCAAAGCATCCATCCTCCCATCCAAAGAGTTTGTGCAGAACTTGCACCTTTGTAAAGTTTTTGTATGGTGTGAACTCCATATCACCCAAATTCCTCAAGCACCATGGTGTGCTTGGGTTCTCTTTGTGGAATTTCTTTACCTTTGCCAGTGCATTGGCAACATTCTCTGCTGACTCCCAAGTGGATTCCTCAATGGGATAATGCTTCCACTTGACAAGGTACTCCAGTTTCCCTCCCCCTCATCCACTGACATGACTGTCCACAATTTCCTCCACCTCATATTCATCATCCTGTGACTCTTCTACCATCTGCACATCTTTATGTGCCACTGCCTTCTGTTTTTGTTTGGGAAATTCCAGTTTCCTATACAGCTTCAACAGGACCTTGTTGAAGATGTTGTAAACTCTCCAGTACTTTGGGATTTTTAATCAATATGATGATTTGCCAACTGTGGTGACTACCTCCAGTGGACCAACAAATTTTCTGTTGAGCTTCTTGGTTGCTTGAATAACTGGCAGATTTTCTGTGCTAAGATAAACCTTGTCTCCAGGTTTATACTCATGTGCCTCTTGTTGATGTGTGTTATACCACTCCTTCATTATCTGAGCAGCCTTTTCCAAGGATTTTTTGCCTTGGTGTGCACATCCTCTATTTCCTTTGCCAGCTGTTCCACTGCTACTGCTTTCAGCACATAGGTGGGGTCTAATCCTTCATTAGGATATTGTCCATAGTTCATGAAGAATGGGGTGAAACCCATTGCTGAGTGAACTCAATCATTGTGGCAGAATTGCACCACTGACAACCAATCACTCCAGTTGTCTTGTTGGTTGTTCACAAACATTGTCAGGAATTCCTTTACTTCCTGGTTCACCTGTTCCATTTGTCTGTCCATCTGAGGGTGGTAGGCCATTGACCAATTAGCTTTGATTCCCAGCATCCCATATAAGTCATCCATGAACTTGGATGCAAATTGGGGTCCTCTGTTGCTAATAACTTTCCTCAGGAGGCCATGCTCCCAGAACACATTATCTCTGAATAATACTGCCATTCCCTGTGACATGATAGCCAATGTGGTGGGTAGGAAGTATGACTTCTTGGTAAATCAATCTACTATCACCAGGATCATGTTGTTGCCTTTTGACTCTGGCAACAGCCCTATGAAATCGACCAATATCACCTCCCATGGTTCCACAGGGATCTCATTGGGTCGTAATGGTGCCACATGCACTTGTCTATCTGGTCTTGCCTCCTGGCAAGTCTTGCAACCAGGAATGTAATGTTCAATGTCCTCATGCATGTTTGGCCACCAGAAATTTCGTGTTAAAGACTCCAATGTCTTTGTGATTCCTGAATGTCCCCAAGAGTGATGAATGGCAATGATATCTTCTCTTAACACCATGACTGCTGGTACATAGAGTCTCCCTTTCCAGGTGTTGAGTCCCTTCTTGAACTTGTATTCTCCTCCCACCTTCTCAAGTCCTTTGACCACCTGGGTCTCCCATTGCTGCTTGGGCACATTTTGTACATCCTTCATGATGTTGTTGATTGCACGATCATCATCAAACACCCATATGAACAGATGTTCTTTTAACAACACCACTCCCTCATTATCATTTTCTCCTCAGGCATGTCCCACCTGTCATGACAATAAGTCCACTTTTGTGTTGGACTTTCCACTCCTATGTTTGATTACAAAGTTGTAACCCTGCAAATCCATCACCCATTGCACCTGCCATCTGTTCAGATTTTGTGCCTTCCTGAAATAAGTAAGGTTCTGGTGATCCATTAGAACCTTGACCATCTGTTTGGCTCCCTTGAGGTAGTGGGACTGTTCATAGAAGGTGTGCATAACTGTGAGCATATCCTTGTCATAGATCTTGTAGTTTTGCTCAGCATTGTTAAATGATTTTGAAATGAAAGCAACTGGCTTCCATTTGTTGTCCTCCACTTGTTGCAACAAGATTCCTCCAATGGCAAAGTCAGAGGCATCCACCTCTACTCGAAATTGTCCATCCTCACTGGGGATTCACAACACCACTTCTTCTGCTATAGTTTTCTTCAGCTTGTCAAAAGCTGTGTCCTGTAACTCCATCCACTTCCACTCATTTTTCCTGGTCAACTGGGTCAACAGTTTTGCCACCTTGGCAAAGTCCTTCACAAAATGCTGGTAAAAGTTCACAAAGCCCAAAAATTGACAGCACTTCTGTAATACCTGGCAAGGAAAACTACCTCGACAGCCAAATGTTTGTTGATAAGACATGGCAAAAAGGTCCAGGACTAGTCGAATACAACAACAACATACTAAGAGGTGGACAAGTAGAAGGCACATGGGACAAAATAAAACACAGCAAAAATACATACATAACATTCATATGGCAACCAGAAGGATGACATTCAGGGTGGCCTTTACCAAAAGAAGGAAATACAAACAATCATTTAGATCTAGATATGATACATACAATACATTGGTGAGAATAAATAATGCCTAATATAGCTGCAGTTGCATCATGCTTAATACAGTCTTCCCAGGGTGTTAGTGAGGTAGATACACAAACTTAGGATAAGAACAATATGCCTATGGCATTGCCAAAGATGGTTTCCCACAAATGAACCACAATTGCAGGATGCCTCCCTCGCTACTGCTATGTTTACAAGTGGGCATCAGCCACTCCATTACTGCTTTTACTTTGGCAGACTCCATTCTGACCAAGTCCTTGCTAATTATGATGCCCAGGAAATCCATTTCTGTCTTGTTGAAGAAACACTTCTCTGGTTTCAACAACAACTTGTGCTCCTCCAGCTTTGCTAATATACAGTTGACCTGAACCATATATTATTCATCATGGTTTGAAAAGTGGCTGGCAAGTTCATAAGTCCAAAAAACATTACAAGCAGTTCAAAGAGCCCTCAATTTGTTCTGAATGCCACCTTCCACTCATCCCCCTCCTTGATCTGGACATTGTTATAGCCCCAACAAATGTCCATTTTGGAGAAGACCTTGGCTTGTGATAGTTTATCTACCAACTCCCCTATGAGTGGGAGCAGGTAACAATTCTTCACCATCATTTCATTTAACTTTTGGTAATCCTGTACCAGCCTTAGCTTCCCATCCTTTTTCTTCATGAAGAAGAAGGGTGATGCCATTGGTGATTTACTTGGCTGGATTTGTCCAGAGTCCAGATTCTCTTTTAAAAATTCATCCAGTTGTTGCTGCTCATCCCAGTTCAACAGGTAGATTTTGCAGTCAACTGGGTTAGACCCAGGGACCAATTTGATGGCATGATCCCATTGCCACCATGGTGGTAATTTGTCAAAAGTCTCTTTCTCAAAGACTTTTCTATGACCCAAGTAGTGTCTGGGTACTGCCTCTTCTAGAGTTCGCTTTTTTGTCTTTTTGGCCTCCTCTGCTGCTATTTTTGTAGCTGTTGATGCATATGCCCTGATGTGCAACTCTGGTTTGCCAATGTGAACTGCTAATAATCGCTCTCCCTCTCCTAGGGTTTGCACTTCGTCTATCTTGTCCTCTGGTTCCTGGACCAATGAAGATTTCCAACAAGTTCCTGGACACTGGTTGAACTCCAATGTCTGTTTCTTCCAGTTGATTGTTGGGTTATGCTGTTGTAACCAGTCAAAACCCAGGAATAAGTCTGTTTTCCCAAGACATGCTACTCCACACTCAAGCACCTCCTTGTCCTGGCCAATTTGCAACTTTATTTGTACCATATACTCCAGATTACCCATTGTGTTTCAGGTTCCATCTGCATTGTATACTGGCACTGGCCACACCAATCTTTGTTTTGCCAACTGATGTTTTTCTACAAACTCATTGTTGACACATGACCCAGTACACCCCAAGTCCAACAGCATTTCTACATTGATTGTTTTCAATGTGTCCATAGTTGTGATCATTCCTTTAAGATCCAACTGTTGTTTGCCAGTTCCTTGTATCACTTTCTCCCTTAAGTGTACAAGGTTCCACAATGCCTCCACTTCCATCATAGTGTTCAACTGATGCACTAGTTTGGTATCCACTTCCTTCACTCATTTCATATGTACCCATTGTTGCAGGCATTCCAATGCAACTTCCTCTTTCTGTTCCCATATTTGTATTAACACCCACTGTGGTGACCACATTCTTAATTGTTCCCCTTTCTTTGCACTCACTTGCAGGTTTCTTAAATGATGTATGCTCCCACTGCATTCATAAAGTAAGTCATGCAATTTGATTTTGGAGTCCATATATACTGGTACATCATTTTTCGAAACCTGTCTAGTAGCCAGCAGCACTGAGTGCCCACCTACTGGCTTTCTGCAAAACCCTGGAGCTCCCTGAGCTCCCTGTACTCCTCCTCTGTCATATCTCCTGCTGTAACACTTTGGATGGCTTGTTTGCCTTTTTTTCCATTAGTGATTCTCTTTGGTTTGATACATGACCTTGACATGTGTCCTTCTTCTCTGCAATTATAACATGTAGGGGGTTTCCTTGGTGCCCTACAATCCTGACTGATGTGACCCATCTTGCCACAGTTGTAACAGGTAATTGTCTTCCTGTTTTTGTCAATGTCCATGGCATTGGGGTCTGACTGACTTCTGGATGCAACTGGTGGTGGTGCCCAAAACTGGTATTGTTGGGGATGGTGATCCATGGTTGGGGCTCTCTCTTTATATTCTCCTTTGGACTTAGAGAATCCATAGGCCTCATTGGCCTTTCTGTATGCCCTTGCTAATTCTGTAGCTCTGACCTGAATCTGGTGCAGAGTCACATTTTCACTGAGTCCACCATATTGAATTAACTCTCTTCCCAGCACTGGGTTGATATGGCCTTTAAACTGAGCTATCAATGCCTGATCATTCCAGTCCATGAGTGGGGAGAGGGCATTGAACTTGACAATGTAGTCCTTGACTAACTGATTGTCTTGTCACAACCCTAGGAGCTTTTTGATTGCCTTCTCCTTTGTTTCAGTTGACATGAAGAAGTCATCCATCTGCTCCTTAAAGTTGGCCCAGTTGACAAATGGGAATTGATTTTCCAATGGTCATCTAATCCAATTTTGGTTGTCATCAGTAGCTAGTCCATTATTGAGACCTGCCCAATCCAAATGTGAGTCCCACCCATTGTTATCAATTTTGTCTTGAAACTCCTGTTGTGCCTCCTGAAAAGCACAGGGTTTCACTCCACTCCAATCTGCTGCTCTATTGTCTTTCCTGCCTTTGGTTCTGTAAAGGCATATCAAGACTTTTCGCAGATCCATCTTTTCTCTTGCCAGCATGAAGTATGTTCCCATCTGGTGTAACCACCTGTCCACTGTTCATGGGTCGCCCTGGTAGTAATCTGGCATTTCCATCTTTGTGAGAGGGCCTGGTGATGAGCATTGTTCCAATATGATGGTATAGCCATACTCATCCAAGGTCATCCACAGGTCACCCAAGCTAGCAACGAGCAACTGCATGAACTCCAAGATAATCCACAATTTTCCACAGTAAGGCAAGCATCACCCATGCTCAACAAACAAGTTGTCTCCCACATATGCCATCCAAACCCTGTGCCAGTCAGCCATTTGCATCCAATAAAGCACTACATTGGCTAAGCCACATAAAATCATCAGCTGGCATAGCTTAGTTCACCAGAGAAGGGACTGTTGCAATATCTGTGTTAGGAAAGGATCTGCATTCTATGATCCAGGGTCACCCATACACGGATGCCACATCATCCATAGTGATGCACCAATGCAGCAGATTAGGACCCTAGCAGACAAGTAAAGCCATCAGCTGATGACCAGCTATGGAATAGACCAGTAACTGATAGTCAGGCCTGCAGAAAATAGAGAACAGGGACATGTCAAGCCAGATGAACCCCAGAGTTGCTGCCAATGGCAATCAGCTAGCCCCATCACATGAATACTTTCAAGATGGATTTGGATACATGGTTGCGAGGTGAAATTTTACAGAGTTACTTCATTATTTAGAGTAGAAAAACATATATAAAGTCCCTGTACAATAGGTTATGAGCAGCTGGGCAGTATCAGACTAACACAATAGTCTACCCCAGTTCCTTTGAGTCTCAGTTTCATCACATCCTCCTCATCTTGTCCACATTCTTGAGTCTTGTTATACTCTGCATCCTGCATTTATTGCTGTTATGCCCTCATGTGCTAAACATTATTATCTATGAACTCTGCCAGTTCTGTGCAGCATAATGTTGCCATTGAGCACACCAGAGTTGACAGGACTTCCTTCACAACCTCACACCTTCCTCTCCTCCCTATTTCCAATAGCAGAGCAAGCATATCACTGGCTTGACTCAGTTCAACTGCTGGTACTGATTGATCATGTCCACAATTGTGGCTCCTATACTGGCCATCACTTGTTGCCAATTTTCTGCTTGCCTGTGGACTGCATCATCCTGTGCTGCTACTGCTGCAGCTGGTTGCATTGGTGACAAGGGTTGTAGCATTTCTGAATCTGCCCAATGATCCCACCATCCTAAGATAGTGTGATACAGATGCCCAATCATATCGGCAGTGAACCTGAAGGGTGTGGCACCCATTTTGTAATGACCCATGCCTTCCTGGTTGAGTACCTCAACATGGAACCATCCCCTGCAATTACTGTTGTATTTTTCGATGTGCAAGGTGGTTGGGTGTGAGTATGATTTCCTGATGAGGGTAGTCACATCCTCATCTCATAGGTTTTTGTCCCAGGTACATATCTCCTGCATTTGTGGATATGCCAGCCACATGAATTCGTCCCAGTACTGTTTTTTTGATGAGCACCAGGTAACAGTACCCTGGAATGTCTGGGTTAAAACCACTGTTAGCCCAGGCCATTTTTGGGTACAGGTAGGGTAACCACAATTCTTTTTCCACATGCCACCTCCAGGAATCAATGTCTCAGGCTCTGTGGGCATTATTGGCCCCCTGCAGATACTCTTCATTCGAGAACCAGTCCACTGCTGTGGGAATTCCTCTGCCCCACCATGCATTATCACCTCCCTGAGTGACCACTTGTGCTTTATTTTCCAAGCCAGCTTGTGCTGCTGTTGCATATGATCATGCTGGTTGCACAACTGGTATTGGTTCCACCACTGCTGGATAACTTTGTCCAGCTGCTTCTGCTACTGCTTGCTCCACAGTAACTGTCATTCTGAAGTTGACCCTCTTAATTGGTGTTTGGGCCAACTGTCTTTGCTTCACCCTTCATTTGGATTTTGACTGTCCCCCAAAATGCACTGTCCATGTATAGTGCAAGACCTTGTGAAGGTCTACCAACTCCCATGTGTACTGAATATTGATCATCTCTCCAGACTGCCAACTCTTTGATGATGTGACACCACCCAGGTCTGATACTGTCCTGGATGGCAAAGATGACACTATCATCTCTGAGCTCTGGTTCCAAGTTGATGATATCATAAAGAGTGGGCCATGCTGGCCAGTTGTACTTGTCATAGTACTCTGATTTGAACAGGTACATATAGCAGTACCCATTTGCCTCCACTGGTTTGGTGCGATTGGACTCCAAGCCCTTGGTCCCAGAAAGGTTGCTTTGACACTAGCATGCCATCCCAGTACCCTAGACTTGTGGTTGTTCCACATTTCCTCCCCAACATTTTTTAGGAAGTGATCCATTCCTATGGTTTGGAGTTTATGGATTGGCTCAGTGAGGAGTTGTTCTGGTGTCCTGGGTAATATAGCTCCTGGTGGTTTTGTGGTAAGAAGGGGATCAAAACGAATCCCCTTGCAACACTCCTCCTCCTCCTGCTCACACTTCCACTTGGCATAGTGTGTTGCCCATATGTTGCCATTCATGGCATGCATCCACACATTCCAATCCACATGGTCCATCATCATCCCCTCATGCTCATACAACTCTTGTACATGGTGTGCATGCTCTAATTTTTCTAAGGCCACCTTGTACTTTCAGATAGCTTTGTCTCTGTCATTTACTAATAGGAGCCACTGGTTGTACTGATCTCCTTTGTACTGGTTTTCCAGTAACTTGATGAGGGTTTTGTATTCCCTCTCTCCTTTCCTCATGGCCCATTCAGCCTGTATGACAGCTTGTCATGCCACCCTCTGCTCAAGCAAGGCTTCCCAAGCCTCCTTCTGGATTAGATCCTCTTGGGCTTCTCATTGCCAAAGGATGAGCTATGCTTGCACACACTCTACGCATCATATCTCCTTCTGGTGTTTCCACCACAACCAGACATGGCTATTGTATTGGTGGATGATTGTGTTGCTGATAAATTCTCTTGGTCCTGTCTGGACCCTGTTGCTGTCTGTGACCCAGTCTGCCTCGAAGATGCACCCGATCTCTGAGAGTGTCACGTGGGCATAGGGTAGGATGTAGGTACACAAGCACTGCATTGTGTCTTGTTGGTTCATTCTGCTGTAAAAATTTTCAAACTATTTTGGGCCTCCACTGACAATAGTTCCATTTGTACTGCCTCTGCCCCTGTCATAATAACACCTTGTGGGAAACAAGGGATGCTGTCTGAGTGTCATGGGATCTGCAAGCTACCAAGTGTGTGTGCCTGGCAATTTGCCCTAGTGTCCTTGTGCCAAGTTATCAAACATGCAGCAAATTTTGCATTTGCTTGTACAGAGGGTATAGAGGGACTTTGTATCAGCCTTGATACACAACACAAGTGGGTTGATTCTCTCATTCCCTGAGTTTTTCCACAGTAACAGTGTACTGTACCTGGGGTGCTGATGAGCATTGTTCCAAGGTAAGGGTGTAGAGGAGTATTCCACAGGTCATCCATGCTAGCAACAAGCAACTCCGAGCAACTCCAAGATTATCTGCATTTTTCTGTGGTAAGGCAAATGTTGACCAATGACCAACAATCAACTTGTCTCCTGCATACACCATCTAAACCTCACACCAGTCAGTTGTTTGCAACTGATGTCAGTACCATGTCAGCTGAGTTGCAGAAAATTGTCAGCTGGCACAGCTTAGTTCACCAGAGAAGGGACCACCACCATCAAGACATATCTGCATTTGGAAGATCTACATTCCACGATCCATTGCCAAGTCATCCCTAGCAACACACTGACATAGCAGATTAGGACCCTAGTGGACAAGTAAAGCCATCAGCCAACAACCAACTACAGCATAGACCAGTCAGGTCCACTGATATGTTCACTCTGCTATTGAAAATAGGGAGGAAAGGGAAGGTGTGAGGTGGTGAAAGGATTCCCATCAACTCTGGTGCACTCAATGACAACACTATGATGCGCAGAACTGGTGGAGTTTGCGGATAATAATGTTTGTCACACAAGGGTGTAACAGCAATGAATGCAGAACACAGAGTATGACAAGACTCAGATGTGCAGATGAAACGAGGAGGGTGTAGCTTAAAGAACAAGACTCAAAAGCTGGGGTGTACTATTCTATTCTTCTAAGTGTTATACAGGAGCTTATATACATTTTCTGTCCTACCAATAGCAAAGTAACTTTGTAAATTTTCACCTTGCAACTGTATATCCAAATCTGTCTTGAAAGTCTTCACACAATGGGGCTAGCTGAGGGACACGATGGTGGTATAGGAGCGCCACAGTGAGAACCAGTATTACAACCTGATGCAGGATGCTAATAGAGTTGTATACTTGAAATAGACGTTGCTGATTGCCATTGGTGGCAACTCCAGGATTCATCTGGCTTGATGCGTCCCTGTTCTCTATTTTCCACAGACCTGACTGGTCTATACCATAGTTGGTTGTCAGCCAATGGGTTGACTCATCCACTAGGGGCCTGATCTGCTATGTTGGTGTGTTGCTAGGGATGATGTGGTGTCCATGTATGGGTGACCCTAGCATCACATAATGTAGATCCTTTCCTAACACAGATATCACTTTGATGGTGCCTGTCCCTTCTCTGGTGAACTAAGCTGTGCCAGCTAGCAGTTTTATGTGGATTGGCTGATGGTGTGCTTTATCAGGGCAAATGACCAACTGGCACAGGGTTTGGACAGCGTACGCAGGAGACGACTTGGCCATTGAGTGTGGGCGATGCTTGCCTTATAGCAGATAATCACAGAGTTGGCAGAGTTGCTTGTGGCTAGCACAGAAGACTTGCAGAAGACCTTGGATGAGTGCAAATGCTAAGTGACGGGGTCAGGGCATGTATAATCCTAGTGAGGGTAAGGTTTCTAACATCTAGTGCTGAGACTAATCCATTTGATACCTATACACCATCACATCGGAATGATGCTCATCATCTCCCCCCCACTTAAAAATCTGACTGTCCTCAGTCAGTCACATGAAGGGATTGGATAGTCAATTGCTGGAGGTTCAACTGCAGTGCTTTTTTGTGTGGTGTGTGACCTATAAATGAAAAGAGAACTATACTACAAATGAAACTGAAATATAAATGAAACATGTGTGGATGCCTGGTGGGCTTATAACATGTGATACATCTTGGTCCAGCTGCAGGCAGAAGTCTTCTCTACATTCGGGAAAGTGTGGTCTGCAGAATTGGGCCTTGTTAGGGACGACCTAAACACAACCTCAAGACTTATGAGAAGGGGTGGCTTGTTCAGCTGAAGACAAGACAAGACAAGACAAGCTTGTTGCTCAAGAAGAAGTGTCTAGGACACAAACTATCTAGAGTCTTAGGGACTCGCTACCTAAGACTACAACCCTTATAAACCTCTCTCCTGGTCTGTGCGCAGTCAGCGTGCAGCTAAAGTCCCTCACAATAGAGACAATGCGCAGCAGCTGAGTCTGTGCCCATATGACCATCCTTGGAGGTATCCTCCCACACCAACACACTGTCCTTCCGTATATGGCCACGCTTATTGTTATGCGTCTCGGCTGATTCCCACATACGCCGGTACCTAGTCATTGGTACTCCTCAGCATTCCCATGTTGCCCCTCAGGCACCGTGCCGCTCATGTATCCTATCATGGCATAGGCCCATCATCAGGCCGCTGTCCCTGTTGGCACTCGGTATGTCCCATAGCCAATGCTGACCTAACCACCTTCCATATAAGGGCTGCAGTCCTAACATAGCCAGTCCCTGCAACCATGGTGTCATCTAAGTCCTGTATCTTATCGTTTGAGCAAAGTGAAATAGATAAAAAGAAAAGAAAAATAGATTCCGACTCCCCAAGACCATATCTTCATAATCGTCATTAGTGTCATTACTGTGAAAATTGAATGGGATGAGGTATGCTCATAACAGGTCTTGGCTGTGTGTGCCACTCAGTTATGTTGACTTCTGGTCATGGGATTGTGTGATTGGGGCCTCTGTCGAATTAGCTTAAAGTTCATTCTCCTACTCCCCTTCATCTCCACCATCATGTCTTCACCTCACCAACTCTCTGAATCCAACTCTGATGAAGAGATCATGTGCATGGAGGCACAACTGGAATGGGAGGAAGAGGAGCACTGAGTGTGGGAGGAGGCAGAGAAGAAAGCCCATGAAGAGGCCATGGCTCGCTTGGCTGTATTAAAGGCTGAGTGGGCCTGCAAGCAGCAAGAGGCAGCTGAGCGGAAGGCTTGTGAAGAGCAGGAGGCCACAGAGCAAAGGGCCTGAGAAGAGGAAGAAGCACAGCAAAGGGCTGCAGAAGAGGCAGAGCAGATGTGGCGAGAGGAGAAAGGCTGCAGACAAGAGAGCTCGAGCAGAAGAGGAAGTGCGATGGAAGGCTCATGAAGAGGAAGAGGCATGGAGGCTGGCCACAGAGGAGGAAGCTGCAGAATTGGAGCGGAGACGACAGGCAGCTGAGGCCTGTCACAAGCAAGTGTCTTTGCCTTGAGTGTGACTTTGCCTGCCCAAGCATCAACTGGACTCTTCTCTGGACATCATGATGGTCCGGGCACAGGTGGAGGTGGATGAGGTGCTGATGGAGGAAGATGATGAAGCAACATTGGCAGCACTGGTCGCCATGAATCAAAAGGAGACCATGCAGGCTCAACAGAGGCAGAAGCAGGAGCGTGGGGTTGGAGGCTGGTCCATCCAAGTGGGCCAAGTCAACATCACCAAACAAGGTGTCATGCAACTGGTGAGTTTCTTTTGTTCCTTTTAACACCTTCCTGATCGTCTTGTTAGGTGCAAGCTGGCAGGCATAGCCTGTTACCTGGCCCCTGGGCCCAAGAGCAGAGTTTGCATGGAGTGCCAATGCCTCTGCCAGAAATGTTTTGTAGGCAGTGTTCCTGTATCTGGGCAGGACAAGAAGAAGGTCAAATTGAGGGTTGTTGTGGTGAGTGACACTGAAGATGACATCCAGGCCACTGAAGAGGTCATTCCGTGGGACACAAGTGCTAGGGTCCTGATTTTGGAAAGCAGCTTAACCTCAGGCTTGAGGGGGGAGGCTATCTCCCTGCTCCAAGAACAAAACTGGCTCCTCTGCAAGCAGAACCAGTGGCTGCATGATCAGACATGACTCCTCACCACCCTTTCACAAATGTTCATCAGATCTTCCAACATGCAGACCAAAATACTCTGGGAGCTGGGCTCTCTCTGCAGGTCCTCTGGTCACATTGAGGACTTGCTCGAAAGATCACTGGGGTGCTTGCCCACTCCATATGATAACAAGGGCAGGGTGAGCCATGCTAGTATGTCCAAGGTGAGTTGGAGTCCCATGCCGCCTAGCAAGGAGCTGGAGTACGAACAGTGTCAACAGATGAGACTGGTGACTCTGCTATGGAGCTGCCTCCTCATTTTTCTCCTAGCTAGTATTTCTCCGCAGGCCTTCGTTGTACCATATCCATTTCGTTTTCCTGATGTACTTTTGTCAATATGCATTTTTCTTGCTTGTTGTGGGGTGAATTAGTAGTCTAGTCAGAAAGTATAGCAGACCAGTAGTCAATCAAAGTTATGGGTGAAGCAAAGGTAGGTAAAGTAGGCAAAGATACAGAAAAGGCTTTACTAGTGGTCTGGGGTATGTTTTCAAAAGGTGAATAATGCAGAGTTGGTGGAATTCTAGTGGAATTGAGAGTTATCTAAGTATCATACATTTTGTTGTTTTCTTCTATGTCAGAAGGATAACCAGCTGAGTCTTCATCATCTTCATTGTCTGCTCGCATTGGGTTGATTGGGTCATTGTTGCCTAAGGAGCTGGAGTTGGACATTTCCTGGACATGTTCCTCGGAAGCATCGAGCACATTTTCTGGTATGGTTAATCTTTTGCAGGCAAAGTATGGAATTATGCAGAATGCTGCATATGGTCTGTCAAGTACTGTACCATCCAGTTTGCAAATAATGTAGGCTCCTCCGCAGTTATGGGATAGAACCATGTAGGGACCAATGTACTGGGGGTGCATCTTCTTATTGAGTGATTTCTCTATTGCCATGTTGTGGACTAAGACCAAGTCCCCTCACTGGAAATTGAAGTCCCTGATAATCATTGGGTGTTCTTGCTCGAACCATTTTGCTGCAGCTATGCAGGCTTGATAGACTTTGTCCTTAAGAGCCTCCATTTGGGCACAACACTTCTGCAACTCTGTGGCACAGCAGGCTATTAACTCCATGGTTGACAAGAACGCAGAGGGTGGTGGGAGCAGGTAGGTGGCCTCAGTGATATCCAGTAGGAGTAGCAGCTGTGTTCCAGTAACTGCAAAGTAAGGCAATACTCCCATGTGACACCTAGCTGTGATGTGTTCTGACCAGAATACCAAATGTAACAATGTAGACCATTGGGATTTGTTACCCTCAGTTGCCTTGTACAGTGCCTGTCGGACATTGTAGTGACTGCATTTGACAATTCCATTAGTGCAGGAGTTGTAACTGGAGAAGTGGATGTGGCAGGTGTGGTGTTTGTTGGTGAGGTGCTCTGCAGCTCTTAGTATTGGTGCGCTGTTGTCCATAGCAATCTCAACCAGGCTTCCCCAATGGCATATCAAGTTTTTGAAGATCCAATCCCTGATAGTGTTGGCAGTTTCTCGACATAATGTGTGGTATTCAGGGTAATGTGTCAGAGAGCAGCAGGCTTGAATCAGGTACTTGTACTGATTAGACAGCAGGAGGTGCATTGTATCCATGTATACCTTAGCGAATATTGGTGTGGGGACAGTGATGACAGGTGGAATGCAGAACTGCTGTAATTGTTGCTCTTGACAGGCATGGCAGGACTTGATGTACCATTTGATGTTGTCCTGCATCTGTGGCCACCAGAACCATTCCATGATGGCTGCATGAGTAGCATAATATCTGCAATGTCCCAAACCATTGTGGCAGTCAAATAGTACTCCAAGCCATTTCTGTGTTTCTACCACCACTTTGTGAGCCCCGTCCTTGTCCCTATACCATAATTGTTCAGCATGGACAAAAAACTTGACACAATACTGCATGAAGCTAGGCCACTCCTCATCCAATACCTCCACAGGTCTCTCCAACTCTGTTAAGAATCACTTTACAAGTAAAAGTCATGCCTTGTCTTTTCCGGAGGTGTTGACATGCCACAGGAAAACTTCTTTGTACATCCTGTCTATTATATCTTCAGTGGGCAGTAGTGCAGGGTTACCAGAGTTGGGTGGAACTGAGTCGGAGGTGAAGGTGGTGGCTGGGTGACAATTGTGGTGTTCCCTGTTGGTTTTGTAGTGCGAGAGGGTCTTCTGAAGGTTGGGGTTGATCTTTTCTCATCTGTGGGGCAAGTTTAATGCACAGCCTCTAGAAACTTTGTTAATCTGATGCATGAACCCATACAACTTATTGATCCAATCATCAAACTCCTCATCCTCATCCTTGCTTGGTGGCTCATTGAGTGGCTGTTGCAGGTGTCTTGATAATCTGTTGGGAGCATGCAATTTTCCGGGAACATGAACCAGTTTGAAGTGGAAAGTCAGAATCGATAGGATCCAGTGGTTTATGGAAGCTGAGGGTGCAATATCCAGATTCTTGAGCATGTCCTTGATGTAACAGGCACCCACCTTGACAATGAGATTCCGTACTCCAATGAGATACAACTTTAGTGCCTTCAGGGCACAATAGAGCCCATAGATCTTGAGCTTGGGCTGTGAAAAGCAGGCTTCTCATTTGTTCAGCATGATTGATCCAAAACAGTTGTAATAGTGGACTGAGGGCCTGTCAGGGTTGCACTGACATAAGAAAAAGCCAACCATGATATAGGATGTGTTGACGGATAATATCACAGGAGCATTGGATTTGTAGTCAATAGGGCACAGAGCTGGTGACATGATGAGTGCCTTTTTGAGGTCCTCTTGGGCCACTACTTCTGTGGGGCTGAATGTGAATGGTGTGGCCTTCCTGGTTAATGTTACTAGTGGATGCACATGCTTGGCAAAGTTCTTGATGAATATCCAGCCAACCCCAATGGTTCCAAGGAAAGCATGGACTTCTGACAGCAACTTGCATGGTCCCCAGTTGGTGATGGTGGCCACCAAGTCCTTCTCAGGTTTGTGGCCTTCGTACATGCATAAATGACCAACTACTGTGATATCTGGTGCACAGAGGATGAGTTTCTTCCCCAAGAAGGTTCTGCCAGTGTACTTCATGCGTTGAACAACACAGTTGAGCCCCTGGAAGTGTTCCCATACGAAATGTTGAATTCTGGAATTAGCTGGGATAGTCTTGTAAGTTCTGTCAGTTTGTTGGTAGCAGGTTGGGGGACCTTTCACTGGGACATTGTTGATGTACAGAATGGTGAGATCTGGGATCTCAGGCTGCAGGATGGATGTAACATCGTCGTGGAAGATAGGGACAGAGTTAGTCCAACCCATGGGCAGGTTCATCAAACACATAGCTCCAAAGGGCATCTGGAATGTTGTTCTGAAACAATCACACCTGCCAGACTCACCACAACTTTGTGCAGGCCCCTGAAGCGTCAGGCAAGCACTAGTCACATGGGTGCATCATCAAACAAGCCCAACAGCAGCGCAGAAGGTGAGTAATGTCACCTACCATCAATATTGTGACTGATCAGCAGGCATCTCAGACCACACACCTGTTTCAGAGTTGGTAGATGCACAGGATGAATATGAAGAGATACAAGAGGAGAAGAGGCATGAGGGCAGGGTGTGTCTGCCATTTCTTTCATTATTCTCATCAATACTGAGCTTTACATGTCTATCTACACCCCATCTGCCACTTGTTTCCACCCCGGCTACCTCCCGCCACTCGTTTTCACCCTCCAGCACTCACTTTCACCTGGCACACCTCGTTTCCACCCCGGCGCACCCTATGCACCCTCATTTCACACCTTATCGACATTCATTTCCATCCCCCTGGTGCTCATTTTCACCCCAGCTACCTTCCACCACTTGTTTTCACCCTCCAGCACTCACTTTCACCTGGCGCACCTCGTTTCCACCCTGGTGCACCCTACACACCCTTGTTTTGCACCTTATTGACATTCGTTTCCATTCCCCTGGTGCTTGTTTTCACCCCGGCTACCTCCCACCACTCGTTTTCACCCTCTGGCACTCACTTTCACCTGGCGCACCTCGTTTCCACCCCAGCACACCCTATGCACCCTTGTTTTGCACCTTATTGACATTCGTTTCCATCCCCCTGGTGCTCGTTTTCACCCTGGCTACCTCCCACCACTCGTTTTCACCCTCCGGCACTCACTTTCACCTGGTGCACCTCGTTTCCACCCCAGTGCACCCTATGCACCCTCATTTCGCACCTTATCGACATTTGTTTCCATCCCCCTGGTGCTTATTTTCACCCTGGCTACCTCCCACCACTCGTTTTCACCCTCCAGCACTCACTTTCACCTGGCACACCTCGTTTCCATCCTGGTGCACCCTACGCACCCTCATTTTGCACCTTATTGACATTCGTTTCCATCCCCCTCATGCTCGTTTTCACCCCGGCCACTCATTTCCACCCTGGCTACCTCCCACCACTCGTTTTCACCCTCCAGCACTCACTTTCACCTGGCACACCTTGTTTCCACCCCAGCGCACCCTACACACCCTCATTTTGCACCTTATCAACATTCATTTCCATCTCCCTGGCACTCATTTTCACCCCAGCCCTCCCTCAACACTTGTTTCCACCCTGGTGCACCTCATTTCTACCCCGGTGCACCCTATGCACCCTCGTTTTGCACCCTATTGACATTTGTTTCCACCCCCCTGGCACTCATTTTCATCCTGGCCCTCCCTCAACACTTGTTTCCACCCACCACACTCATTTCCACCCCAGCACACCTCATTTCCACCCTGGCCCTCCCTATACTTGTTATCATAGGTTCGAAAATATGCCCATCAGGGCCACAACCCCCACACTGAGGATGTACAGGGGATATTTACAAAACAAACTTCACATTTGATGCCCAGTGGGATAACTGCTGGTGGCCATTGGTGTGAAGTGTGTCAGTGAGTCTGTTACTTTAATACATGCTTGCTCTTCAATGTATTCAATTATTACTCAGGCAGCTTGAGCTCACTGAGGACAAATGTTGGTTTAAAGGGGGGATGTCCTCCCTCAGGAAGCACATTGCTCGAAACTGGAATACCCGTGGAAAGCAGTACCTTGCAAAATGCAAGGAGGCTGATGTTTCTCCCCACTACTTTGCCATTCCACCTGGGATTGATTCTGAATCTGGTGAAGTGTCAGGCTCCAAACAGAAAAAGTTGGATAACTTTCTTGTTAATCCTACAGTGTCCAAGTGGTCCAAGGAAGGGCTTCTTGCCTATATTGTGGAGTTTGTTGTTTCTGAGGACCAGGTTAGCCATGTCATTCCTTGTCACTGCAAAT
Organism: Amanita molliuscula; assembly: GCA_023014405.1. Classification (NCBI taxonomy): domain Eukaryota; kingdom Fungi; phylum Basidiomycota; class Agaricomycetes; order Agaricales; family Amanitaceae; genus Amanita; species Amanita molliuscula. Next base: position 119,109 of record JAEBUP010000044.1, read on the forward strand.
CTTCTCTGAGTCATACTAGCCATTTTCAATCATAGACAAGAAGTCTTTCAGAAATTTACTGAGGTATCAACATCCCCAAATGGCTGAATCTGATATCCCCCACTCCACCAAGCTCAGAGATGAGATCTTATCCCTTGCCAAAGAGACTCAGCTCAAGCTCAGAGATGCCCTGCAGAATGTTCCAGGGCAGATTTCACTTACCTTTGATGCATGGACATCAAAGTCCTATGATCCTTATCTGGCTGTCACTGCTCATTACATTACTGCACCCAAAGACAAATCAAGTGAGTGGGAGCTGAGGGCCAGAACCTTGGCTTTCACTGCTATTGAGGGTGATCATGGAGGAGCAAATGTAGCAAGCATTCTATTGAAGATAATTGAGGACTATGGGCTCTCTGGCAAGGTGGGGTGGGTGACTTCAGATAATGCAAGCAGTAATGACAATACCATGAGAATCCTCCAAAAAACCCTCAATACTAAACAACACCCCTGGTTTGCCCAACAGAGGAGAATTAGGTATGCAGGTTCTTGATTTGATTTGTGTTGTGTCAGATACTGAATATAGTTATTTAAGGTGTATGGAACATACACTTCATTTGGGTGCAAAGGCATTCCTGTCAGACATCAGCCCAACTCCATTTAAAATATCCAGAAGAGGTAGGGATATTGAAGAAGATGAAGATATGGCAGAGTCAGTGGATGGGGAAGATGACTGGAATTTCACAGCTGAGAATGAGGAGGTGGATGATGTTGAGGACTTTGAGCCAGGAGACCTTCTTGGAAAAGTGCTTGCCCTCATCACCCAGGTAATTTCCCATTTTACACCCACTTACCTTCCCCCCTTTTCACTTTGATATTAGATAAGACTTTCTCCCCAAGCAAAGGCATACTTTTCCACTGTGTGCAAGGAGGAGGGTCTGAAACCACTTGAACTGATCAAGTGGATTCGCACACACTGGGGTTCCATGTATGATTTAATTGAGTGCTTGGTACAGAATAAGATGGTGAGTAGTAGCTTTATATTTCTGCCTGTTACTTCAGCTTACTCAAAGCTGAATAGGCAGTGAATAGGTTTTGCCTTTTGGCTGACATCAGCTCCAAAGTACCCAAGCTAAAAGGAGGAAAGAAATATTCAGATTATGCTGTCAGGGAAGAGGAGTGGGCAATGTTGGAACTGATTAAAGAAGTCCTCAAGGTAACATCTCTTAGATAGTATTGAATAACTCTCATTTATTTGTAGGAGCCAAGAGATGCACAGTCATCATTTTCCTCAGAAAGGCAACCAACAGTTTGGAAGGCCCTACCCACTCTTGAGGCCCTTCAAGATAGATGGGAGACCTTTGCATCCATGGACAAGTTCTCAAGACTCAAGGGATCCATTGAGAATGGAATTGAGAAGATGAAGAAGTACTACAGGCTACTTGACCAAAACAATGTAGCTTTCATTTGCCTTGGTCAGTTTTTCTACATTGACTCTGATTACACTAACATGTGTAATAATATCTCCAGCTTTGGATCCCAATTTCAAACTTGAATATCTGAAAGAAACATGGGATGAGCAATACTTTCCTGAAGGCAAGGCTGCTTTGGAGAGAGTGGTGAGTTTTCCAAGCCATGAGTTCCCTGGATTAAGTAGTATCAGTATGATTACTATGCTGCTCAATTGTCTGCCAAAGCTCCTGTTCCTGAGGCCAGTACTCCTGAATCTTGTAAGTGTAATTTTCTCAGGTTAACCAATCCTGATTTATTCCATACAGCATTCCCTACACCAAGTGGAGGTTATGGGACTTCCATGATGTATAAAAAAATCAGGAGTCGTCTGGAAAAGGAATGGAGTGGAAGGGAAGCACACCAGGAGCTGACTAAATATCTGGAAAGTAATCTTGAGCAAACCAATGACCAGATTAAGTGGTGGGGGGTAAGCTCATATTCAAAGCAATGTGATATCAACTAATTCTGATCTACATTAGTATCACTCTGATGAATATCCTGTATTGTCTGCCATGGCTTGTGACTACCTTGCCATTCAAGGGTCTTCAACAGCTTCAGAGTGCTCATTTTCTTAAGGAGGCTTGACAGTGACTCACCTAAGAAACAAGCTGTCTGCTGAAAGTGTTCAGACATTGCAGATGTTGAAGAATGGATATTCAACAGGTGATCTTGCTACTAATGTAGAGGCCAAAAAATGGGAACCAAAGGCCTGGGCACCCAGCAAGGTGGCTTAGTAGTTCCTACCATTATGTGCTTGTGTAGTTGTATATGAAAATCTTATTCAAGTTTTCAATGGTGATCTCGCTGCTATTAAGGTAGTGGCCTATTACCTCTGCTACCTTGACAACCACTGGACCAACCACCTGCTCACCTCACCACTTCTGCCCACCACTGCCTCACCATCACCACACCACACCACACCACACCACACCACACCACACCACACCACTGCCACCTTTCCCAACCACTTGCTTGCCTTGCTGGTGCACTATATGCACTGATAACAAATCCTGGAGGTGCAGGGCCACTGTGTACACATGCAAACATGTTCCAATATGTAATTATTCTTCAGTTTTGCTCAAATTTCCTATTAAAAAGGCTTTTCCCACGGTTCAGGTCGGTTCAGGCAATTTCTAGTTGGTCCAGGTTCAGGTTCAGCCAAAAATGGCCCTGAACTGAACTGAACTGAACTTTGGGAACCCTAGGTGGCAGTGGTGGGTTCAGATATGGAGGTGGTATTCCTCCATGTGGGATGTACAGGTAGTTTGGGGGAAGGCTGAAGTCCAGTGGTCTATTGGATGGGAAGTTGATCTTATCTGGGAATAGTGCTGCTGTGTGGTGTAGGCAGGTCACACCCACCGCTTCCAGGTCTCTTGTTCAGTTGATGATCCATAAGTTCAGTGCTCTTTGTGCTTCCCTGACAAGGTGATTTCTGATAGCTTTGGCTGCTGCTTGAAAGTCGGAACTGGCCTGTGGTCTGTATACAGGGTGTAGTGATGGTACTTTCATTCAGTAGAGCAGGATCTTGCATAGCTCAAGGAAGGCTGTTCCTATAGCACATTGTCCTTGGTGGGGGGTGAGTTCAATTAGGGAGTTGGATGATTAGATGTCTGAGCTTTGGGATAGATTGTCTAGGGGAGAATTGAGAGTAGGGGGAAGCAATACTTTTGGTATGTCTGATATTTTGTTTGAGAATCTGTTTGTTGCAATACTGAACCATGGTTTTCATAGCCAGTTTTGACGGTTCTTATATGCTTTGAGGATGTCTGCAGTGTTTTGGAGATTTGTTTTGGGTTCCCATGAGTTCTCATTCAGTCTGTACCCCTTCCATTTGACTAGGTATTGATAGCTGGTTCCTTGCTTCCTGTGTGTAACAATTGCTTCTATTTTGAACTCTTCTTGTCCATTTACAAGATCAGGGGGTGGCTTTGTAAAGTTTGGTCTGTGTGCTGTCATTTCTTTGTATGGGGTTAGTAATGTGGCATGAAACACAGGATGGATGTGCCATTGTTTGGGGAGTTTCAGTTTGTATGTAACAGGTCCTAGTACCTGTTCAATCATGAAGGGTCCTTCTCTTTTTGGTGCTAGTTTCCTTGATTCATACAGTCCACAGAAGATGATCGAGCATGGGTACGACAGCCATTAAACAACCAGTTCCCATTCACGGACTGGACCGATTTCAAAAACCAGATGCACAAATTCTTTATGTCTACCGAGACCAAAGAAAAGGCGATAGAAGCGCTACTCAAATTACGACAGGGGACAATGATAGTCAAAGACTACATTATAAAATTCAATTCCCTTACATCGTTAACAGACTGGAACAATCAAGCCTTGATCTCACAGTTCCAAAACAACCTTAACCCAGCCCTTGGAAGGGACCTTATTCGATATGGGGGACTAGCGGACAATGCTATGCTTCAACAGATACAAGCAAGGGTAACCGCCCTTGCACGAGCATATAGAAAAGCCAATGAAACCTATGGCTTCTCAAAAGCACGACAGGAGTACCGAGAGCAGACTCCAGGTACAAATCCTCACCCCCAGTATCAATATAAAGCACCAGAACCATTTGCGACCAGTAGTCAAGATCCAAATGCAATGGATGTAGACAGAAAACCACATAACAAACTGTGGTGTTATAACTGTCAAAAGGAAGGACATACTAGGTGGAAGTGTCCACAACTCAGACAAAAGACAATACCAGAATGTGCCAACTGTGGCAAGAAGGGACACCCAACGGAAAGGTGTTGGGAGAGAAAAAGAATCACAGCCGGAGAGAAAGGCAAACAAATCATATGAGCAACCAGCGCGATTAGATGCAGTGGCAGCTCAGGGGAAACGACCCCAGAAGGATGTGCCAAAATAGAGGAGGTCTCGGATTTTGGTGAAAGCCAGTAGACAAGCGCTCTGTCTCACTGGCCTCTAGTTCAGTTTCAAACAACAGGGTATTAGTACCAACAGATTCCACAATTAACATGCATGATTTACTCTACAAATGCAGTGGAAACATACACCGTATAAGAAACTTGGAAATGAGCGTAAAACTGGAGAAAAGACTAAAAACATGGACACCGCCATGGGTACTAAGACATATCTGGCAGCAGGACGAACAAACAGCAATTGAATGTCTGCAACAATGGGTAGATGATAAACAAGTAAATGAAGTAAACAAGGAACTGGTCCAACAGTTAAACGCTCTATCAGAAACCGACGCCCTCTGGAATTTGATACACCTACGAGAAAAAGTAGTACAGGGAGTCGGAAAACAAGAGTTGGATCTGAAAGGAACACTCACTACCATGGATACTTGTCAATCCGCTAACATAACCATGCTGCTGGATTCAGGATGCACTGCCTCATGTATAAGCGAGGAATTTGTTGAAAAACACAGGATGAACAAAAAGAAATTGCTGCATCCTATACTGGTATATAACGCAGATGGAACTCGAAACGGATCGGGCAGTGTGGAGTACTTCGTCCAGTTCAAATTATGAATAGGGTCTCATGAGGAAATTATGGACTGTGCTGTCGCTACGCTCAGTAAAACAGACCTATTCTTGGGACACGATTGGTTGGAACATCACAATCCAACCATTAATTGGAAGAAGAAATCCTTGGAGTTCAACCAATGTCCCGGTACCTGCTGGAAACCGTCATCAGTTCAGGAACCTGAAGACGAGATTGACATCTCATACTGTTTGCACGAAGGAGATCGCCTTCTAGCTGTTCACATCGGAGAGCCCGAATTACAAGTACGAGCCTTCACCTCAACTGCCACAAGGATAGCAGCGGAACAGGCAGGAAAGGAAAAGAAGTGTACACTCGAGGAGGCAGTCCCTCATCATTACTTAAAGCATAAGAAGGTTTTCGAAAAAGAAACCTTTGACGAACTACCACCTAGACGATGATGGGACCATGCAATTGAGTTAATTCCTGGGTCCACTCCAGTGGATTGCAAAATCTATCCTCTAAATAGAGATGAACAACAGCAGCTTCATGAATTCCTGAAAGAGAATTTGGATTCTGGACAAATCCAACCTAGCAAATCGCCAATGGCATCACCTTTCTTTTTCGTCAAAAAGAAAGATGGAAAACTCAGACCTGTACAGGATTACAGGAAATTAAATGAAATGACGGTCAAAAACCGATACCCTCTACCCTTAATTGGGGAATTAGTCGATCAACTGTCCCAGGCCAAGGTGTTCTCGAAAATGGACATACGATGGGGCTATAACAATGTTTGTATAAAAGAGGGAGACGAATGGAAGGCCACTTTCAGAACTAATCGAGGACTATTTGAACTGCTCGTTATGTTTTTTGGCTTGACTAACTCGCCCGCCACCTTCCAAACCATGATGAACAACATATTTCGAGTTGAAATCGCAGAAGGATGGGTCGTCATTTACATGGACGACATCTTGGTGTTCTCAAGGAACCAAGAAGAGCACACAAAACATGTCAACCAAATACTCGAAAAATTAGAGAAACACAAGTTGTCGTTAAAACCTGAAAAATGTTTCTTTGATAAAAACAAGATAGACTTCTTAGGAGTTATCATTGGGAAGGATACAGTTCGAATGGATCCAGCTAAAGTTAAAGCAGTATCCGACTGGCCTAAACCGAAATGCAAAAAAGAAGTCCAGCAGTTTCTGGGCTTCGTCAACTTTTATAGAAGATTTGTGCGGGATTTTGCAAAATTGGCAAAGCCGTTGACACAGCTTACTGGAAAAGAGGAGTGGCTGTGGACACAGCTACAAGATGAAGCCTTTGACAGGCTTAAGAAAACCATAGCAGAAGAAGTTATACTCTGAATCCCCAACAAGGAAGGGCAATTTCGAGTGGAGGTGGACGCCTCAGATTTCGCCATTGGGGGAATATTATCGCAGCAATGCGAGGACGGATTATGGAAGCTGGTGGCCTTTATTTCAAAATCACTCAACGACACTGAACACAATTACGAGATATACGACAAGGAAATGCTTGCGGTAATGCACGCCTTCTATGAATGGGCGCATTACCTTAAAGGAGCAAAACAAACTATCGAGGTTCTGACAGATCATCAGAACCTAACATATTTCCGAAAAGCACAGAATCTCAATAGGCATCAGGCGAGATGGGTAACCGACTTACAAGATTACAATTTTGTAATAAAACACCGAAGTGGAAAGTCGAATACCAAGGCAGACCTATTGTCCCGACGAGCGGGACACGATAAAGGAGGAAACGACAATGAAGGAGTTGTCCTGCTCAAAGAACACCTATTCATTTGAGTTTTTGACAATGATAGAGCTATAGAAGACATCATAAAGGACATCAGGGATGTTCCTCGTCGTCAATGGGAAACTCAAGTATTGAAAGGACTGGAAATCTCTGGGGGAGAATACAAGTTGGAAAAAGGATTAGTCATTTGGCAAGGATGCATTTACGTACCAGCAGTACCAGCATTGCGGGAAGACATTATAGCCATTCACCACTCGTGGGGACACTCCGGAGTGGCCAAGACACTGGAATCGCTCACCAGGAACTTCTGGTGGCCCAATATGCACAAGGATATCGAGCGTTACATCCCTGGCTGTGAAACGTGCCAAAAAGCAAAGCCAGACAGGACTGCCCGAGCAGCGCCCCTACGACCAAATGAGGTGCCTATGGAACCTTGGGAGATCATTTCGGTCGACTTCGTCGGACCATTGCCAGAATCAAAAGGGAACAACATGGTTCTGGTTATTGTGGATTGGTTCACCAAGAAAACCTACTTCATACCTATGACCTCGGAAATCACATCACAAGGAACAGCAGTGCTGTTCAGAGACAATGTCTTCAGGGAGCACAGACTCCCCAGAAAGGTTATTAGCGACAGGGGTCCCCAATTCGTGTCTAAATTCATGAACAATCTGTATGGAATATTGGGAATCAAGGCCAACAGATCAACAGCTTATCACCCTCAAACAGATGGACAGACGGAGCGAGTAAACCAAGAACTAAAAGAGTTCTTAACCATCTTCATCAATAACCAACAAGATAACTGGTCGGACTGGCTATCAGTGGCTCAATTTTGCCACAACGACAGGGTTCATTCTGCTACCGGCTTCACCCCTTTCTACATGAACTATGGAAGGCATCCGAACAAGGGACTAGACCCGACTTACATGCCAAAAGCAGTCGCTATCAAACAATTAGCAAAGGAACTCGAAGAAGTTCATGCCAAGGCAAAAATGGCACTGGAAAAAGCGGCTCAAATCATGAAGGAACGCTACGATTCGCATCGACAGGAAGCACGCGAGTATAAAACCGGTGACAAAGTCTACTTAAGTACAGAAAACCTACCGGTGATTCGGGCAACAAAGAAATTGGATGGAAAATTCGTCGGCCCCTTAGAAGTACTCGCAAAAGTAGGCAAGTCGTCATACAAGCTCAAGATTCCAGCATCCTGGAAAATATATAATGTCTTTAATGAAGTCCACTTGAAGCCATATAAGGAACCGGTTTTCCCAAAACAACAGGCAAAGGCAGCAGCGCGCAAGGACACGCAAATGGTCAAAGAATCAAAAGAAAACAAATATGAAGTCAAAGAAATCTTGGAAAGCTGAGTAAGCGGTAGGGGAGGAGCGAGGCTGGAATACCTTGTAAAATGGAAAAATTACCTGGTGGAAGAAGCCACCTGGGAACCAGTCAAAAATGTTGTCAACACACCCGCCATAGTCAAGAAATTCCATAGAGCGAATCCCGATGCTCCCAAACTCGTTAGAAACATCCGAGATGGGATCTTGTACATCCAATACACCGAACCAACACCCCAACAAACCACTAGTGCACCAAGGCACAAACGGAAAAAGGGGACACATTGGAAAGATCGACAACGACTCTTCGGTTGGGAAGATGGTCATTTCAGACCAAAGTACCTGGAGAATATGGAGCGCAGATGGCACAACTGGAAAGGCGATAGGGCAGCAATCATGGAGCTGCCAGACGACACCGATGGGACGTTCTCCAGAGACATGGAGTGCGGCGGGCGGTTTAAACCCATGCTTAATTTCCCAACGAAGACGGATGAGGAGGAGCTAGCAGAAGAAAAGAGAGCTCAGGAGAAAGATATGGCAGTACTCGCCAAGAAAATTCTTAAAAAAGAAAGGACAGTGACTGCTAAAGAAAGCAGTGAGTCGGAAGATGACCAACAGAGGAGGATTAAGGGCGCAAGACGCCAAGAAAAACCATTGGTCAACTATAGGACCACCATTGAAGACGTCGAGGATGTCGACTCTGAACAAACTGGGCTGTTGCCCGATGATCAACAAGTGCGCTTGGCCACGTTTTATGCTAGAATGAAGGAGGATCCAAGATATGTGGACTCCGCCACGTCAGCCTTTTGGGACGCGAGGCCTTGAGGGGGGGGTGATGTTATGAGCACACCTCATATTTTCAACTTTACAGTAACGACATCAAAGACACTTATGAAGATACGATCACGAGGAGTCAGAGGATATTTTTCATTTCTTTTTATCTATTTTACTTCACTCAAACGTCTATGAACAAGACTATTCAACAGGACTCTAGGAGGAAGGCCTACGTGAACTGCAGTCCCTATTAGGAAGGTGGTTAGGTCAGCATTGGCTATGGATAAGACCGAGTGCCAACAGGGAATACGGCCCGATGATGGGCCTACACCATGAAAGGAATCATGAGCGGCATGGCACCTGGGGGCAACATGGGAACGCTGAGGAGTACCGAGTCAATGGTACGGCGTGCATGGGAATCGGCCGACAAGCTTGAACAATAGCAAGGCCGCATGCGGACAACCCAGGAGTTGGGTGTGGGAGGAACTCTCCATGAATGGTTAGATGGGCGCAGAGTTAGCTGCTGCACATTGATCCCCAGTGAGGGACTTTAGCTGTGCGCTGCCTGCGCACAGACCAGGGGAGCGGTATATAAGGGCTGTAGTTTACAGTAGGAGACTCTTAAGTCTCTAGATAGTCTATTGTCACTAGACATAGCTGCAGAGCAATCAGAATCGCTTCAGACTTAACAAGTCACCACTTGAGTCGTTTAGGTTGTGTCTAGGGCAGTCCTGACAGTTGGTTCATATAATCCTTTGTTAGTTATGAAGGCTGCCATTCCATTCATCTCCCACCTTTATTTGGACATTATTTTATCCCCATTGGAGATCTAGCTTTGTAAAATATTGAGTGCCAGATAGTTTGGTCATTAGATCAGAGATTAGTGGTAGTGGGTACACATTTTTTATTGTCCATTTGTTTAGGTATCAGTAGTCTTGACATGGTTGGAGCACTCCACTTTCCTTTTTTGCAATGAAGAAGAATGGCAAAGCCTGTGGGGATTTGGACAGTCTAATATATCCTTTAGCCAGTTGTTCAGTGATCCATTCATCGAGGGATGATTGTTCTTTTATTGATAGTGGATAGATCTTGCTGACTTTTGGGGTGAATCTGGTTTTGAGATCTATTGGCAGTGAATCAGAGGAGGAAAGGGGGGAAAGGATAAAAAGTGCAGTGCACTCTGAAAAGAAAAAGTGGTGGACCACCATTGAGAAGGTGGAGGACAAAGATTCAGATTGGGAGGGGATGACCCCTGAGGAGAGAGATGAGCAGAAACTGCACTTCTTGGAGAAAATGAAGAAAGATCTGCTACATGGATGCAGGAGCATTGACCTCTCAGGACATGAGGTCTTGAGGAGAGGGACATGTTACAACCAGAAAACACACATTGCAGTAACAACATCAATAATGACTATGAAGGACAGGATGTGTAGAGGGCTGGACTGTTTTTTATTGCTTTTTATCTCTTTACCTGGACTCAAATGATACAGAACAAGGGCTAGATGACGATATACAATGAAGGAGTTACCATGTTAGGACTGCAGCCCTTACTAGGAAGGTGGTGAGGTAAGCATCAGCTATGTACATAGACTGAGTACCAAGGAGACATGGCCCAATGATGGGCCTAGACCATGATAGAGATCATGGCCTTGAGGGGCAACATGGGAATACCTGAAGGTACCAAGGGAATGGTACTGGTATTCATGAGAAGGGACAGCCACTTATGGCTAGATGGGCAGTTGGCAGTTGCTGTGCATTGTCCTCATGTTGAGGGACTTTAGCTGCACACAGACCAGCCCTGGGGGTATATAGGGGCTGTAGTTTAGTGTATAGAGTCCCTAAGACTCTAGGTAGTTTGTTGTACCTACAACTACTCCTGAGCAAACAGTATTGTCTTTGGCCTAACAAGCCATCCTTGTGAGATCTTTAGGGGTTGTTTAGGTGCAGTCCTAACACTAAATGACAATGCTACTAGAGACAGAACTAGCAGAGTTTGCAGATAATAATGCCTTATGTGGCACATGAGTGTGTAACAGCAGGGAATGTGGGACACAGAGTTCAACAAGACTTGAGAACATGAACAAGATGAGGAGGATGTGACTAGAGACTGAGACTCAAAGGGTTTTGGGGTTGTACTATATTATTTTTCTATGTGTTGTACAGGAGCTTATATACATTTTCTACTCTACCAATAATGAAGTAACTCTGTAAAATTGTACCTTGCAACTGTATATCCAAATCCATCTTGACAGTCTTCATGCAATGGGGCTAGCTGAGCGACACAATGGTGGAATAGGAGTGCCACAGTGGGAACCAATATCACAACCCAACACAGGATGCTAATAGAATCATAAGATTGAAATAGATGTTACTGATTGCCATTGCCAGCAACCAGGGTTCATCTGTTCTCTATTTTCTGCAGACCTGGCCAATGGTTACTGGTATATACCATAGCTAGTCATTGGCTGATGGGTTTATTCATCTGCTAGGGTCCTAATCCACAATGTTGGTGTGTTGTTATGGATGATGTGGCAGTTGCATATGGGTGACCCTTGGATCATAGAATGTAGATCCTTCCTAACACAGATATAGCTATAGCTTTGATGGCAATGGTCCCTTCTCCAGTGAACTATGCTATGCCAGCTTATGAGTTAGGTGGAGCAGCTGATGGTGTGCTCATCAGATGCAAATGGCCAACTAGTGTGGTGTTTGGATGGCATATGTAGGAGATGACTTGGTTGTTGGGCATGGGTGACACCTGCCTTATCACAGATAATTGCAGAGTTCACAGAGTTGCTCATAGCTAGCACAGGAGACCTGCAGAAGACTTCAGATAAGCACAGATGCTAAGTGATGGGGTCAGGGCATGTATAATCCTATTGAGGGTAAGGTTCCCAATGTCTGGTGCTGAGACTAGTTTGTCTGATACCTATACACCACCACATTGGAACAATGCTCATCATCAGAAAGTCAATTGGGATTATATTCACAGTCTACCTCAATTACCTGTATGCCAATGGTTTAAATTCAACAGCTTCGAAATTCTTGATACCATCAAGATGACATCAAATACATCAGCCCCAGGTCCAGACATGATTGGTTGGCAACTGCTTAAAGTCATATTGGGAAATAAGCAATTTTTGGATCAACTCACAGTCATCTTCAATTTGATTATGAATAATGGCATATGGCCTTCCCAGTTTAAACAATCAAATACAATCATTATTCCGAAACCAAAGGACAATTATTCTAAAGTTAAAAGTCATCACCCCATCACTTTATTAAATTGTCTGGGCAAACCTTTTATAAAAATGCTAGTGTCACACATGCAGTATGACACAATTCAGAATAATCTCCTTCTTCTGCTTCAATTCAGTGGAGTCTGGCAAAGATCTACCCCAGATGCTGGTATATTCATTGTCAATTGGGTCCATCAGGCATGACAAGCTGGAAAATTCACATTATGCCTTGGCATTGACATCATGCAACACTTTCCTTTGTTACAGAGTGAAGTTATAGCCAGTATGCTGGAAAAGCAAGGATTCCCAGCAGAATTAGTCTGACTTGTAAGATCATTCTATACAGGATGTCTTACAAGATTTGTATGGGGATGTGGAGTGTTGTCAGTGTTAAGGTTGATGCCCTCAGCTTCACTTCTGAGTCAACAGAGATGAATAGAGTCTGCTCTACTCCCAGTCAATGGACAAAGATAGCCTTTGGTGCTGTGCTAGACAGTGACAAAGGTAGATTGGTTGATGATGAGGATGAGAGCAGTTGGATCATTCAGATGAGGATAATATTTGACTAAGTTGGAACTAGAGAACTACAATACATGAGTGGGTTTATATACAATTTGGAGAACAATGGAAGTATGTAAAAGGAAGTAAAACATGGACTGCCAGAGGTGAAACAATTATGAAAGTAAGGAGGTAAATGTACTGACAAAATGAAAGTTGTAACATTACCCCCCTCTTATGTGAGAAGTCACCAACTTCTCAAGACCAACCTTGGGTAGTCCAGGCATAATCCACCCTGGATTCATACCAATGCAGGATGTTTTTGATGTCTTTATGCACTGTGTTGATATGCCATCACATGGAGTTGAGGGTGACTTTCAACTGCCAGAGTTCTTGGAGTGCCAGGTCTTGTTCTGTGTACATTATGGCATTTGGGTCAGTGGTGAGGGTGAGCCTGGTGAGGGCCCCAAGTGGAGATGAGAGGTCTCAGAGGTTGGCAGTCAGGTAAGAGGCCTCTAGAGAGGCAGTGGCAATGCTCAAGGAATAGGCATGGGAGGGATAACTTCAATGACAGGCTGTTCCTCAGCAAGTTCAGGTGGATGGATATGAAGTTCACCATCCACAAAAACTATAGTGTCAGTTTCAACAAAGATTTCAAGGGGTGGTGTGAGGACAGCAAGTTCAGGGAGTTTTTTTGGGGAAGGTGGTAGTGAAGGCAAGGATGGCTAGTAGGATAATGAGGATGGATACTCTGGCAACTGGAGAGGAGAAGAGGGCAGAGACAAGGGCAATGAGGATGGCAATGATGGAGAACATTTCAATACATAGAAGTGGTTGGAAGGCCAGGTAGTGGGAATTGGTTCTTCTTTATAGATCCTGTGTGGGAGTATGTTCATTAATGTATTCCAAATTCCAGAATGGGTCCTCTGCATTGATAGAAAGGATCTCTCATAAGAGCTGATCAGCTAAGGCTTCTGGTCTGGGAGTATCAGGTTGTGTGGGAAGTCCCTCTGCTGGATATGGTTTGTGTAACAGTCTGGGTGTGATTTGATGTGTGATTGGCCCATATTTGGTTGGTGGATGATGCTCATGATCATTGGGTATCCTGGTGCCCATTTGAAATTCTGGTAATGGGGCAGCAGCAATGGATTTGGGTATGGGAGCAGTATTCCCCCATGTAGAATATGTCAGTAATTAGGGGGAAGGTTGAAGTCTGGTGGTCCACTAGATGGGAAGTTGATTTTATCAGGGAATAATGCCATTGTTTGATGTATGCAAGCCACTTCCACTGCTTCCGGTTTCATGCATGATTAATGATCCATAGGACTAATGCTCATTGTGCTTCCCTGGCATAGTGACCCCTGATGATTGTTTTGGATAGTGTTTGGAGGTTGGTATTGGATTGGTGTTCATATACAGGGTGTAGCAGTGGTACTTGTGCTTGGTAAAGTAAGATTGTGCTTCATTCAAGGAAGGCTGTTCCTATAGAGTGTCTTCCTTGGTAGGGATGGGTCCGGTTAGGGAGTAGAATGAGTAAGTGATGGAGTTTTGGGGTGGAGTGTCTTGGAGAGAAACAGGAGTAGGGGGAAGCAATGTTTTTGGGTGTGTCTAATGTTTTGTTTGAGAATCTGTCTGTTGTGATATCAAGCCATGGATTTCACAGTATGTCCCAATGGTTTTTGTATGATTTAAGGATGTTTGCTGCATTTTTGAGATTTGTTTTGCATTCCCATGAGTTCTCATTTGATCCATACCCCTTCCATTTAACTAAATACTGATAGCTGGTACCTTGTTTCCTGTGTGTTATAATTGCTTCTACTTCAAATTCCTCTTGTCCATTTATGAGGTCAGGGGGTGGTTTCATAAAGTTTGGTCTGTGTGCCATTGTTTCTTTATATGGGGTTAGTAGTGTAGTGTGAAAAAATGGGGTGTATATGCCATTGTTTCAGAAGTTTCAGTTTGTATGTAACAGGGCCTAATACTTGTTCAATAGTGAAGGGTCCTTCTCTTTTGGGTGCTAGCTTTCTCAATTCATAGGGTATTCAGAGGTTTTGGTTTTTGAGCCAAACTTTGTCTCCTTTTTCACATCTGATACTTTAATCCTTTCCCCTGAGTGCTACCATTTGTCTGGCAAGTTCATGTGCTGCAAGTGCTTCTTCCCTGGCTGTTATGAGCATATCTCATGCCCCTATCATTTTACAGTAACGATGTCAATAACAATTACGAAGATATGGACTTAGAGGGTTGGGTTACATTTTTCTTTTCTTTTTATCTTTTTCTTTGGACTCAAACGTTTAGACACAAGGGCCAGACAAGATGCCACTAGGATGGGAAGCCTATGCGAAAGCTATAGCCCTTATATGGAAGGAGGTTAGGTCAGCATCAGTTGTGGAACTAGACCAAGTGCCGACTTAGGAGATGGCCCGATGATGGGCCTATGCCATGGAAGGATACATGAGTGGCACGGTGCCTGAGGGGTGACATGGGAATGCTTGATGGTACCAGCAACTCGGTACTGGCATTGGCGGGAACAGCTGGAAGCACTACACAATAGGCGCTGCCATATTAGGAGAGATTAGGCTGGGTATGGTCATATGGGTGCAGACTTGGCTGCTGCACTTCTCCTCTTATTGTGAGGGGTTATAGCTGTGTGCTGGCTGCGCACAGACCATGGAGAGACTCTATAAGGGCTGTAGTTTAGCATAGACATCCCTTAAGTCTCTAGATAGTTTTTGTCACCTAGACATTACTAGTAGAGCAATTGGATTCGTCTTTGGCCTAGCAAGCCATCACTGTGGGACATTGTAAGGGTTATGTTTAGGGACCTCCTAACACTGGCTTTCTGCAGCATCTGTAGTCAGTCTTCAACTGCAGGGGCTGTCATTGGGTGCACAGCTGTGGGGATGGTGACAGGGTTCATTCTGTACATTAATTGAAATGGAGATCCCTTGATGGTATCATGATGTCAGCTGTTGTGGGCAAACTCTGCAATTGGCAACAATGATTTCCATTTGTGCAGTTCATTTGTGCAGAACATTTGGAGATAGATATCTAGTTCCTGGTTGACCTGTTCCATTTCACTGTCTGTCTGAGGGTGGTAGGCTGTGCTCATTCTATGATTGATCCCTAATGCTTTTCCTATTTTCTGGAATACTTTAGATGCAAATTGTGGTCCTCTGTCAGATATGAGGATGTCTGGCAAGCCAAATCATTTGAAGTTCTCATTTATGTATAGATTTGCAGTTTCTAGTGTGTTGATTGTTTTGTTGCAAGGGAAAAAGGTTACCCCCTTTGTAAGGCCATGGTCCACCATGACCATGATTGAGTTGAAGCCATTGGAGACTGGCAGATCAGTGATAAAATCAATCATTACTTGCTGAAAAGGATGGGTAGAATGAGATTTGATCAGGTACAAGGCAGGGGCATTTGGGTGGGTGTTTACTTTCATTTGTTGGCAGAGTGCACATCCTTTGATCCATTCCCAGGTGTGTTTGTTCATCCTGGGTGTCCAGATGTGGGCAATTCATGTGTAAGTTTGATGAGTTGGGTGTGTAGCCCACCCTGATCTGGTACATATATTTTCCCCTGATAATGGACAATGTGGTCAGTATATGTCCAGTCTTGGAGCTTGGATTTTATTGGTGGTGCACAGTGGTTTTGGATTACTTTGACCAGTATTTGTCCCAAGTCATCCTTGGCCATGCCTTTTCTGAGTTTCTCAGCTAGGTCATTCATGATAATCCTGATGAATCATTCAGGGGGTAGTATGGTGACATTTTCCAGGGTGTCCTTGGTTCCTACATGATCAGGTCATTGGGATAGAGCATCAGCTTTGAACATTTTGGCACCTGGGATGTGCTCAATTTGTAGATCAAATTCACTTAAGAATGAGGACCAGCATGCTTGTCTGGGGGTAAGACATTGTGGGGTTCAATAGAAGGATAGGTACTTGTGGTCACAGTGAATGACAGTGGTGTGTGGTGATCCATGAAGGAAGTGTTGCCAAGCTGTGAGTCCCTTAACAATTGCCAGTAATTCTCTGTTGTAGACCTGGTAGTTTTGTGCCATCATAATCAGAGCATGGGAAATGAAACTGCAAGGGTGTAGGATTCCCATCTCATCAGCTTGTTTCAAGACTGCTCCTATTGCTTTATTTGATGCATCAGTTTGCAGGGTGAATGGCCAGGTGATATCTGGCATTTGAAGTACTGGGGCAGTTGTGAACTGCCTTTTTAGATCATCAAACACTTTTTGCCTGTCTGGTGTCCACAAGAATGCTTCATCTTTCTTTGTGAGATCAGTGAGTGGTCATGCCAGCTCTGCAAAGTTTCCAATAAATTGTCAACAGAAATTTCCGAATCCTAAGAAGGATCACACTTGCTTGACCATTGTCAGCATTGGCCAGTTGGCTATTCCTGCTAATTTAATCAGATCCATCATTATTTCTCCTGGTCTGATTATCATTCCAAGGAATTCAATTTCTTGGGTACAAAACTTGCATTTTTCAAGTTTAAGGAACAGGTTGTTGTCTTTTAGTTGTTTCAGGTCACATTTTATCCAAGTTTCTAAGTCTTTGGTTGTTGTTTCACATACCAGGATATCATCCATATAAATGATTAACCATCCTTCATTAATCATGTCCTGGAAGTATTCATTCATCATTGTCTGAAAGGTAGATGGAGAGTTGCATAGGCCAAAGAACATGACAGTTGGCTCATATAATCCTTTATTAGTTATGAAGGCTGCCTTCCATTTGTCTCCCTTCTTTATCCAAACATTGTTATATCCCCATCAAAGATCAAGTTTCATGAAGTATCAAGCACCCAAGAGTTTGGTCATTAGGTCCAAGATTAGTGGTAATGGATACACATTTTTCACTGTCCATTCATTCAAATATTGGTAGTCTTGGCATGGTTGGAGCACTCTGCTTTCTTTCTTTGCAACAAAAAAGAATGGTGATGCCTGAGGGGATTTTGATGGTCTAATATATCCTTTAGCCAACTATTCAGCAATCCAGTTGTCAAGAGATGATTGTTCCTTTATTGATAGCAGATAGATTTTGCTGACTTTTGGGGTAAATCCTGTTTTGAGATCTATTGTGTGGTCCCATGTGCAACTGGTTGGGAACCATTCTGAGGCTGTTTTTTCAAATGTAGATTTCCATTCCAGTTATTCCTGCAGTAGGGCAGTAGTTGCAGCTTCTTGGTGTAGTGCATGTTCCAGACTTTGTGATGTTGACATCTTTACTCTGATCCAGTATTCATCAAGCTCTTGATCCAGGTCTTTCTTTATCTGTCTTATTGGTTTTTCATTTGGGGTGAGATGGTTGAACTGAAGCATTCGTTCTTTCCAATTTATTGCCAAGTTATCCTTCTCCAACCAAGGGAGTCCAAGTATGAGTTTTTGGTCTCCTAACTTAGTGATCAAAAAGTTCATTTTGATTTGTGAATCTCCACTGTGGTACTGAATTTTGACTTTGTGTGTGATCATCCCATTGGATTTTACTGTTTCATCCACATTCTTGACTCATATGGGCTGGGCTAGCATTTCTTTGTTCATGGTTTTTGTTATTGTGTTGTCAATAAAGTTTCCTTCTGCCACACAATCAACAAGGGCAGATGTCTCAGCAGGTAATTTGGGCAATTGGACAGTTATTGATAATTGCAAGGCCTGGGGTACCACATGTTCCCAGGTAGACATGGTACCTTGTCATCTTGATCCAGAATCAATACAAAAAGGTGAGAGCCTACTAGCATCCCTAAAGCCTACACTGGGCTCATGGAGGGGCTAGAACCATGCTAGAGGATTGAACCAAACAGAGGGGGTTGGGTATAGCAACAGATCAATGGAAATCAATAAGGACACATGTTCCAATGGGGAACAAAAACAGTGGCATCTGTTGACAGGAAAATGAATGACAGGCCAGAGGCGATGGCCAGGCAAAGTCAGGACCAACCTAGGGGGAAGGGAAAGGGTGGATGCATAGACTGACAGGAGGATGGTGGGAGTCAGAGTTCAAGGAGCACCTGGGGTCATATGCCTTCAGCAGATTTTTGTTCAAGGTTCTTTCCTGAAAGCTTGCTCATTTGCCCTTTCTGTTCATCTAAGCCTTGGTTCATGTGAGAACATATCATGTGCAGGTGCATGTATTATACTCATAGTTTCTTTTCAATTTCCTCTCTGGTCCAGAAATGTAACAGCTACATGGCTATAGCTAATTTCTTGAAAGATAACCTGACAGCAGGATCTTTTGAAGGCATTGATTTTGTTACATCATGAAAGCCTGTTGCTCTATTTAAGAGTTGTTCTTTTTCATTTGGTTTTTTAGTCCTTGACATGTTTCAAAGATCTAGTATTAGTATTTCCAGCAGTCATCCTGACCAGTAGTTGCATATATCTTTTAGGTACATAGGTTCAGCAATCATCATTTCTATGTATAAAAAAAAAAAGGCCTTCCCACTACTGAGATCAGATCTCAGGCGCTACAGTCTCTGCCATGTGAGCACATGGAGAAAATGAACATGTTTGGCGCACTGAGTCAATAATGAAAGGCTCTTCCAACTAGAACCCTACCCTGCTCTTAAGTTCCATCAGTGGCTGCACAAGAAGGGTGTTGGGATTTTTGTCTCATTCCTAGTATGCCATTAAAGCTGGAAAGCAGATAAATGACTAATGAACCAGTAAGTTGAACAGAGGACTTATCGGCTTCCTGGCTCCCTCATCCTGTTATAGTAAAAGAGAGGCATAAAGTGCTGAGGGAACCTTAGGTGTTGAAACAAGCAACAGCAGTGCAGAGCGAGGCTTAGTAAGCGAGGGGACTTACTGAGTACTGTGTAGAATGCTTAGGAGCTAGGGCTCAACTATGCAATAGATCAGGAGATGTATTTCTGCAGTGCAAAGAGCACTGCTTATATACAGTTACAGAAATCACATGTAACTACATCTAATATACCTATATTTAGTAATGCGCAGCTTCCTGCTGCGCATGGTGTCATATTGCTGCGCATTTTACAGCAATCTGTCAATACTTGACATGTGAAACATGTTTCATGCATTGTGTCTCACACACTGTCATTTCATACTGTTCCTGGGATGAAACTCTATAATATCCATCAAACTCTATAAGAGTGTCCACAGTGTACAAATATCAGATTACATTTGTGATTTGGTGAGCATTCATAAATAATGATATAATATATGAAGCTATGAGTTCAATACTTAAAGCTCCAGATCATTATTTATTCAACACTCCCCCATGCTGAGAAATCACTAATCCAATTTCAGATCTTAACTTTGTGAATTTATCAAAAGACAAATTTTTAGTCAAGATATCAGCAAGTTGCTGATTTGTGGGAATATACACAAGTTCCACTTTTCCTTCCTCTATGCATTCTCTAACATAGTGGTAGTGGATATCTATGTGTTTAGATCTATGCTCTTGAGCAGGATTAGAAGCTAAAAAGATTGCTCCTTGATTATCTACTCCTAATTGAATCATTTTTATAGTCTTTCCAATTTCATGGAATAAAGACTCTATCCAGACTATCTGTCTTGATGTATCAGACAGACTCATATATTCTGCTTCTGTTGATGACAGAGCAACAGTTTTTTGTTTCCTTGAAACCCAACTGACTGGTCCTCCAGCTAGTTTTACTATGTATCCAGTGACTGATCTTCTATTAATCTGGTCACCTGCCCAGTCTGCATCACAATATGCAATGAAACCTTCATGGTTCTTTCCATTATACACTATTTTGCCATTAATGTTAGTGGTGTTAGGACTGCTCCTAAACACAACCCAAAGACTTAGAGGGGATGGCTTGTTAGGCCAAAGGTAAGACAAATGCTCTATAGCTGTGTCTAGCGAACACAAAACTATCTAGAGTCTTAGGGACTTGCTACCTAAGATGACAACCCTTATATACCTGCTCCCTGGTCTGTGCACAGACAGCACACAGCTAAAGTCCCTCACAATAGAGACAATGCACAGCAGCCAAGCCTGCACCCATATGACCATACCTGGGATCATCCTCCCACACCAACATACTGTCTCCCCATATATGGCAGTGTCTTATTGTCTCTGCACTCAGCCATTTCCCATGTCACCCCTCAGGCACCATTCAGCCTATGTATCCATCATAGCCTAGGCCCATCATCGGGCCATTGTCCCAGTCGGCCCTTGGTATGTCCCATAACCAATGCTGACCTAACCACCTTCCTTATAAGGGTTGCAGTCCTAACCTAGCCAGCCCCTGCAACTGTGATATCACCTCTGTCCTGTATCTAATCATTTGAGTGCCATGAAATAGATAAAAAGAAAAGAAAAATATGTCCCGACTCCCCAAGTCCATATCTTCATGAGTGTCATTGATGTCATTACTGTGAAAATTGACTGGAGTGAGTTATGCTCATAACAAGTGGCAACATATTTGATAATGTATAATGCCTTCTGGATATGCTCTTCAGAAGGATTAACCATAAATTGCGACATCATTATTACTGCAAATGCAATATCTGGACAAGTTCCAAGAGTTAAATATAATAATGATCCAATTATGGATTGGTAATAGCTTCTTTGCTCAGAAGTTGCTGTTCCTTCATTTGGTTTAGGAACATACCCTGCTGGTAATGGTGTTCTAGCAGGTGTAGCATTTTCTTGACCAAAACACTTAACAACTTTCTTAACATAGTCTATTTGATCAATTATCAGTAATTGATTTGGTCTATCTCGAGATATCTTCATCCCTAGATATTCAGAAACTTGTCCTAAGTCTCTACATTCCCATATTTTCATGAACTTGCTCTTTTTGTCTAATAAGAGTTTTTTGTCATTTCCCAGAAATAGTACGTCATCAACATATAGTATGACAACTATTATTGATCCTTGTTTTTAAGGATATAAACTCCTGTATCCAAAAGACATCTATTAAATCCTAAGAATTTCAAGCTTTTATCAGCTTGCTTATTCCAAGCATATGATGCTTGTTTAAGACCATATAGGGCCTTTTTAATCTATAGACTTTTCCCTCTTGTCCTTTTGTGACAAAGCCTTCTGGCTGTTCCATGTAAATTTCTTCATCAAGATTTCCATATAGGAAAGCTGTTTTAACATCTAGCACCTCGATTTCCCAATTTCCGAGCACAGCTAAAGCCAGAAGTAATCTCACTGTTTCAAATTGTGCAACAGGAGAAAAGGTGTCATCATAATCTATGCCAGGTATTTGTGAAAATCCTTTAGCAACAAGTCGAGCATGTTTTTGACCATCACTTTTAATATTGTAAACCCATCTACACTTCACAGGTTTATGATCTCTTGGACCATCAACTAACTCCCAAACATCTCGTTGGAATAGAGCCTCAATCTCATCCTCCATAGCTTTAATCCATTCTTGAAAAGCTTTAGGATCAGATTCTTTAATTTTTAACATGTCCCTAAAGTGAACAGGGATATCAGATTTAGGTAATACTGCTTTTGAGAGTAGGAAATTGATAAATTTCCCTCCTCCCTCTTTTTGTAACTGATCAAGCAGCATATCTATATCTGTAATTCCTTTATCCTGAATATTACCAGGATGAGATTCATCTGATATTTCGCTTGAAGTGTCTTTTTGACTATCAGAGTCTTCAGACTCATTGAAAGGATTCTTTTCCAGTTGTTTTTCAATCTCAAGAGGTGTTTTCTTTCCATAAATATTACCCTCCTTATAAACTGGTTTCCTTTCTCTAGTACTTTGGCAAAGTGGGAAGGGAATAGGTTCAGGTTGTTTTTGGGATTGTCTTTCTGTAACCTTTTTCTCTTTTCATGTTCTTTTGATGTCTGGTGGTGCATGATGTTGTGTCCCAGGCCATCTACTGGAATTCTCTTCAGATCTGTTTTCACTTGATCCTCGAACATCAGGTCTGACAGGTAAATCCTGTTCTCCACCATTATTATTGGGCTCTATATCATCATTCTCATGAGATGAATTCTGCTCTTCATCTGGTGTAAGATCATGATTGAATGATGGTTTATATGGTTTGGGATCATTGTCGTCACTATCAAGATGATTGTTGTTTTGGGAATTGGAGTCAGGTTCATGTCCATTTTGATCCCTTTGGTTAATACCTGGTGGACTTTCAAATAGTCTATCTTTATTGTAATTTTCGCTTTTTCATGGAAATACTGATTCATTAAATAGTGCTTTAACACCAATGAATATAGTGTTGTCTTTCTTCATAAATTTATAAGCTTTAGATCCTATGTCATAACCAATAAAGGTCATTGGTTCAGATCTTGGTGACAGCTTATCTTTACAAATTTCTTTAGGTATGTAAACCCAAGCTAGACAACCAAACACTTTAAGGTAATGAACATCAGGTTTTTCACCTGTCATGTTTTCATAGGGTGTAGACCAATTTGTCCTTCATAATGGTGTGCAATTGTATACATGAATAGCAGTTTCAAAGGCAAATTGCCACCATGATTTTGGGCAGGAAGATTCTAATCTCATGCTTTCTGCTTTTTCAAGTATAGTATCATTTAATTGTTCAGCATGACCATTTTGTTGATGTATGTGAGGTGCACTTTGTTCTCTAAAGATTCCTTTTGAAGCAAGAAACTTGCTAAATTCATGCGACTTGAATTCCCCCCCTCAATCTGATCTGAAATGTTTAACTCTACTGCTATATTGATTTTCCATGAGTTCTACATAACTCTTGAAAGCAGTAAATGTTTCTGATTTAGTTCAAAGAAGTGCCATAAAAGCATAGGAAGAATAATCATCTAGTATCATAAGACACCATTTCTTTCAATGATAAGATTCCATAGGCAATTCTAATAAGTCTGCATGAACCAATTCAAGTGGCTTGGAAGCTCACTTGATTGATGTAGGAAAAGATTTATTATGCATCTTTCCTTGTGCACATCCAGGACAAATTGTATCTGTTGATGGTATAGATAATTTGTCAAACCCTTTTGTATGATCAAAGACATGTTTTAATACATTTTTAGATGGGTGACCCAATCTTCAATGCCAAGTGTTATAATCCACTATATGAACTGAAGGTTCAGCCATTTTTACTCTTGGATGGACTATTTCAGTCAAAATCCAATGAATGGGATCTCCTATATGTCTAGGATATGCTATTATAAATGGTTGCCCAATTTTTAGCAAAAATATAGTATTATACTTGTCCAATTTTTTATGAAAGCCTTGTAGCTTTAGTTGTCCAGATGATATAAGTCTGACACTAGCTGCAGGCATATAGCAAACTTTTTCAAGTTTAATGACATGTTTATGTTTATGCGCAGTTTCTACCTGTAGGAACACAGTTCCTTCTCCAAGTATTGCTACTTGAGATCATTTATCAGCTGTAAACACAGGCTGTGAAACTTTAAAGGGATGATATTCAGAGAAATCTTTGATTTCAGGAGTTATGTGGATAGACACTCCTGAATTGATCATCCATGGAGTTCCTTTGGACTCAAATTCCTTACACTTGTCACAACCACACACTTTTATCTTACTACTCATTTTTGGAATGGAGGCAACTAAAGTGATATATTCATCACTATTTGAAGTAGTACAAATACTACTATCTACATTGTTACCTTTAAAATCAAGATGCCTCGTAATTGGGCTCGTCTTGATAGTCCTCACTGATTTTTTATCAGAGAAGAACTTTTGAGTAGAAAGATTTACATACTGATATTGTTAGGACTGGCCTAAACACAACCCAAAAGACTTAAGAGAAGGACGGCTTGTTCAGCCAGAGACAAGACTGTTGCTCAAGAAGTGTCTAGGAGACAAACTATCTAGAGTCTTAGGGACTTGCTACCTAAGACAACAACCCTTATATACTACTCCCCTGGTCTGTGCGCAGACAGTGCGCAGCTAAAGTCCCTCAAGCTGGGATCAATGCGCAGCAGCTGATCTGCGCCCATCTGACCTTATCTGGAGCTATCCTCCCACACCAACACTCTGTTCTTCCATACGTGGCCACGCTTATTGTTCTGCATCTTGGCCAATTCCCACATACACCAGTACCAAGTCATTGGTACTCCTCAGTGTTCCCATGTCGCCCCTCAGGTGCTGTGCTGCTCATGATTCCTTTCATAGCATAGGCCCATCATCGGGCCGCTGTCCCAGTCAGCACTCGGTATGTCCCATAGCTGATGCTGACCTAACCACCTTCCATATAAGGGTTGCAGTCCTAACATAGCCAGCCCCTGCAACTGCAGTATTGTCTAAGTCTTGTTCCTGTACGTTTGAGTGCAAATGAAAAGATAAAAAGAGAAAGAAAATATAGTCCAACTCCTCTAGCCCGTATCTTCATATATGTCATCAACATCATTACTGTGAAAATTGTGTAGGATGAGTTATGCTCATAACAGATATTCCCCTTCAGCTGTGTCATAGAAGTCTTCCCCTAAAGAGACTGTATCTGACATATTGTCCATTTCAATGTTGGCCCTTTCATCTAGGACTTTGAAATGGTTTTCAGCAATTGGATCAACCACCATTTGCATTTCTACATTATCAGCAACTGAATATCCTTGAGCCTTCAGTTGCTGTAGATTTGGTGCTAATGGTGCCATTCTTTGAATCAAGGGTAGTGCAGGATCTATCCTGTCTACTAAGTGAGCGAATTTAGGTGCATTCGCTTTCCTGGTTTCCCCAGTATTGTTCTTTTGTTGTTGTTCTAATAGAAAGGCCTTCTTTTTCTTTTTATTGTCACAGTTAATCTTATTCCTTTCTTGATCAGACAAGAACTGAGGTTTGCCAGTGTTAAAGGGTCTGGAAGATGGTCCTGGTGTCGTCCATTTTCCTTTATTTTGATTCGAAGAATATGAATTCTGGTTATTAAAACCAGGTTTGTAGTTATTCTGGTTACTAGGACCAGAATTTTGTTGTTGATTCCAATTAGGCCTGTTAGGGCCTTTGGGAAGCTTCACTCGAGCAGTGTGAACAACCCCCCCAGAAGATGTTCTCCGCCTTTGAGATTCTTCCTCTATTTTTGGAAGAATATCTGCAAGTTTCAAATCACTTGCTTTTGTTGTTAATAATACACTAGATGAGACACTGTCCCATCCATGTGGTAAGGATGCTAACACTACCATTGCTAGCATATTGTCTGGGAAGGTAAAGCCATTGACAGAAAGTCAATTAGCTGTTGTCAATAGCTCATTGACTGACTCTGTCAATTTACTGGTGTTGATCCTCCAATGTATTACTTTTGAAAAGTCAACAAAAATGCCAGCTGCTCCTGGCTTGCCAAAGGCTTCCTTCAATGTATTGAAGGTAGAGTTTGACCATGGTTGAATAAGGTGTCTTAAAGACAGTGAGATTTTCATGGTCATTAATCCCAATGCCTTGTCATCATTGTTGCAATAGTCATCCCAAGCTTCTCTTTTTTCTTTAATGCAATGAAGCTCAGCTGCAGTGGTGCTATCAGCTGTCTCTGCTGCTTTCTCAGCTTCTGTAAGCTGTGGCTTAATCCTGTTGCCTAGAACATATTGCCATAGACCTTTATACTGCAGAGCAGCTTTGATAGCTGCTGACCACTCATTCCAATTGTTACTTCCAGTAAGCATTGGAATTTTAGACAAGTCATCCTCTCCTCCAATAATTATATTGACTTTTGCAGCTCTAGCAAGATTGTTGATTTCCATCCAGCCTGTCTGGGCTCTTGGATCAATGACTAGATGACGATGGCGACTAGACTGATCACCATTCAACTTGTGTAAGTGGAAGTTGACTCTCTTCCTAATTGACTTTGAGTATGAAGCCAATTCTTTGATATCAATGTACTGTGGCCATTGATATTCAGCCAATGCACGGGTTTTAATTGCTGCCAGATACCAATAACCAATTTTTGACCATACAGGACTCTCCACAGTATGAATCCAAGGGTGGATAAGTCCATCCCTTCCCTTGAGTTCTACTATAATGAACTCTCCTCCTTCAAGCTCTTCATTCTTTCTAGCTTTAATCAAAGAAGAGTATTCACTATCATTCAAGGATGGATGCGAATAATCAGAACTGTATATTTCCTCATCAAGTATGTATAACTTGTGAGTCTTGGGTGGTACTTTTGGTCGTTCAGCCAACTCTTTTTTGGCTTTGCATTCCTTCTGGCGCAATTTTTTAGCTTTTTTCCTAAAGCTTTTCTCCCTTAGCTTTTCTTGATTTAAGTTTTTAATGGTTTCTTGGATACTTTCTATTAGATCCTCAACCCGTTTTTTATCCTCCATTTCCTGGCGGATAGCTTGGTGAATTGTGGAAATATATTTGTTTATATTAGCAGTTCTGCTTTCCTCTAATACAGAATCGCTATGGTATTTATTGGGTAGTATCTTTACTTTCCCAATTTTCAACCACTCCTTAGCATGGTCCCAGACTCCACTCCCAGACCCGCTATCTTTCTTTGGAGTGGCTGGTACCTCCACTTGTTCCTTCATCCAGTCCTCCACTTTCCCACCAAGGTTGAAGAACCAAGTCCTGGTTTCTTCAGTGGTTGGCCAATTTAGTTGGTTTTTTGGATGCAAAGTGAAAGTAGCACCTGCCTTATTTTTAGCAGACAGGCCCACTTTTGCCATATTGGCATATGATACTGATTTTTCCTTCTCTTTCCCCTTATCAGCCTTTTGGGCTGATTTCATTTCTTCAGTCACAATATTATATATATTTTTCCCATAATTCGCCTGTTGAAGGCGACCTGCTTGAAATTTCCGAATGTCATCAAAAATTTTGTTCACCAGAGAATCCTCACTAGCTAATCTGGCAGCTTTGTCCTCTAATTCTTGACAACGCTTTTCAATAGAGAGTTGCACATCAGCAATGCGCTTCCTACAATTTTCCAGATCTGCCTGGACCTCCTTGTACCAAGGAGACTGTTTGGTAGATGTTCCAATGGGGGCAGTAGGGCCCTTGCTAGTAGACTGCAAGGTGTTGATAAAGATAGAGCTGGTAAAACCAGCTTTTGCGACTTTTTGTTGAATGCAAGAAGAGTCAGATTTTGAGCCAGGGGTACTGGCAGTGATGTATTTGTTGCTGGAAGAACCAGCAGAAGCAGAGGAGGAAGAGGTGGTGTTGTTTGTGAAAGACATTTCAATATAAAAGTGTTAGGTGGTTTGATTGATTTGTTCTGTAAAAAAGAAGTAAGCAACAGTCTGAAAAGACTTTTGTTGCTCAGAACAAAGGTATGGACATCGAGTTTTCGATTTTATTCTCCCATGATAAATGCCTGAGCATGTGCATAAACATGGTAGTTTGCTTTTTGTCATAATGTGCTATAATTCATTGCCAGAAGGGGATCCAGCCCTTCAGGAGTGCTTGGGGCTCCATCAAGTTCCCCACAGCGATAAAAATATCCTCCACTATTTATAGATAAAGTAATAAACTATTGATATGACACTAAGGAGTGTCCTATTGTAAATGGGATGCTAATCAGTGCCCATCACTGGTCTCCATGTACCAGGGAACAATGTCCCATGCAGCACGACCCTTATACAGAATTACTACTATTTTTAAAGTTGGAGAATGATTTATGCCAATGAAAATGGCCTACATAAGCACTTAATTATTCACAGCCAATAGGGGGGTGCGAAACCTTTCCAGATCTTAAGCAATTAAACCTAGATCCTTTATCTGTCATAGGACAGCCCTAAACCCAAGTGATTTGAATGGTCCACCAGACCAGGTAATTTATTGATTTACCAATCAAGACTACATTTTTTATATTAACCCAGATATTGCAGAACTGGGGACTGGTGAAGTGTGTCACACTAGTGATTATTGTCACACCATCCAAGGTGGTTACTCTAATCCCAAGCATTAGAGGCTTGTTAGGATGAGTAAGAAGCATTCCTGTCATGCTTCAAGAGATAGCACATTAGTGACAGAATCAGATGTATACTACTTTAATTACAGTACTATGGGCACATCCATTACTTCCCTTGTTTACCTTTGTTATGACAAAAGGGTGCTGACACATGTAATATGCACAGCACAAGGTTTTCATTCATGTGGGGCCCATAACCTGTTGAAACGAGCAACGGCAGTGCAGAGCGAGGCTTAGTAAGCGAGGGGACTTACTGAGTACTGTGTAGAATGCTTAGGAGCTAGGGCTCAACTATGCAATAGATCAGGAGATGTATTTCTGCAGTGCAAAGAGCACTGCTTATATACAGTTACAGAAATCACATGTAACTACATCTAATATACCTATATTTAGTAATGCACAGCTTCCTGCCACGCATTGCACCATACCTGCTGTGCATGGTGTCATATTGCTGCGCATTTTACAGCAATCTGTCAATACTTGATGTGTGAAGCATGTTTCATGCATTGTGTCTCACACACTGTCATTTCATACTGTTCCTGGGATGAAACTCTATAATATCTGTCAAACTCTATAAGAGTGTCCACAGTGTACAAATATCAGATTATATTTGTGATTTGGTGAGCATTCATAAATATGATATAATATATGAAGCTATGAGTTCAATACTTAAAGCTCCAGATCATTATTTATTCAACATTAGGAACAGTTGAGTTGGGGACACAAGGAGAATACATAGATAAGTTCCCCTCTCAGTATTTTGGTTCATCCTGCCCTACCATGCCCTTTTTCCCCTCTCCTCGCTGTACCTAACCCAACCCATCTTCTTGGCCACTTCCTATGCACTCGATTATTGGGCAGCACGATGACCTCTGTATTCTCAATCATTTGCATGCATGTCATTGCCAACTATCCACAGTCGGTTGGAAAGAGGACATCCTACTGAACAAATCACAGCCCCTGGAGTTCGAAGAGGAAGATCACAGATTGAGTCTATTAGACACACAGACCGAGCATTTCTATCTAAGTGATCATTCCTGCTCATGATACTAACCCTAGTCGAAGGTCTTGAGCCGACAAAGTCGGAGCTTCCAATTAACAATTAAATTCCTGATCCGAGATAGTGCGATGATGCACTGGATTTGGTTTAAGAACTTGATTCAATATTCGCGGCAACTTTGGCGCTCAGCGGATACTTGATGGTTCGCAATCACGGATGACTTTGTAACAAGTTGTTCTTCCTTCCACTCATTAATCGCAATATGCCCTTCGTCCTGTAAGAGCTTGAACGCTTTCTCTATGTGTCTCTTCTGCGCACGGTAGGCACTGACGGCAAATCTGATGCAGGCGACCCCGTTCAAAACTGTCTGTGTAAGTAGAATGTCACGCCTCTCGGAGATTCGATCATAGAATATTCGGTTCAAATTGTTGAGTTCAGTCAAAGGGAATGTCGCGCCCAGATTTTCGGTAGGATTGAGCCTGAAAACCGACAAAGCCAGAAAGGGGTCTGTAACGAGTTCCAGTATGTCGGAGTGGCGCACAAGATCCGCGAAGCGTTCGTTCAAACCCACCGACTAGAATCCATGAGATAAATTTCCCTAGTGCGTGACGCATTCAACCTACCTGACGGATGTGGTTTCTGAAACCTTCAGCACCAAAACTACGCAGGACGAACCAAAGTTTTAAAGACCGGAATCGCCGGCCGAGGCCTAAGTGCCAATTCCTGAAATCAACGACAGCACCTAGATTGCACGTGTCTGAGTGACGTCAATTTGTGTATAGGTAGACGTACCGGTGGCACTATATTTGGACCGTAAAAATGGAGGGGTAACGTCCAACGCCTCAGTAAGGAACTTGCGGTCCCGGACCCACATTGCAGACATATCAAAGTTTGTTAGGCCCCACTGAAGACGGTTTGAATCCAAAGCACAATCAAATGTGGCCAAACAGACCTTGTGAAAATTTATGCAAAGTGATGTTACGACCTCATTGACTTCATTCAAGTAGCACATTTCCCGATACTCGGGACAGGAAAGGGCGCAACCAGCCCAAGCGGCATCAATATGAAGCCATATTGATGGATAGTCTTTCACTAATACAACAATCTTGAGACGTCACATCATGAATGGGAACTGTCACTTACAGGCTTCGTTTATCTCCGCGAAATTATCAACTGCGCCCGAAGACGTGGTGCCAATATTTGCGACTGTAGGAATAAGGTATGGTCAAAAGGATGGCTAGAGCATGGCGAAACGTACTTAGAATGAAGGGCTTGCGACCGAACTTTTCATCTGTTACCAGTGCAGTCCGCAGTGTTTCTCCTCTTAACGAAAACCTGTCCTCTGACCGCACTCCTAGAGACCGTACTTTAAGTCCGAGAACAAGCCCGGCTTTCAACCCGAGTGAGTGTGTCTGTGTTGTCGTATATATAACCAGATCTTCCATCTTGCAGTCAGAATGTTTGGTTTGGTAACGAGAGCGTGCGGCGGTTACTGCCACTAGACAGGAATCGGATGCCGATGTCTGTCCTTCAATAAGCTCGTTAAAAATCGATGCAGTAATGTCTACCTGAATGCTGCCTCCTCCCACTCCAGACGAATGTAAAAAGGCAGACGAAAGCCCAAAGAGCTGAGCTGCCCAATCCATAACGACGACTTCTAGTTCTGTACAGGCGGGACTTGCAGACCACTGTATTCGGGATTTCAGTAATTGAAAATGCAAGTATAGTACGACGGACATTAAAACCGGGATTACAAACGCTCGAAGAGTATAAATCGGCAAGCATCCCTTCGAATGTGCATCCGGCGGGGAAATAAGCAAAAAATGAAGGGTGCTGCCAATGTACCAAGCCTGTATAATGTGAGCAAGTTAATGTATGTAACCAGACTTCTCTTACCTGGAATTATAAGTTTTTGATAATCATCCGCGATCGTCTGGAAATCTTCGCCTTCTTCCGGCGCACATGCTTTATGTCCCGCCTTCATTATGTTGTTCGCGGGATGAAAATAGACTTACAAGGCAAGGAGCGCATGAGGTATCCAGGTTGCACCTGAAAAACGACAGATCGATTCTCAATTGAATAGTAATAATCGCAAATCCTGTCAATGGCCTGGTAACCAGCTTTTCGAAACCTGCCAGTAACCTCAGAGGGAGAAAAACTCGAAGGGAGAAGATGCACTGCTCGATGTTCATCTTCTGTGCGACTCGAGGGGTCTGAGAAGGTTGTTCAGTCGAGTTACAAAGTTCATGGCTTAATATGCTGGTATAATTGTTATCGGAGACTCAGAGAATAGTCGAAACAGGTCTGGCGCAATAGTGTGGTGTGAATTAAGTCGGGTAGTCTGGTTCGCATTGGCGACTTTCGCAGTGTCTCAGCCAGCCTAATTTGCGTGATTCACAGATGGAATTTTGCAAGGAGGCGAAACAGGCAAATTTGCCTGCAAATCTCCTCCACCCATTGCAAATCTGCGCAAAAATTGCAGATGCCTGTTTCCCGCCACACTATGGACCCCGGTCACCGATCGGCTTTCGCCGCGGCCGGGCCGCTTCGCAGGACCCGCGCGCTGGCTCGGCGAGCCTTCCCCTCCACTGACCCCCTTCTCATCTCGATCGTCGGCACGCACCGCTCGCTCGCAGGTACGCCCCCACCACCCACCCCACTTGCCGCCACCATCGAGAAAAAAAAAGGCGAGGAGCTCTTTGTTTTTTTCTTTGTTTTTTCCCCTTTCCTTTCAACTGTCTGTAGGGCATGGCGACGGCACTCAGGCGAGTCTGCCCAATCGCCTGATCTTCCCAGCACCGTACTGATCAGGACCACTCTCGCGCCGCCATTGGCTCGCAAGGCCACCGCCCGTTCGCCCTGACCGGCCAGCGTGTCCCATGGCCAACTTATTTCAACATGGGACACGGACTTTTGGCAGGGGCCCCCCTTCCGGCGTGTCCCATGAAAAAATAAGTATTACAGGCGAGTTGGGACACGCCAGCCTGGGCGGTCCCCTTCCACGCGCCGCCGCCGCTGTGGGAGCGCTCCTCGCCTCGCCTCTACGGCCATCCACCGCCCTCTGCCGCCCTCTGCCGCCCTTGCCGAAACGAAGTGCAAGTCCACGAGTCTTTCCAAAAAGGATGGACACCTGAACACTCCGAACTGGAGGCAACTTGCCAATTCTTTCATGCTCAGATACGCAATGTGCAATTTATATTGGACCGGGACTTGTCATATATATATACACTGAATATTTTCAACTATTAATGAAAAACTGGTGTGTCAAAAGTACCGTCAGGATCTAAACCACGCAACTGCATCAGGGATGATCAACACATGAATCGGGCACGAGCCTCACCTTTTCCATGCTCGTAGATGTACTTCTTGTCCGTCTGAGCACAATGCTGGAGACGGCTCACCAGGGAATGAGCCTCAGCAGCAACACGTGGATTGGTTCGTGCGCCGCCAACAACAGCCGCAATGGCAACGTCGTAACGCGAGGTATGGTTACAGAGCATCATCTGGCCTCAATTAGCACATATGAAGCACGTAATATGAATTGACACTTACGTCAAACGGCGAAGTCGTCGTACCCTCTTCACTATACCCGCTAATGCTGACACGTCCTTGAACAGGCCGACCATACAACAAGCCTTGGAGCTCTATCGGATATCCATGAAAATTGAAATGAATCGGCTTGTCCTCCGTAAATAGAGACTTGAACGACTCTTGGGTCAACGAATGCGGGTGCGTGCCATTAGCGCTTAGAATCATCAAATCGGTAACATTGACCACCCGGACTCGCAAAGCAGGCGCATGTACCCTGAGCAACGCTGCTGCCGCTATAACCTCAAAGTTGACTTCGACGCCTATGCCAACAAGGACGCTATTTCGGGACATTGGTTATGCGACATCAACAGAAGCAAAATTACCAAACTCACACGTCAGGATTAATACCATCGTCAATGCTCGCGAATTTCCACACGGACGCTCCGGCGATACAATGCTACCGAATCCATCAATACAATTTGTAAGCGTAAATGTGCACTCACAAGATTGGCCTCCTCAGGACTGAGCCAAACAGGTGTAGGCTGCTTGCTGCCAACCATAAGATTGATATAGTTCTTGGACCGTAAACAATGCGCCACCGTAGACAGGAAGCAATTCGCATCAGGGGGAAGATAAACCCTCGCCATCTTCGGCTTCAGGTTCAACACCGCCCCAATGAACGATGGATTCTGGTGAGAGAAGCCATTATGTTCTTGACGTGTCCATGTTGATGTTTCAATATAATTAATAGATCCGCAAGGCCCACGCCAGTTGGTTTCGAACCCTACTTTCATGAATTTGCTGTATTGGACCATCATCGTTTGCACAATGCCCAAAAATGCCTCATAGCTTGGGAACAAACCCGTACGTCCAGTGAGAGTGTAGCCCTGGAGCATACCCTGACACGTGTGCTCAGACAAAATCTCGACTACGCGGCCACCATTAGCCCGACAATCCGGATCCCATTGGAAATTACGTCCGGTCACCTGAAATACAGCGTCGAGCTTATTTGACACAAGCTCGTCAGGTGAGAAAATGCGGAACGTCTTCTGGTTACTAGAAATCTGATGAGTCGCTCCAACTGAAAGCTTAGACGATGGACGTACTTGACGATAACGTCCCGTAGAAACTGTCCCACCAGCTTCATGCAGCTTTCTTGTGTTCTTCTTTCCACCGCCAATTTTCGCCATTCCGGTACATTAAGCGGTACATATGAGTTATATGATTCTGGTCGTTGACCCATCTTCTTGTCATCTCGCTCCGGTATAATTTTCAGGAGTTCGTCATTCGGAGTGCCGTCACTGTTGAAAAGCTCTGTGGGTCCATAAGACGCAAGCCAATCGTACAGCATATCAAGTTCCTCCTTCGACGTCTTGGCATTCGGAAGCGGAACTTGGTGCGAACGGAAAGAACCTTCTATGATCTGACCGTGGACAGACTTTGGTCCAGATAGACCCTTTGGAGTGCGCAATATAATCACCGGCCAGCGAGGCTTCAATACAGGTTCTCCCCTTCGCGCGGCAGATTGGATTTGCTTGATCTCTGCAAGCGCCCATTCCAAACTCGCAGCTAGATCATGGTCTAAATTGAGGAGGTCCGAGACGATTCGTACTTGATACCCATACCCACTGGAAGCATGTTTAGATGATGGAGAAAATACATGAATGATCACTAACGAGAATAGGGCAGTCATCTCTTTATCATCCATAGCACCGTATATGGTGCGTTCGGAAATCTTAAAACCGTTCACGTGGACAATGGGCAGAACCGCTCCAGACTCTGCTGGATCGATATATTTGTAACCGTGCCATGCAGTCGCTGTTGCACCTGTCTCTGCCTCGCCATCGCCTACGATACAAGCGACAACTAAATCAGGCTTGTCCATAACCGCGCCAAACGCGACGCTGAGAGCATAGCCTAGCTCTCCACCTTCGTGAATAGCCCCGGGAGTTTCAGCATTGATGTGACTGCAGATTTCAGCGCATGAACAGCACACAAATTAACAGTGGAACTTACCTGGGGAATCCACCTGGAACACTAAAACTGGAAATAAGCTTGTGAAGGCCTCTATGATCGCGGGAGTATTGCGGGAAGAAGGCATGAAGAGAATCCTCAAGCCACAAGCAAGATAAAACAGCTGGTGCTCCGTGGCCTGGATAACGCGCACATAAGCCTGAAACTCCCCCAGCGACGTGCGGCGCTTACCTGGTCCGACGACGTATAACACGTCGAGTCCAGTGTTGCGAATAATTCTGTTCAAATGGGCATACACCAAGACAAGTCCCGGACAAGTGCCCCAGTGTCCGAGCAAACGTGGTTTGATGTCGTCAAAGACCAATTGCCGCTCGAGTAAAACGTTGTCTTTGAGAAAGATCATCGCTAGGTCCAACTGGTCAGAAACATCGATCCGCGCGAGGATGATGGCGGAACTATACCTGCAGCGATATAATTCGCAGCTCTTCTAAACAGCTGGACGGACCGAAGGTCATCTGGAGAAAGATGGTTCTTGGTGTCCAGACTAACTGCAAGTCTGAGCAAGTCATCAGGAAGAGAAGAAGGATCAGCAGGCGGGTTGGGTAGATTGTCAGGCATGTTGGATGTTGTCTGGAAGCAGGACTAGCTGCGTATTTGTACGCAACTTGAGCGGGTCATAGTTTGCGTCCGAATGATGTAATGTGGGGCCAGACCCAACATTGGTTCACACGGTAATGTCTACATTCTAGAGCCTAGAATTTACCACAACTCTGCGTCAATCACGCATTCTCGAGCCATCTCGAACTAGCAGATGTTAGTAACGCTGTGACAAAATTGAACTGTTCAAACCTGTTCGTCTGTCCGACACACGAGCACTTGGCCCTTATCTGCCTTGCCAGCACCAATATCTATCACATTAGCCTTGTTGGAGTCGGTATTGTTGTTTTTCGCGGGATCTATCGGTTGATATTGGAGGCACTCGACAGCCTTACCAATGACTTGGCGGAGTTCTTGGCTACGTTCGCCAACGCCACCGGCAAAAACAAGCGCATCGATATCTGCGCCCAGTTTCAAGTGATATGCGCCGATAAAGTCCAGAACACGGTCCACAAACAGATGAAACGCCAAGGTATTGGGGTTGTTCTCTTGTTCCTCAGGAGGATGCGTGAGATTCGCGTTCTGAACGATGTCCCTGAAATTTGCAGAGCCCGTTATCGACTTCCAGCCTGCTTGTCGATTCAATATATCCTCTGCCTAGAATGCGATTAAGTTCACTGTCGACAGGTCTAGACTAGAGCTGCCGACCTGCGTAACGCCGACGTTAACGGCTAAGTGCGGATCGTGAGAAATCTTTCCGGCTTTGTTAGTGTAATGAAAGATAAGGCTTGGATCGACCGTTCCAGACCGGGTCGCGCCCGGAAGGCCATTAAGGGGGGTGAGGCCCATAGAGGTGTCCAGCGATAGGCCTCGACGGACAGCACATACGGAAGCACCTGCTCCCAGATGCATCAGGATGAGATTAAGCGTTTCTGGAGCCTGTCCCAAGTAAATCATCGAAATCAGAGATAACGATAAAACCAGAACCTTGTTGAGATATTTTGATGTTTCGCGGAGAATATATGCGTCTGGTTAATTATCATGATAGGCATTTTACGGACTTCTGAACTACGCACAGCTGAGTCCGTGAAATCCGTATTTCCTGAGGCCGCGCTTTGAGGCAATCCCTTGGTTTATCGCATAACTATATATGTGTGGTGGGATTGTACGATGAAAGCTGGTATCAAAATAGGCGATGGAGGTAGCACGCGGCAGCTTCTCGTTACATGCTCGGATTACCGACAGCGCAGCTCCATTATGCCTGTCAAAAGTCAACAAATGCCTACGTACTCGTGAATGTCAACGTACAAAGGAGCCAGGTTTGAGAAATGCTCTATATGAGAGTAGGACTGCTTGTTGATCTTGACCGGCTCAACAAAATCTCCACCATGAACAACTCGATGACAGACGAATTGTATGTTATCCAAGTCTATGCCGGCGTGCCTATGAACGGCATCGAGAAAATATGCAAAGGCTGAAGAATGATCAGAGATGGTGTCGACGTCCTCATTCACGGTTGACGAGCCGCGAGCAGACAGCTTGAATGTAGGGTTCGATTGGATAGAAGAGATGGATACGGCCAGTACTTCCTCGGCAATTCTCTCGTCAGATAGACGAGTGAAGAGGGTTATCTTGAGCGAGGAAGAGCCAGCGTTGACTGCGAGAATGAGAGCCATTTGATGGGCCGTAGTGCCTAGACGTGTGCACTGTGAAACATTCGATATCGCA
Source organism: Amanita molliuscula (assembly GCA_023014405.1). Lineage (NCBI taxonomy): Eukaryota > Fungi > Basidiomycota > Agaricomycetes > Agaricales > Amanitaceae > Amanita > Amanita molliuscula. The sequence continues at coordinate 156,323 of JAEBUP010000044.1, forward strand.
CACCACAGAGTGTAGAAGTAATGCAAGTAGCGCTTGCTCGTCGACTGCTGTACCTAGCGCTATAGCTTTAGGGCTTTAGGTCTCTAGGATACGCTTACATTATGGCCCAGTGAGAAATCACCTCCAGCCGTACGCGTCACAAGTGTCACACCAACACGTTTCTCCCATCCCCTACGTCTTCGTCTCCGCTAGTTCATAATTTTTTTTTTCCTGTTTGTCGAAATGTGAACTCCAATTACTACAGTAAGAGAGCGAGAGAAAGCAGTCTATATCCTCTTCATGAAAGTGCTGCCCAAGGTTCCTGTCGTTTTCTTGTCCGGAGGAAGGTTATGATGTACTGAGCTAAATTTGTGTTATTTGCAATTATATGTCGATTATCCGAGGATGGCTGATATATTTAACTGTCCAATTAGAGGGGGAAAGGAAACACTTCTACCTGCTGCCGCTCATTACGCGATGTCTATTTCCAGGCAGATGGAGGGTCCTCGATCCCACCTTCACATTGATCTCACGAGCGCCCTGACGTGTCGAGTGAATGGTTACACATCATAGCGTATGAAAAATTATCGTATAAATCTGTTCAAGAAGTCACCAGGAAAGATCGCCTCCTGCCTTTCCATCATGATCCCCATATCTGCTCCGACAACTTCGCATCTCCCAACCTCCGCTACGATGGTGAGTCGCGGCCCAAAGATGCGGGCTTACTTAGCAGTCGGCGACGGGCGGTCCGTGCTAACGCATGGTGAACGTTTGAACGGCCACCCTGGCTCAGCCTTAGTATTGTAATCCAGGGTTGATGCAACCTTGATGCTCGGCTAGCGGAGGTTGGGGATTGAAAAGGTCCTGTTTCTGGAATCCGTTTCTATTGCTACAAAAGTAGTTTAGCGACAGTTTTTCGACCGCTGATTCTGTATTCGACTAAACTCTTCAGACTGCCATCACACAGCCACTGCCGCCGGAGTTTGGCGGCGGTTGCTGCTGTCAGTGTCAGCGGAATACCATATTGATTACTCACTGTGCTCTCCTCATGGACTCTCCACCACACCGTGCAGAACATCACGAGGCTCTCAAGTGTCTAACCGTTAACATGAAAAACAGGTCTGAATCTCGCGCGCGCACCATTTTGTTGAACGTGGGCGCTGCTCGTGCGAATCACGGCGTTATAAACCCCGTGTGTTAAACCTACATTTCCCCTTTAGTGTGGGAAACTAGGTATGTTATAATTCTTGCAGTTGGGCGGCCGAACAAGTCTATAACCCCACCAATCATTGCCAACTCCATGCTCATTCGAACAGCGCTCGTTTTCGGTCCGTACACATTAATCCACGTTTTGAGTTTTGGACACCCATATTACATGTTGTCAGTACTGCTTTCATCGATGCAGGCTAGTGGCATTGAACAAAGGTGTGCGGTTCACTCCTATCCCGAACCTTATCCATTGACTGGTTGACTGCCAGCCATCCGGCCAATGATCAATCGTCTTCTGATTCATGCTCGACGCTAAAATACACAGCACGATATGGCAGCATACCTGCCAAGCGTTCGTTACGCGTTGCAACAGGGGGTGCTGGACAGTCTGGCCTCCTCCAGGCATGGGCAGAACAGTTTATTAAAGACAGCATCGCCAAGAGGGTTGAGCCATTCTATGTGCGTTCAATGAGCATCGTCCTCCTGATCGTGAAACTGGAGACATCGAATGCAGGTTGATTGGTATTTGGGAGATACGACACAATCCCTTAGTTTTTTGCAGGATGGTCTTGTCGACGTAGCGATAACCTATAATGATGCCGCGGAAAGGCACGCGTTACAGACGGGGTATGCAACGAGAAGAGTGTATGCATTCAAGGTGAGCTCCTCGACATTATCGCCGCGAGGCATCATGAAACGATATGTAGGACCATTTCTTCCTCGTCGGACCACCTTCAGACCCTGCGCAGCTGGCCAATGCCACCAACGTACTTGATACATTTAATAACATCGTTACCTATGGGAATCGCGATTTCACGGTTCGGTTTTTTTAGGCTTCGAGGACTTGACCCCCGACTTGACCTGGGACTTGCAGACCCCACCTACGAATGGACCGCCTACTCGTTTTCTTTCTAGATTTGACAAAAGTGCTACCAACATCAAAGAAAGCTTGCTGTTCGTCACTATAGGTCAGGTAAGGGTGTTGTCCGCGTTATCCTAACATGGGCAGCTAACCTGCAACAGGTTCCGTGGGCCTTGGCATACTCGGTATGGTATCATCAATACCCAAGATTCCCCCTCCAAGCGCTTCAAGGGGCCGCAGTATTGGAGGAATATACTTTGACCGACAAGGGAACATGGCTTTCGTCGCCACAGAATGTTATAGATGTACTGCGAATTTATCGACGTGGCGATACTTCCAAGAGTGACCCGCAAGGCTTGCTTCTGAACCCGGGCAGGGTGCTTGCGGGTGCCAAGGCCACTCAAAAAGATCTTGCCAACAGCTTCCTGGATTGGTTAATAGACGATAACGGAGGGCAAAAGGTTATTCTAAACTTTAAGAAAGGCAATCCGCCTCAAGTGCTTTATTCGACTGTTCCGAAGAATGAAAGGCACTCTTAATAGAGTGTTTACATTGGTACGGTATTATGACGCCGTTACGGACATGTTGCTCGATCGTAACTTGCTCTGCACACTGTTTTTAGTTCACCTTGATCAATTCTTTGTCTCCAGACTACTATGCTTCTATACATCTACTGTGTAGGTAGCAGCCTTAAACCTTTTTTAATAAATCACGTTCTATATGTGCGGGGGAAAAAAGGTATGAAATCATCTCACTGCGATGTAGGGCGGTGAGTGCCGCAGATCCCGCAACGACAGGCAAGCATAAAGATCGACTGAAAACAAGGCATAATAGGATGACGAGCTATGTTTCGTGACTGCTTATTGTAAAGGTATAAACGTAGCTATGCGAACCATTCAATTTACCAGCCACTGTGGATGTGTCCGATTGAGCATTTGCGCATGACAGATTTCTCGATCGAGCCACAAACAAAATTAAATAACTGGCATTCCGTAATGAGCAGCTCGTGTCCAGGATGACCGCATGACTGAGCAAGTCAACATTAAGCAGGTTAGGTAGGCTTGAGCAACGTCATAGTTTGCGTCAATGGCTGTTCATGACAGACGTGAAGTGTATCCATTTAAGCCCCAGCTTGTAATTCACAGCCAGCGTCTTTATATCACGACGGTTACAATATTTCAAGTACCCCAACGCTCCATCAAGACAGCCTTTCATTCTCTGGAACAGGCGCAAAAACTGTCTCTTGCGGATCACCCTTCTTAAAGTTCAGTATAACCTCTGGTCCACCGTTATCTTCTATTAACCAATCTAAGAATCTGTTGGCAAGATCTTTTTCAACGGCCTTTGCGCCCAGAAGGGCCCTGCCCGGGTTCAAAAGCCAGTGATCGGGGTCATTTTTGTAATCATCGCCACGTCGATAAATCCGCAGCACATCTCTGACCTGCGGTGGCGACGAAAGCCAAATCCCCTTGTCGGTCAAAGTATATTCACTCAATGCTGCGGCCGCTTGAAGCGCTTCGAGGGGGAATCTTGGGTATTGATGATACCATTTCGAGTACGCTAAGGCCCACGGGACCTTTCACAGTTTAGCCTTCCTGGTTGAGATAGCGCGGAGAATATTTGTACCTGACCTATTGTGATGAACAATTGGCTTTCTTTGATGTTAGTTGCACTTTTATCAAATCTAGAGAGAAAACGAGTGGGCGGTGGTTGCTTAGGCGGAGTCTGCAAGTCAGAGGTCAAGTCATGGCTCAAAGCTTATACTGTAACAACCGAACCGTGACATCGTGATTCCCAGACGTAACAATTTTATTAAATGCGTCAAGAACGTCAACGGCATCGTCTAACTTCGCAGGGTCTGAAGGTGGACCGACAAGGAAGAAATGATCCTATATTTCGTTTGGTAATGCCGTCACTGTGATGATGCCAAGGGACTGACCTTGAATGCGTACACTCGTCTCTTCGCGTAACCCATCTGCAACGACTGCCTTTCCGCGGCATCATTATACGTTATCGCCACATCGACAAGACCATCCTGCAAAAAACCGAGGGAATCCGTCGTATCTCCCAGATACCAATCAACCTGTATTCAATGTCTCCAGTTTCACAAGTACGGGTACGATGCTCTTTGAACGCACATGGAACGGCTCTACCCCCTTGGAGTTGCAGTCTTGAATAAATTTCTCTGCCCACGCTTTGAGGAGGCCTGACTGCCCACAACCACCTGTGGCAACGCGTAAGGAGCGGTTGGCAGGTGCACTGCCATATCGTTCTTTATATCGCAGTCCCGTCGAACCTGCCCTAGGAGACGTTTGATCAGCGGTTGGACGGCTGGCACTCGGCTGCACTCTAGTTACCCCATCAATCAACAAGGATAAGGCAAAGGAGTGTATTGCATGCCTTTGTTCAACGCTACTGGTCTGCATCGATGAAAGTACTAGGAAGGAGTGATCCAAGTTTGGTATGTCACATCGATATCTTATCGGAACGGATCATGTATACATTGACAAATCCCACGAGTCGTCTGTGTACAGACGGAAACTTGACCAAACTCTTGTTTATTGACTTGCGAGCAGGACCTTGGAAGATTTGTCCAAGACAAGAATGGAATGTCATGCTTGTGCCCGTCCATTCCCTAGTACCACCATCTCCACGAATTCTGTTCTGACTGTGACGTCTTGCCCTGCAAGTTATGAAAAAGTGGTTATGAGACGGGGGTAGCGCGTCGCGTGAAATTTGAACGCGCCAACCTTCATACCAAGAACATCGCAAGGCGCTATCCGAGGACTTTGCCTCCCGGCGACGTTGTCTATCAACCGCGGATTCAAACTCCGACTGTCGACCCCTATTGCGATTTGTCGAACTATATCAGTGACAGCAAGCATAGGTCACCCGGTCACGCATGTAACGACACACTCAGACTGTCTCAGACTGTCGAGACACTATATGGCTCGCATAGATGAGTATCTCAAGGGCAACGTTACTTTACCGGTGTGATACTAAGCTATTCACCCCGTCCCGCGCTCGCTCTATCTCTCACTTGTCTCATCACTATTTAACAGCAATGAACGAGTTCCATCTCTCCTTTGGTGGAACTTGCCACCGCTACTCGCTCCCACCACTCGAGATGTCTGGAGAGCAGAGCCGTACGATTTGATGCCTTATCAATGGCGACCTCGTTGCCACTCCGGTCGGAGTTACTGAGAGTGCCAACATTGACCACTTGGGGGAGGCCATCAGGAAGAAATATAATATTGGAGTTACTTCAAATCGCATGGTTCTTTGGAAGGTGAGGATCTTCTACGCGCATAATGATCCCTGACCCCATTGTTTTGAAGGTGCGTTTGTATTCATGGGCCCCATGTTTCCGTTGTGGCTAATTCTGTCCTGCAAGCTCATTAATCCAGAATCTCTTGACCCAGAAAAGACTCTCGCGGATCGCATTAGGTTGCGAAATTTCGAGGAGTTTGCGATATGGTTGAACTCCGGAGAGAAGGTGTTGGAACTCTTTCCGGTATCTCTCGAAATCCCACATGTCCAGGTTGTTGTGCAAATTCTACCTGAAGGTAAGTCTTGTCAGTTGCGCATCGCTAATAAAAACCCCATCCACCCACTTCGTCCGACTACCCGCACTGCTTCCACTACATTGTCGCTTTTCTGGTCATCGGCGGTTGCTTTGTGATATCGTACATCATTTAATGTTCTATAACTATGTTTCATCGCCTTATTTTCTCCACCCACCCTCTCTAACCCCCTCGTTTTCTACCTCAGTTTCTCGGAAACACCCTCGCTCGCCGTCTGCACAAGGCGATGGTGATGCAAAGAAGAAACACACTACTTCACAGTGAGTTTCAATCGTGTTCCATGCGAGTTGCACTGCATTCATTCCTTTAGCCCCTTCGCGACTCGGAGAAGATACGGGGCAATCACTGAGGATGAAGTGAATAAACGATACTACGTGGATCCCGGAGCTCAGAATGAAACCTTGCTTTGTTTGAACGCCGTATCGGATGGTACAAATCTGCTTCTCCTGGGTCCCCGAGCATCCGGAAAGTCAACACAGTTGATCTGGCTGCGGCAAAAGCTCCCGACGAAGGGTTATTGGGCTTTGTAGTACGTGGCTCTCACGTCCCCTGACAGCCACAATCTGACCTGCTTTCGATAAGTATATCATTCAAGGACGTACTGTACTGGAGCAGCACTGAGGACTTTTGGAAATCATTCGGCAAGGCAATTGACAGAGCCGTTGCTGAGTGTGGTCGTGGATCGCCCATAGGACTCACTACACCAATATCGTCCCGAGCTGATCTCAAGTCTTATTTTTGTAAAGACTCTTGGGATCGAAATGTCGTTCTCCTCATCGATGAATTTAGTTATTTGTATCAAGCTAAAGACGATGTTCGAGATGATTGCCTCCTGGCTTTCCGAGGACTCAAACAAAATCGTAAAAGCCATGCCATCAAGTGCTTTATTGCTGCTGGGACTTTTAGCACTGTTTATTTGAACCCGTCGACCAGTGGAGTCTCGCCATTCAACGTCGCTGATATTGTCCAGTGCCCATCTTTTACGATTGATGAGACCAGGAAGCTCTTCTTTGAGTTTTCGAAGGATTTAGGTTTTGCAATCGACCATGCCATCGCAGAGGATGTATGGGCCAAATCAAATGGGTTAGTCACCCAACTTGACTGGTGTATAGTTCCTAAAATACCCCAATAGTCAACCCGGAATGGTCTGCCTTTGTGGGCATACGATTTACAATAACATGCAAGCATTGTTTTGCTCCCAATCCCAGACCATCTCTTACAATCTCTGGTAACTGTTTCCTGCAGAGGAGCTATATGGCGAGATCTCGCTTTACAATACTTTTCATTCCATGATCCGGTCACTCTCTCGTGCAGAAGCCACGTCTTCTGTCAACCTTCTCCGCTCTCGGTTTGCCGGTTTTCTCTGTGATGTGACATTGACCGACGAGAAAGCGAAGGAGGATGCAGACGCCTTGACAACCGAAGGTGTATTGGTAAAGCCGAAACCTGCCATAGCGTGCTACCGAATGGCTTCGCCTCTGATGGACGGATTGATCCGAAGCCGACTCATTTTTTTTTTGCATAGAAATGTGGTTGTATTTTATAAGTATGTGACATAGATACACTAAGCACGAATGGGCGACGGAGTCATAAGACCCGTATGTATACGGTCCGTAGGGACCTTTAGGCAGAAGAGGTTTTTAAGAAAAAGAAAAAAAAAATATACTCTAGTCATCGAAGAGGCGGTGAAACACGGCTTGCTGCAGTAACGGAACAGGTGGTGTGACCGGAGGGTCGATATCGCCAAATGTGGCTGTGGTAGGGTTGGCTTTAAGGAAAGCGACGAGCCCTAGATAGTTCAGTCGACGACGTGAAAAGGAAAAAAGAGAGGAGAAAAGTTTCGAATACCATGTACACTTACACATGGTGTGGTCGCGTGTCAGAGGAGGGCCGTGAGTACACTGTAGGCAGGCCATTGGGGAGTCTGGGAAGAACCGTCGTCAAAAGTCGGCCAACGGCATGTGGCCAGTAACGATGCGAGTGAAACGGGAGAAAAGACCCGGTGCGCCACCACAAGCTGTGATGAAGCGTTTGCGCCCAGCACCAAGGCAAGGACCGGCCGCACGCTGCGAGTCCTTGAGGGGGAGAAGATTGTGCCCGCGGTACTTGTGGGAGAGCCAGGCTACTCTCCAGTGTGCCGTAGCGGTGCGCCGGAATTATTTGACTGCTCAGAGGCGGGAAAGAAATGGGTGGATGTCCGGGCCATTATAGTGCGAGATGAGGTCGTCAGTGGCGTCGTTTTCGGGGATATCCATATGGCTGGGGCACCACGAGACGGTGAGGCTACGGCCGTCGTGGCCCTTGAGCCATGAGCAGAGATGGGTGGAGAACCATATGGCAATATGTTGGCCATCGCGGGCGTCGGTGAGGAAAATACCCTTGGCGGCGGCGGCATTGTCGACGAGTAAGACGACGTGGCCCATAACTTCCTGGGTGAGAAGGTGTCGGGCGACCATTTCGATAGCTTGCGTTTCGGCCTCGTAGGAAGAGGAGGCGGGTATGCGATGTGCGTCGGAGATCAGTGGGCCAACAAAACCAGCGACCGCAATGTCATGTTTGAGAGAGCCATCCGAGGCAAACAGTAGGGAAGTGGGCGAGTCATGCCAAGCGGCCACGCGCCAGGTGAAGGGGTGAAACCACGCCATAAACAGGTCATTGGACATCTGCAGTGTTAAAAAAATAGTCTTATATAATCAAAAGATTACTAATTACTTATGTAATCATAAAAATTGACTTCATGTCACAGTCACTCATGTTATATCTTGTGGGAAGATCACAGGAGTAATTATATTATAGACTATTAATAGATTGTGTTTCATATTTAACTATATATGGTATTATGACTCATTATGATTCATATAGAAGCATATGAGGTCATATAGAATATCATAGAATATCTATTCATAGATATGACTCATGTATGAGGTCATATAGAATAAATGATGTCATTTAGAACATCATAGAATAAGTAATAATAGATACGACTCAGAATGACTCATTGAGGAACTGAGTTCGGTAGCAAACGGTAGCGTAGATTAGTAATACAACCATAGATAGTAATGAACATGTACTTAGGTTAGGGTTCATGAAATGCATATAAGGAGGGCATTCTGAGCCGTTGTCCTTCAGTTCAAATAACTAACTAAGCTCCAGTTAAGGCAAGCCTGACTAAGCAAGGTGAGTTGAAAGACCCACTTAGCCAGGTGCCAGGTGCTGCTGTCATCACATTTCAACAGGTTATGGGCCCTGGATAGCGACTGCCTTAAAATGACAACTTCGGGTTGTCGTTTGGAGTTATGCCAAGGGTGGTTGATGGGATAGCCTTACTATGTATATATAGGTAGTGTAGATCTGTAAGATCCCTACAAGATCAGATCATAAAGATATGGCCTAAGGCCCTCTATCTAGATCTGATGGGATCTGCAGATTATGTGTGTGAATTATCTCTGTGTGATTCCTCTTTTATCCTCATATTACAAATTTGCTAACCCATGATCATGGGATAAATGATCCGCTTAATGGTAGCAGGGATACCATTTATGTCACCTTTGTGACATACCATGTGGGGGCATGGACTAAAGCCTAGTGTGACAAATTTGAGTTGTCTGGAGTGTATATCTCCGAAATCAAAATATACATATGGATTGGTAAATCCAAATAATTACCATGGTTATGTAATACCATTCAAAATTACACGGATTTTGGGCTGTCTTCGGACAGATAAGTCAGTTTTGAAAGAAACTGATAAAAGGCTTACACGCACCCCCAATTGCCCGATAATTATTGCATATATCATCATAGTGGTTTTCGTCCGCTTATTCTTATTTTTAAATTATGTAATTATTCATATAAAGGTCGTGCTGAGGCAGATTTCTGTTGTACACGCAGACTAGTGGTGGGCACTGATTAGCATCCCACTTAGATTAGGATATCTGAGGATATCATTACACAGTAGATATAGACACCACACACACATATATACTAGTAAATAGTTGGTGGAATTTTTGTATGCAGGGAACTTGTAGGAGCCCCTGATACACCATTGGCATAGCAACATTCGCACAATCCTTGATATTGTTTGTGTTGCTTGAAAAGGGAAATCCATAAACAAGTGTGTCACCAATGCACAGCAAAAGCCAAACAAGCACCTTGGATTTTATTTTCTCCTGATCCGAGATTATAGAATTTGGCTAATACAATTTCTTTTTACAGAAATTTTATCAAACAAATATTTTTTAAAAAATTTTTATATACTATGTACCCCTTCACAGTTGTCGTTGGTCCCCTCTCCATGCAGTATGATTTCTGCAACTACCTTGTTGACGCTTTGGAAAAGCGTTTTTATATCAATGATGGTATAATACGTAGGGTAGTCACAGCGCATGAACGTTTGGAGTATAGGGATGTCGAAGAGATCTGTGAAAAGTGGAGTGAAGCAGATATGGTGGGCCAAAGGCCAGCAAACTGTTTGGCCAAGTTGGTCAAACTTATTCAGATGCGAGTTTCCTGGAATCTCGTTAAAAAATCAGGTGATGTAAATGACTATTTGCCGCCGGTAAAGTCAACTACTTTGCCAGCCTCCCTCATTGGACATGCGTCACAACGTGACACATATTGGTTTATTAGGGAGTGTTATGTCATCGAAGAATTTCGTGACATAAACGACCCGCACCCAGGCGAGTTGGGCATTAAATATATTAATGAGGATGGCAAATGTCAGTATATTTATAATCTTGAAGATCAGTTAATTGATAAAACTGATAAAGTAGATCATTTCATTTACTCGCACCCGGATCAGATCACTGCAGATGAAGCTGCTGGGAGTGACGTCGGGAGTGACGTCGAGATTGAAGAAGGTGAGGAAGTTGAGGAGAAGAAGGTTGATGTGCTCGAGGAGTACAGGCCGAACTTTGGTGTCAAGGACATCAAAGGTTTCCCCGTCTATGATGGACCTGCGGTCCATTGTTTGACAGCTGGAGGAAGAGTGGGTCCTGGATTTGAGTCCCTCAGGGGTCTCACAGGGCCAGAGCTGAGTCACCAGCTCGCACTCCGCAGATTGGCCAACGAAAGGCCAGTCTGGATCCTCAATGGGGAAATATATCATAATCGTTACGATTATGATGAGGCCAAGAAGGCCTTCGATGAGCAGGCGGTCCATGAACTGGACCAAATGATGAAGTTTAGAGATGAGCCAAGAGTAAGCTATTTAAATCAGCTAAATTTCCCAAAAGCTGATAAAATAGTTCAAGCGCACATCTTTTGGGGCATTGAGGACCCCTGTAGAAGAAGAAAGAAGGTCGTTGAGGTATTCCCCCCTCAACATGACAAGGCCTGGGAAGAGTACATCCCCCGTTTCGGGACAGAGGCCAGAGAGGGCTCTAAGGAGCCAGTCATCCCAGGGCGGAATGCCCCATTCGGGATCGTCGACGGGAGATTATTACAAGGTATGAAGAAACCTTGTAATAGTAATTGTACTATTAGGGACTCCAGGAGTCCAAATATGAACTTTTCTTCACAGTCTGATAAGTGTGTGAATCAGAATACTCAAAATTCTGATAGAGTTCATCAATATGAATTTATTCATTATCCTGATGACTCAGCATACATTTATGTTCCTTCGGATGTATACAAGGAATACTATCCTGATTCAACACCATCATTGAAAGATGAAGATGTTTCATGTTCAAGTTTAAAGAATCAATATTCTGAAACTGAACATTCTCCATTCATTAATCCAGATATTCAAATAAAAAATCGAATCGTATCTAACACCCCTGAAACTGTTGGAGAAGTTATTTCTAATCCAACATTGTTAGATGATAGAAATATTCTTGAAGGATTAATCAAATGACTTGAAAGGATATTTGAGAAACAACCAAAGAATGATAACACTTCTGATCATGAAAATGGTTGGAAAGGTAGTAATTCTAATTGGAAACAGAATCAAATACCTGACAAAGAATGGAATCAAAAGGATAATAAAATAGATTCTCAAAATCAACTTAAAAGGGAAAGGTCTGAAGAAATTCTTTATCCTAGAGTATCCATGCCTAGAACTCTTCATAGGAAAAAGAAGGTTCATAATTTTCGATACGAAAGTAAATTGAAAAAGAATCAAAGACTTCAAAAGAAAAATCAACAACTTCAAAATACAATCATTGCTTTAAATAAGAAAGAGCAATTATCTGCTCGAAAGCAACAGAATTTGTATGCCGCTCAACAAAGCAGAGATTTTTTAATTGAAAGGTCTGATTCAAAGTCTAATAGTGACAAGCATATACAATCTGATAATAAAACAAAAATCAGATTTGCAGAAGATACATATCCTACAAGGTGTAGGGTATATTATAATTCTGGCATTCTTAAGAAAATGATACAACATACTCCAGATCATCCTATTTGGACAAAGGATGGGTTATGTTATATGATTCTATTCAAACCAAAATACTATAAGGACAATGTTTGGCCAATGTATCCCAAACTTTCAACTATAGTATACTATCCTAAAGAATGGCGTCGAAATATCAATTTCAACTATAATAAAGTTGGATCGCATAATCTTCATTTTGAAGAAAACAATAATACAAGAATTAGCTGGTGGACATTAGATGATCTTGTTTCATCTGGTAATAAAATAGCTAATAATCTTTGTGGAGGATCTGACAAAGATTCACTTGAAAAGATGGTTCAAGTTTTTAATGGTGTTATTGATTATCAAAAATGGAAAAATACTCTCATGGCATATTTAGATATGAAAGGATATTCTAAATATATCACTGAGGAAAAACCAGCATATCCTTCTAATATTGATGAAAAAGAAGCATCTTTGGAAAAGAAAACAGCTTGGGAATTACAATATAAATATATTTTTTCTGAAAGAGCAGATTGGGATAATAATGCTAAAAAGACAAATGGAATTATAAAAATGTCTTTAATGCCCAATCTTTGGTCATATGTTGGAGAAGATCCAAAAACTACTATAACCAATCTTGATTTAGTATTTGGATTAACAGGTATAGCTAAATACTTTGTCATGTATAAAGCTATATTTGCATGGTCTATGAAACCTGGTCAAGATCCCATTGTTGCAATTTCAAAATTGCAAAAATTAGTTTCTGATCTAGGAACAGAAGCAGCATACAAAATCCCAGATTTTGTAGTTTGTTTCTTTATATTACATAATCTTAGTCAAACATATGGTAACCTAGTTACTAATATTGTTGACAGTAAGATTGAAGATTTTACACTTGCTAAAATCATTCCTAGAATCCAGAATGAATGGAATCTTATGCAAACAAAAGGAAAAACTAGACCATCAGTCCAGATAGCTAATATTGGATCTAATATTCAAAAGAATCCAAATCCAAACCCAAATTGGAAGGATCAATCTTCTAATAATAGGTTTAGAGGATCTTTTAGAGGAAGATATAATACTTTCAGAAGAAATTTTGTTCCTCGTCAACAAAAGAATAATAGTAAACCTTCTACATCATCTACTTTAAGTAAAGATGATAAGAAAAAACGAAATGAAAAGAATCGTGCTAATAAAAAGCTTAAAAATAAAGCTTTAATAGCAGAAGTAGAAAGGTTGAAGAAGAATCGTAATGATGATTCTTCAACTACTATTCATTTTGCTAATCCTATGATTATTGATCATGATGAACAACAATCTTATTATAAAGATTATTATGACAATATTCAAATGGTTGGTATTACAGATGATGAAATACCAGAATCTATATCTACTTTCAAACTCATCAATAGACTTGGAGATATTAATATAAATCTTCCACAGTCAGAAGATATCATTGAAATAGTAGATTATGAATCACCTGAACAAGAGAAACCAGTATTCCAAACACCAGTTTCTCCTTTAACGCTGCTCACAAGTGAAAACAGTGGAAATAGTAATGAAAGTCATGACGAAGAATATTATGACAATGACACTGGTCTTGAATATGTTGATCAAGACACAAATATGGATAATAGTAACTTTGGGTATGGAACTAACTTTCATCATAATTACTTAACTAATACTGTTACAGTGCTTGATGATTTAACCAATAAAGATGTGTTGAACACATCATATCAAGATATGAATAACAGTAGATACAAATGTAACAATAGTAATTATGAATATAATGTTCCTGGTGAACAAATTATGTTTATGAATAAAAATGATAAATGGGTTATTGACTCTGGTGCAACACGTCATTGTACACCATTTATTAATGATTTTACATCATATAAGAAATTCATTACACCAATCAATGTTACTACAGCAAATAGAAACAATAAAACTTTAATAGAAGGAGAAGGAAAAATATGTTTTCAACATGATAAACATATTATAAACTGGAATGTTTGTTATATGCCAATGTTACCATACAGAATTATTTCTGTTCCACAACTAACTAGTATGGACTATCAAGTCCATCACACAAAACATAAAACTATAATACATAAAGGAAACATAACGTTGACAGGATATCCACTAGAAACCAATTCTATACATTGGTTATCAACAGTTATTAAACGTACTTCACAATATTTGTTAACTAATAATAGTTCTCAAACTATTGATTACTTTATTTGGCATCGAAGAATGGCACATCCAAATGATAATGTGTTAAGCCATATGTTCAGAAATACTGAAAATAGTACTAAAATTAGTAAACTGCATATGAATAACATTTGTAGAACATGTATAATGGGAAAACTTGATAATAAACCTTATCATGTTTCTTCAAGTAGAGCAACAACATTGCTTGAATTAATACATGTTGATTTAATAGAAATGCCTATCATTTCTTATCATAAACAGAAATATGCTTTATTAATTTTAGATGATTATTCTTCTTTTGCTCAAATAGCATTACTATGATCTAAATCTGATACTTTTGATTCCATTAAAGGATACATTCTTTATATGGAAAATCAGTTAAATACAAAACTTAAAAGTATGCGTTCAGATCGAGGGGGAGAATTTGTAAATAAAAAGCTTACAGACTATTTTCAAGAAAAAGGTATTAAACATGAACTTAGTGCTCCAAATGTTCATCAACAAAATGGTAGAGCAGAATGATTAAATGAAACCATTTTAAAGAAAGCACATACATTGCTTCTTGAATCTGGTTGTCCTAAGTCATGGTGGTCTTTTGCTTTTGAGACTGCTATTCATATATATAATTGAACACCATTAAGAAGAACAAAATGGACTACACCTTATGAAAATTTGATGAAAAGAAAACCTGATATATCAAATTTTAAAATATTTGGATGTTTGGCGTATGTTTATATAGTAAAAGAAAGAAGAAAAGACAAATTATCACCAAGAGCTGAACCAATGATATTTATTGGATATGATCATAAATCATATAAGTTCATGAATGATAAAAATACTATAGTAATTGCCACACATGCTATTTTCGATGAAAATACATTTCCCAAATTATCAAAAAATAAATCAATTAAAGATAATTACCCAACTTTAGATCTAAAAACAATTCCTAATACTGAAAACTTTAAAAATCATGACACTACAAATAATGTTAAAAGGCAATCATTTCATGATTCACATAGTTTTAAAAGAAATGATACGTCGGGTTCAGATGATCATAAAGATGACAGTGATTCTTCTGATTATTATACTGGATCAGAACATTCTGATGAAGAATTGGATCAAGACAAAACGTTTTATAAATCAAAAACTAATGAAAAATTAGATAAATCTATTTCAAGATCAACTAAAGAGAAGGAACTTGTAAAAAGATTATCTGATATAACTCAACAATATAAGGATTTCAAAAAGAAATATTCTGTTTCTGAAATACCTTCTTTTAAACCTAAAGTAGTTGAAAAATCTAAAAAGACTATTAATGTCTCAAAAGAATTAGAAGATCATAGAGCAAATGTCCAAAAAATCATTAAAGAAAATCCATTTCCACCTCCTATTAATCTTCGTAAAGAAGATAGAGTTTCATATAGGATGTTAGATGATTTTTGGGGAGATGTTCTTGATGGAACTACTTTAACAGGTCAAAAAAGAGTTGGAAAGAAATTAGATCTTACTGCAGCTAAAAGAGATAAATTACAAGCTGGTAGACCATAAATAATTTCTAAACCAAATATTCCAGATCAATCATCTAATCCATTTGGTTTTAGAGAACAAGAGAGAGCTGTCATTCAACAGCAAACTCTTAAATCTTCTCGAATACCAAAAGTTAGAGTTATAGCTGATAATGTTTATGGAAATAAACATCCTGTTCAAATTGAAGCTGAAATTAAAAAGAAAAGAAAAGTTCACTTTAAAGAACCAGAAGAAGTTGAATTAGATTTAGATAAATCTATGAAAGATGTTGAACATATATCAGAAACATCTGGTATAGAATCAATACAAGATCCACATTCTCAGGATCAAGATTTAAATATTGAAGATCTTGAAGAACCTATAATTGATTTAAGAAAATCAATATCTGATATAAATCAAGAATGGTTAGCTAAAAGAAAAGCTAAAATCCAGAAAAATAAATTCATGATATTTCTTTCTAAAGCAGCAAATAAACTTGCTGAACAAGAAAATAGAAAGAAAGGTATACCTGTTATATACAGAGATCTTGCAAAGATTAAAGATTCTGAAATATATAATAAATGGGTAGATGCCATGAAAGAAGAAATTAAATCAATTGAGAAAAGAAATGTATGGGAATTAGTAGATAGACCTAAAGATTGTAAACCTATAGGATGTAGATGGGTTTATACGATAAAGCCACTAGATAATAGATACAAAGCGCGACTAGTAGCTCAAGGCTTTTCACAAGTACCAGGAATAGACTTTGGAGCCACATTTAGTCCGGTTTCAAGATTCGAAACTGTCAGAATCTTACTGGCACTAGCAGCTTTAGAGGGATGGGTACTCAAAGCACTAGATGTTAAAACTGCTTTTCTATACGGCCAATTAGAAGAGGAGATATATATGGAACAACCAGAAGGTTTCAAAACCAATGATAAAAATAAAGTCTACAGACTAAAAAGAGCTTTATATGGTTTGAAACAAGCATCTTTAGCTTGGAATATACAAGCACATAACAGTATAGTTAAACTTGGGTTTAAACAATTATTTGCAGATACAGGAATTTATGTTTATCGAAACAAAAATGATATTGTTATAATCATTTTATATGTTGATGACATAATATTCATGGGCAATAATGAAGATACTGTTAATAAATTGAAACAAAGATTTATGAACAAATGGGAAAGTAGAGACTTAGGAGATCTAAGTGAATACTTAGGAATGAACATTGTGATTGATAAAAACAATCAAACTGTCACAATAGATCAAACCAAATATGCTAAAAAAATAGTAGAAAGGTTTGGTTTGATAAATGCAAAACCAGTTAATACGCCTTTACCAGCTGGTTATATACCTAATAAACAAATAGAAGAAAAAGCTACTCAAGAAATGATAACCTACTATCAGCAGTTAATAGGTTCATTATTATTTCTTGCAATGTGTACTAGATTAGATATTGTATATGCTACAATTCTAATGTCACAATTTGTTAGTAATCCTTCAGAAGAACATATTAAGAAGGCATTACATATAATACAATATGTTGGTAGCACATTAAATTATTGTATAAAATATGATGGAAAGGATGCTTATGGTTTAATTTGTTATGCTGATGCTGATTGGGCTTCAAATCCTATAGATCAGAAGTCAACAACTGGAATGGTTGTAAAATTAGCAGGAGCACCAGTTTACTGGAAATCAGCTAAACAAAAAACAATAGCATTATCTTCCACAGAAGCAGAATACATGGCTGCATCAGACGCATGTAGACAAATATCATGGTTAAAGAATTTGTTTAATGAGCTTGGTTATAAGATAGAATCCATTCCTCTTATAATGGACAATCAAGCAGCTATTTACATGGCTTCTAATCCAGCTCAAGAACAAAGAACGAAACATATGGATGTCAGATATCATTACATTAGACAATGTGTCAAAGATGATTTGGTTGATCTTTATTACATAAAGACTGAAGATCAAGCAGCTGACATATTAACAAAAAACCTATTGTTGAACAAACATAATAACATGCTTAAATTGTGTGGTATCACAACACAATAAGTTGGTTACTCCAAATGAATCAGTATACCAGTTAGATCTATGTTTGGTAAAATATTCAACAAGGGGAAGTGTTAAAAAAATAGTCTTATATAATCAAAAGATTACTAATTACTTATGTAATCATAAAAATTGACTTCATGTCACAGTCACTCATGTTATATCTTGTGGGAAGATCACAGGAGTAATTATATTATAGACTATTAATAGATTGTGTTTCATATTTAACTATATATGGTATTATGACTCATTATGATTCATATAGAAGCATATGAGGTCATATAGAATATCATAGAATATCTATTCATAGATATGACTCATGTATGAGGTCATATAGAATAAATGATGTCATTTAGAACATCATAGAATAAGTAATAATAGATATGACTCAGAATGACTCATTGAGGAACTGAGTTCGGTAGCAAACGGTAGCGTAGATTAGTAATACAACCATAGATAGTAATGAACATGTACTTAGGTTAGGGTTCATGAAATGCATATAAGGAGGGCATTCTGAGCCATTGTCCTTCAGTTCAAATAACTAACTAAGCTCCAGTTAAGGCAAGCCTGACTAAGCAAGGTGAGTTGAAAGACCCACTTAGCCAGGTGCCAGGTGCTGCTGTCATCACATTTCAACACGCGGTGGATGGTCAAAGTTGGCAAACAGGATGCGTTGGGGAAAGACATCCAGGAGGTGCGTGCCGCGAATGTTCTCAGCATTAGTGGGCTGAAATGGCTCGTCAAGGGTGCGGGCGATTCCTGTGAGGACAGGGAAAGGGTTATGCAGGGAGCGCATGGGGATGAGGCGTTGGTGTTGGCGCTGTCGTGCGTGAGCCGGCAGGATAGCGAAAGGGGCGACCACCTTAAGAGGGTGAGACTCGGCAAGTGTGGCAAGGCGCACAGCAGCGCGACGGAGCAAATAGTCGTAGTAGACTCATGTGGGGGGCATACCGAGCAGAAATTCGAGGGTGCTGGAGGGGGAAGTGCGAAAAGTGCCAGAGGCCCAGATCAGAGTGTGGCACTGGGCTTGTTGCAAATGGTGGACCTTGGCCTGGATGCTGGAGCCACCGAGGCGATACCATAGAGGGAGGCCGTATGAGAGTATGGGCCAGATGCAGGATTTGACAACTTGTAGGCGACGTGTAACTGGAAGTCCCCGCGCAGCGTTGCCAATCATGTGAAGTGCACTGGTAGAAGAAATGGCAGAATTAGCATAATGTTGTACATGAGAATCAAAGGATAAAGAGTGATCAAAAAAGAAACCTAAATATTGCCAGACGATGCATGGCTGAACCATCGTGGTCGAACCGTCAGGGTGTCAAAGACGTGCCGGGGTGTTTCGGATAATGCTGTCCATGGAATGGTCAACCGATTGAATGAAGGTTGGACGTCGTTGTGCGGGAGTGCGAGCCAGGCCACCAGTGTGTTCATCTAGGAGGGCATCAACATCCAATCTTCGCTTAAAAGGGAGAAAGGTTATTAGTTCCATCTTGGCAGGTTCGGGAACCAGTCCTATAGCTGACATATGGGAAGCGAAGGTGGCATACAAGTCTTCTAAAGCTTGGATGCTGCGCAGGAAGGAGGTGTCCGAACGGAGTAAACAGGAGTTGTTGACGTAGGATGGAATCGCGAACAGTGCCGAGAGTGAAAAGGCAAAGTGATGGCGCAATGTGGGGGCGACATAAAGGTTGGCCATAATCGGGGAAGGGGGGGTCCCCCTGTGGGGCACCATCGCCTGCTGGAAGTTGTTCAGAGGAGGCGCAGCCCCAAACGAAAGCGGTTTGGTGGTCGTCATAGTAGGTGTTGAGCAGGTGTAAGAGGGCCTCTGGGAAGCCCTGCTTGCGAAGCATGGTGACGAGGACAGCCTTCTGAATGGAGGGGAAATATTGTGCCATGTCAACAGCCAGGCATGAAGTATACTTGCCCGCATTGCGAGCCTGGTGGACCCAGTTGGTAAGAAACAGGCCGGCGTCAGTAGTAGAGCATTGCTTTAGGCCCCTGAACTGCAGCAGATGGAGAAGGTCATAGCGGATAGCGTCAAACTGCAGACGAGTCGCGAGGACTTTGGCGAACAGCTTGCCGAGGCAGTTGAGAAGCGCAATGGGGCGATAATTCTTCATACGCGAGTAGTTGTCCCTGTTAGCCTTGGGGATGATGACTGTTATGGACATTTTGAAGTGGGACGGCCAGTGTCCTTCCACAAAAATGGCATTGTAGAGGTCGAGGAGCTGAGATGCGAAGCCAGGGGTGGACATGATGCCCTTGATAACTCCCCACGAGAGGTGATCGGGGCCAGGGGCCGATGCATTGGATGTAAGGGCAAGGGCCTCCCATACTTCAAGCAGTGAAAAAGGGGCCCAGGTGCGCTGTGGCAGAGAGGGCAGTGCATTGATGAAAGTCCAGTCGACGGGGCGATGGGCCTGCTGGCCGACGAATTGGTGGTGAGCTGTACGCCAGAGTTCGTCCAAGGTGCGGACAGGGACGCCGTCCACAGCAATGCGGGGGAACTTGGGGGGGGAATGGTCGCGAGTCCATGCCACACAGGACCACGGGTCACCTTTAGCGCACAGTTCATCGATGTGTTTGTTGAAGAAAGATCGCCGTGCGGAGCGGCAGGCACGGCAGAAAGCCTTCAAGTTTTCCGGGGAGGGGTCGGCATCGCGGATGGAGCAAAGTCGTTGGCACTCAGAGTCCCACCAGCGTGTGGGGTTGCTGCCGAGCTTGGGGGTGATGGCAAAGCGGGACCATGCAGATCGTAAGCCAGCGTATAAAATGTCGCACTGGGACTCCGCCAAGCCGTCATTGAAAGAAATGTCCTGGCAAGCGGTGATGAAGAGGCTTTCAGCATCAGAGCCAGCTGGCAAGTAGGGTGGGTGGCGGAAAGGGGGAGGCCGGTGGTCAACTGTAAAAGAAAGGGTTAGCTGGCGATGATCACGGCAGGCGCCCCGAAGGGTGAGGTCAAAAAATTCGTGGGCGGGCTCCAAGAGAGGAGCCCCTACCCACAGGAGGTCAAGGACGCGCGAAGCGGAGCCCTGCCAGTACCAGGTGGGTTCTGTTCGGGAATTGAGGCATTGTAATCCTACAAAGGAGCATACACCTAAAAGGTCAGTAGCATGGGCATCGTCAGTGCAGACAGAGTCGTCCCAAGAAGAGGAGTGGAGATTGAAGTCACCCTGGACCAGGGCGAGGTTGGCGAGGTTGGGGAGAGAATGTTCCAAGGCATTGAGTGTGTTGAAAGAGGCCGGGTTCCTGTAAACGTTAAGGAAGGTATGGGTAAAGCCGTCAGAGGGTCTAGTAAGCGAGAAGCATAAAATGTTAGGGTCAGCGAAAGTAAAGATATCAAGGGAGAGATGAAAGTGTGCATCTACGTGTGTCCTATGAATGTAGACAGAGACCTGGGAATCCGGGTGGATATCACGGGCGCCGTCAATAGTGACCCAGGCCGGATGCTGGGGGGTACTGCGAATCAGTTGGCCAGTGTGCGAGCCAGGGTCGTGAACATGGCGCAAGTCGTTGTGGGGTGTTTCTTGAATAAAGATGATGTCGGTATCGTTCTGTCGAGTGTCAAGAAGTGTGGTGACAGAGGGGAAGGAGTGTTGGGCATTGTAGAAAAGGAACCTAAAAGTATGAGCAAACCCAATCATAAAGGAGGGACCGTGGCGGCTGAGGTGCTGGCAACCAGAGGGTCATCATTGATACAGGCAATGCCTGGGGCGAGGGTGACAGCATGGGGGACCACAGCAGAAGGGCCATGTTTGGCCTGGCGCTTTTGAAGGGCCTCAACTTCTGCAAAAATCTTACCTCCTTTGCATCGGTCCACCATCGTGGTGTACAACTTCTTGATTGCTTCAGGGCTGTTGCGAGCCACATAGAAGGGGCAACCTTTGTCAGTCACGAAATGGACAGGGTTACGGGTACCAACACAGTTAATGCAGAGGCGGAGGTGACAGTCGACCTGTGACGAGATACAGGTAGTACAGTACTGGCCATGTTGAGACGTGGAGTGTTGGCCAGCGCATTTAGCGCATGTGGCAGAGTTGGCGATGCATTGGAAATTGGTATGGCCCAACAACAGCAAGTAGTACACTGGGGGATTGCGTCCTTAAACATCCATTTCATGCAACACACCTTGCATCCATGAATGGTGACGATAGAGTTGCGGAGCCAGTCTGCAACGCGACTAGTGCGGGTGTCGACAACTTCGACGAGGATGGTACCGCTAGCTCCTAAAGATGCCTGGGTGCGAGCCTTAATCCATCACAGCTTACCAAAAAATTCAATGTTGGCCCATTTGGGGTGGGCCCGGAGGTCATTCAGGATGTCGTCAGGTGTGTACTCGACACCATCGCCACTGCGAGTAGGGACCGCACTGAATTTGAGGGAGGAGGTCGTGGGCCGATTGAGGATCTGCATGTCCTCGGCTTCAATGTTAGCGTACGCCGCGAGGGCACCGTGTAGGACCGCTTCTTGCGAGTCCATAATGGGGCAGCGGCAGGTGACTACAATGGAGTCCCGTTGAGTCCACGTAGCACGGAGGACATCGTTGAAGTCATTCGTACGGAAAGCGGGAGTATAGTCCGGTTGGCCATGTAGGAAGCTGAGGATAGCCAAAAGCAAATCAGCATTGTCTTGGTGCATAGCTGGGGAAGCAGTGGGGTTAGGTGGGGGACGGAAAATGAACATGTTCTGCTTCGTGCCTCGGGTGGTACATTTCTTCGGGCGGGTGTCTTGCCATTGGTCAGGGGAGGAGGAGGGACCAGCAGGGGAAGAGGCAGCAGGGGGGCGATGCCGCGGGCCATCCGAAGGTGCCGAGGCCATCATAGCATAAGAGGGGTGGGCCGGGGGGCCAGTAGACTGTCCAGAGGAGTGTTGGGAGCGAGCCACGTCGGCAGAGATGAGAGGCGAAGCCTGTGTGAAAGCCGCCTCCAGGGAGATGCCATTAGCTGCAGAAAGGGCATGGGCAACTTGAAATGTGGCCTTGATAGAGGCCTGGGAGGAAGGGACCATGGTAGTAGAAGAAGGAGGGGGGGGCCCAGCAGAGCGCCGGCCAGGGCAAGTGGCCCGGTTGATGGGGGGGGGCCAGAAGAGTCAGGACCAGAGCTAGGACCAGAACGACCTTGGGGCCGTGGGCATTGCGCGTCGCGAGGAATGGCGTCGAGGGCTGATGAGCGGCGTGGGGGGGGGGGCGGCAAGCTGCCGCAAGGCATTGGCCAGCAATTTTGCCTGTTCAGTTTCCGAGAGGCTGGCGAGGGCGACAGAGGCGACGGTGGCAACTTTGCGGGCGGTGTTAAGCGCAGAGGAGGAGCGGACCAGACCTCCAATGATAGATGGGATGGAAGTGGCATCGGAGATGATCGCCACCTTAGTGACAGTGCTGAGCGGGGCATCGACGAAAGCACGGGCCTGCGCGAAATGTTCATGAATGAGCTCACAAAGTAGGGTAACATTGTCAGCAGAAACAACGAAACTATCACCAGAGGAGGACGGGACAAACCACTTATCCATGTCAGCCTGGATACGTGAAAGAGCGTCTAAATAGTCAGCGACAGTGTCATTGGCAGAAATCGAAACCGTTGGGCCGCCAGAAGCGGTAGTTGGGGCGTGGTGGGAGTCCTGTATGCCCTCTTCCTGTATGTTGTGTGGACCTTCGGAGTCTTTGCCCGTGTCCATGTCGTTGGTGACCTTCGTAGGAACCAACATAGAGAGCGTGGAGAGCGCGGAGTCGACTGCCGTGGAGAGGGTGGCCTCGGCAATATCTGTACCCGGGGCCAACTGCCGTTTGCCAGAGGCGACCGCCGAAGGAGCGTGGCGGTGGCAATGTGTAAGGAGCGAGTGGAAACGGGTCTGGTGAGTGGCAGTAAGTGTCGCCAAGTCCGTGAGAGCAAAAGAGGCAAGCCAAGCAGCGCAAGCCTGAGGGCCAGCCGGGGTTGTGCGCAGAAAATGTGGCAGCATAAAGCCGGGAGGGGCGCAGACGGTCAAAGCAGGCAGGGGAGCTGACGGGCCCGAAACAGTAGGGCGAGAAGGAGGGGCCGGGGTGGACGGAGGCAGGGAGCCCAGATGGGAGGCGGCGTCATGTTCAGCCACTCTTGCGCGGCATTTGGCATTGAAGCAGCTTTGAGAGGCAGCAGCGTCATAGATGGGCTCTTCCTGGGCGGGGAGGGAAAGAGGGGGGACAGCCGCGGGCCGGGAACTGGAGGTTGTGGGGTGAGAGTGTGGTTTGGACGGAGTGTTCAAAAGAACCGGCAGGCCGGAAGGGGTGGAACTGTGAACAGTGTCCAGAGGGAGGCTCGGAGCAGGACGAGAAAAAAGAGGGCGTCTGGAGCTGGATCTGAGACGGAATGCAAGCTCCTCGTCACAGGCCTTACAGACAAGGGCAGCAGCAGAAGTGGCAGTAAGGGCAGATGGATCAGTGACCTCCCGTAGGAAGGAATGGGAGCAGCCGTTGCGGCCACGCATGTGTGGGCACAAGTGGCACTGCCCAAAATGTTCGCAAGAATGGTCTTCCAGGTGAAGGTTGCCACAGGCAAGGCAAAGCTCGGCAGGCAAAGCCCCAAGAGCAACATGGATTTTGTCGTAAGGGCGACCAGAGATAGCGCCAACTTGTTTCATCAAAGCACGAGTCAGGGGGGGGCAGTCGAACATTTCTTGCGAGGAGGGGACGAGGACAGAGTCCAGAAGGGACTGGATGCCCGAGTTAAGCTGGCTCGAGGAGATGCCGGCCGACAGGAGGGAAGGGGCCAGGGGGGCGGAAGGCAATGTAGCACGGGAGGCTGGGCGGGAGCGCACGTGCATAGAGTCAGCGACAGACTCATCCGAAGAGTGTGAGCTAGGGGAGCGCGAGTGATGAGAGCTGGCCACGGAGGCGGTGTGGCCACGGGAGGCAGCCGCAGAAATGGGTCGGTCTTGATCTTGGGAGACACCAGGGGGAACATACGGGGTGTCCCCGAAGAGATCATCAGCTGTGGCTGCAAGGCCAGAAGGAGAAGGCTGCCGGGCCGAAGGAGGGCAGTGGGCAGTCTCAAAGCGGAGGATGTCTTGTTCCAGAACAACAATGGTAGACGTGGGATAGTTTCTGTGGAGCAGAGCCGCGTGGGTGCATGCAGGAAACGCACGAGGTGTGGAGCAGGTGTCACAGTCCCCCACGTGTGGGCAGGAGGATTGGTAAGGTGTCTGGCCGCACCTAAGACACGAGGCGCGGAAGTAGTCAAGAGTGAGGGACGCCAGTTCTGTAGCAGGGCGTCCTGAAATAGGGCCGATGAGATCTTCAGACAAGATGGTGCTGAAGAGGTCATGCAAGGCGGACAGAGGAGGGGGGGCAGAAGGGGGGGGGGCCATGCACCGTGCGGTCAAGGTCGTTGTCATGGTGCGAAGCACCAGACGTTGTGCGCCAACCAAGCCGGGCCTTGGGACCTGTGGGGGGGGGTCCAACCATACTGCGAAGGAAAAACACGCTACGCAGGGGGAGGGGAAGAAAAAGGGGGGGGGGGGAAGATTGCTAGCAGGAAAAGAGAGGGGGAAAGAGCTGGTGTGGAGCTAGGGCTCAACGCGATGAGAAAGGAGGAGAGGAAGGCAACCAGACACTTATTCAACGAGTGCAACGTTGAGGCACCAGAGACCACAACCCGTGGGAAGGACGGGAGATGGTGGTGGTAAGAGGTCAAGAAGCGATGGAAGCCGACTCATTCCAACCAGATTTCCGAGTGCTCCAACATCACCTCCCTGTTAAAAAATAGTCTTATATAATCAAAAGATTACTAATTTACTTATGTAATCATAAAAGTTGACTTCATGTCACAGTCACTTATGTTACATCTTGTAAGAAGATCACAGGAGTAATTATATTATAGACTATTAATAGATTGTGTTTCATATTTAACTATATATGGTATTATGACTCATTATGATTCATATAGAAGCATATGAGGTCATATAGAATATCATAGAATATCTATTTATAAATATGACTCATGTATGAGGTCATATAGAATAAATGATGTCATTTAGAACATCATAGAATAAGTAATAATAGATACAACTCAGAATGACTCATTGAGGTACCGAGTTCAGTAGCGAACGGTAGTGTAGATTAATAATATAACCATAGATAGTAATGAACATGTACTTAGGTTAGGGTTCATGAAATGCATATAAGGAGGGCATTCTGAGCCGTTGTCCTTCAGTTCAAATAACTAACTAGCTCCAGTTAAGGCAAGCTTGACTAAGCAAGGTGAGTTGAAAGACCCACTTAGCCAGGTGCCAGGCGCTGCTGTCATCAACTTTCAACAGGTTATGGGCCCTGGATAGCAACTGCCTTTTAAATAACAACTTCGGGTTATTGTTTGGAGTTATGCCATAGGTGGAACCAGGGATAGCCTTACCATGTATTAGTACTAGTGTAGATCTGTAAGATCCCTACAAGATCAGATCATAAAGATATGGCCTAAGGCCCTCTATCTAGATCTGATGGGATCTGCAGATTATGTGTGTGAATTGTCTCTGTGTGATTCCTCTTTTATCCTCACATTACAAATTTGCTAACCCATGATCATGGGATAAATGATCCGCTTAATGGTAGCAGGGATACCATTTATGTCACCTTTGTGACATACCATGTGGGGGCATGGACTAAAGCCTAGTGTGACGAATTTGAGTCGTCCGGAGTGTATATCTCCGAAATCAAAAAATACATATGGATTGGTAAATCCAAATAATTACCATGGTTATGTAATACCATTCAAAATTACATGGATTTTGGGCTGTCTTCGGACAGATAAGTCAGTTTTGAAAGAAACTGATGAAAGGCTTACACGCACCCCCAATTGCCCGATAATTACTGCATATATCATCATAGTGGTTTTCGTCCGCTTATTCTTATTTTTAAATTATGTAATTATTTGTATAAAGGTCGTGCTGAGGCAGATTTCTGTCGTACACGCAGACTAGTGGTGGGCACTGATTAGCATCCCACTTAGATTAGGATATCTGAGGATATCATTACACAGTAGACATAGACACCACACACACATACATACTAGTAAATAGTTGGTGGAATTTTCGTATGCAGGGAACTTGTAGGAGCCCCTGATACACCATTGGCATAGCAACATTCGCACAATCCTTGATATTGTTTGCGTTGCTTGAAAAGGGAAATCCATAAACAAGTGTGTCACCAATGCACAGTGAAAGCCAAACAAGCACCTTGGATTCTATTTTCTCCTGATCTGAGATTATTGAATTTGGCTAACACAATTTCTTTTTACAGAAATTTTATCAACAAACAAATTTTTTTTAAATTTTTAAATACAATGTACCCCTTCACAGTTGTCGTTGGTCCCCTCTCCATCCAGTATGATTTCTGTAACTACCTTGTTGACGCTTTAGAAAAGCGTTTTTATATCAATGATGGTATAATATGTAGGGTAGTCACAGCACATGAGCGTTTGGAGTATAGGGATGTCGAAGAGATCTGTGAAAAGTGGAGTGAAGCAGATATGGTGGGCCAAAGGCCAGCAAACTGTTTGGCCAAGTTGGTCAAACTTATTCAGATGCGAGTTTCCTGGAATCTCATTAAAAAATCAGGTGATGTAAATGATTATTTGCTGCCGGTAAAGTCGACTACTTTGCCAGCCTCCCTCATTGGACATGCATCACAACGTGACACATATAGATTTATTAGGGAATGTTATGTCATCGAAGAATTTCGTGACATAAACGACCCACACCCAGGCGAGTTGGGCATATCATATATCAATGAGGATGGCAAATGTCAGTATATTTATAATCTTGAAGATCAGTTAATTGATAAAACTGATAAAGTAGATCATTTCGTTTACTCGCACCCGGATCAGATTGCTGCAGATGAAGCCGCCAGGAGTAACGTCAGGAGTGACGTCGAGATTGAAGAAGGTGAGGAAGTTGAGGAGAAGAAGGTCGATGTGCTCGAGGAGTACAGGCCGAACTTTGGTGTCGAGGACATCAAAGGTTTCCCCGTCTACGATGGACCTGCAGTCCATTGTTTGACAGCTGGAGGAAGAGTGGGTCCTGGATTTGAGTCCCTCAGGGGTCTCACAGGGCCAGAGCTGAGTCACCAGCTCGCACTCTGCAGATTGGCCAATGAAAGGCCAGTCTGGATCCTCAATGGGGAAATATATCATAATTGTTACGATTATGATGAGGCCAAGAAGGCCTTCGATGAGCAGGCGGTCTGTGAACTGGACCAAATGATGAAGTTTAGAGATGAGCCAAGAGTAAGCTATTTAAATCAGCTATATTTCCCAAAAGCTGATAAAATAGTTCAAGCGCACATCTTTTGGGGCAATGAGGACCCCTATAGAAGAAGAAAGAAGGTCATTCGGGTTCTCCCCCCTCAACATGACAAGGCCTGGGAAGAGTACGTCCCCCGTTTCGGGACAGAGGCCGGAGAGGGCTCTCAGGAGCCAGTCATCCCAGGGCGGAATGCCCCATTCGGGATCGTCGATGGGAGATTATTACAAGGTATGAAGAAACCTTGTAATAGTAATTGTACTATTAGGGACTCTAGGAGTCCAAATATGAACTTTTCTTCACAGTCTGATAAGTGTGTGAATCAGAATACTCAAAATTCTGATAGAGTTAATCAATATGAATTTATTCATTATCCTGATGACTCAGCATACATTTATGTTCCTTCGGATGTATACAAGGAATACTATCCTGATTCAACACCATCATTGAAAGATGAAGATGTTTCATGTTCAAGTTTAAAGAATCAATATTCTGAAACTGAACATTCTCCATTTATTAATCCAGACATTCAATTAGAGAATCGAATCGTCACTAACACCCCTGAAACTGTTGGAGAAATTATTTCTAATCCAACATTGTTAGACAATAGAAATATTCTTGAAGGATTAATCAAACGACTTGAAAGGATATTTGAGAAACAACCAAAGAATAATGACAATTCTGATCATGAAAATGGTTGGAAAGGTAGTAATTCTAAATGGAATCAGAATCAAATACCTGACAAAGAATGGAATCAAAAGGATAATAAAGTAGATTCTAAAAATCAACTAAAAAAAGAAAGGTCTGAAGAAATTCTTTATCCTAGAGTATCTATGCCTAGACCTCTTCATAGGACAAAGAAGGTTCATAATTTTTGATATGAAAGTAAATCGAAAAAGAATCAAAGACTTCAAAAGAAAAATCAACAATTACAAGATACAATCATTGCTTTAAATAAGAAAGAGCAATTATTTGCTCGAAAGCAACAAAATTTGTATGCCGCTCAACAAAGCAGAGATTTTTTAATTGAAAGGTCTGATTCTAAGTCTAATAGTGACAAGCATATACAATCTGATAATAAAACAAAAATCAGATTTGCAGAAGATACATATCCTACAAGGTGTAGGGTATATTATTTTTCTGGTATTCTCAAGAAAATGATACAACATACACCAGATCATCCTATTTGGACAAAGGATGGGTTATGTTATATGATTCTATTCAAACCAAAATACTATAAGGACAATGTTTGGCCAATGTATCCCAAACTTTCAACTATAGTATATTATCCTAAAGTATGGCGTCGAAATATAAATTTCAACTATAGCAAAGTTGGATCGCATAATCTTCATTTTGAAGAAAACAATAATACAAGAATTAGCTGGTGGACATTAGATGATCTTGTATCATCTGGTAACAAAATAGCTAATAATCTTTGTGGAGGATCTGATAAAGATTCACTTGAAAAAATGGTTCAAGTTTTTAATGGTGTTATTGATTATCAAAAATGGAAAAATACTCTCATGGCATATTTAGATATGAAAGGATATTCTAAATATATCACTGAGGAAAAACCAGCATATCCTCCTAATATTAATGAAAAGAAGCATCTTTGGAAAAGAAAACTGCTTGGGAATTACAATATAAATATATTTTTTCTGAAAGAGCAGATTGGGATGATAATGCTAAAAAGACAAATGGAATTATAAAAATGTCTTTAATGCCCAATCTTTGGTCATATGTTGGAGAAGATCCAAAAAATACTATAACTAATCTTGATTTAGTATTTGGATTAACAGGTATAGCTAAATACTTTGTCATGTATAAAGCTATATTTGCATGGTCTATGAAACCTGGTCAAGATCCCATTGTTGCAATTTCAAAATTGCAAAAATTAGTTTCTGATCTAGGAACAGAAGCAGCATACAAAATCCCAGATTTTGTAGTTTGTTTCTTTATATTACATAATCTTAGTCAAACATATGGTAACCTAGTTACTAATATTGTTGACAGTAAGATTGAAGATTTTACACTTGCTAAAATCATTCCTAGAATTCAGAATGAATGGAATCTTATGCAAACAAAAGGAAAAAACAGACCATCAGTCCAAATTGCTAATATTGGATCTAATATTCAAAAGAATCCAAATCCAAACCCAAATTGGAAGGATCAATCTTCTAATAATAGGTTTAGAGGATCTTTTAGAGGAAGATATAATACTTTCAGAAGAAATTTTGTTCCTCGTCAACAAAAGAATAATAGTAAACCTTCTACATCATCTACTTTAACTAAAGATGATAAAAAGAAACGAAATGAGAAGAATCGTGCTAATAAAAAACTTAAAAACAAAGCTTTAATAGCAGAAGTAGAAAGATTGAAGAAGAATCGAAATGATGATTCTTCAACTACTATTCATTTTGCAAATCCAATGATTATTGATCATGATGAAAAACAATCTTATTATAAAGATTATTATGACAATATTCAAACTGTTGGCATTACAGATGATGAAATACCAGAATCTATATCTACTTTTAAACTCATTGATAGACTTGGAGATATCAATATAAATATTCCACAGTCAGAAGATATCATTGAAATAGTAGATTATGAATCTCCTGAACAAGAGAAACCAATATTCCAAACACCAGTTTCTCCTTTAACACCGCTTACAAGTGAGAACAGTGGAAATAGTAATGAAAGTCATGATGAAGAATATTATGACAATGACACTGGTCTTGAATATGTTGATCAAGACACAAATATGGATAATAGTAACTTTGGGTATGGAACTAATTTTCATCATAATTACTTAACTAATACTGTTACAGTGCTTGATGATTTAACCAATAAAGATGTGTTGAACACATCATATCAAGATATGTATAACAGTAGATACAAATGTAACAACAGTAATTATGAATATAATGTTCCTGGTGAACAAATTATGTTTATGAATAAAAATGATAAATGGGTTATTGACTCTGGTGCAACACATCATTGTACACCATTTATTAATGATTTTATATCATATAAGAAGTTCATTACACCAATCAATGTTACTACAGCAAATAGAAACAATAAAACTTTAATAGAAGGAGAAGGAAAAATATGTTTTCAACATGATAAACATATTATAAACTGGAATGTTTGTTATATGCCAATGTTACCATACAGAATTATTTCTGTTCCACAACTAACTAGTATGGACTATCAAGTCCATCACACAAAACATAAAACTATAATACATAAAGGAAACATAACGTTAACTGGATATCCACTAGAAACCAATTCAATACATTGGTTATCAACAGTTATTAAACGTACTTCACAATATTTGTTAACTAATAATAGTTCTCAAACTATTGATTACTTTATTTGGCATCGAAGAATGGCACATCCAAATGATAATGTGTTAAGCCATATGTTCAGAAATACTGAAAATAGTACTAAAATTAGTAAACCACATATGAATAACATTTGTAGAACGTGTATAATGGGAAAACTTGATAATAAACCTTATCATGTTTCTTCAAGTAGAGCAACAACATTGCTTGAATTAATACATGTTGATTTAATAGAAATGCCTATCATTTCTTATCATAAACAGAAATATGCTTTATTAATTTTAGATGATTATTCTTCTTTTGCTCAAATAGCATTACTACGATCTAAATCTGATACTTTTAATTCCATTAAAGGATACATTCTTTATATGGAAAATCAGTTAAATACAAAACTTAAAAGTATGCATTCAGATCGAGGGGGAGAATTTGTAAATAAAAAGCTTACAGACTATTTTCAAGAAAAAGGTATTAAACATGAACTTAGTGCTCCAAATGTTCATCAACAAAATGGTAGAGCAGAATGATTAAATGAAACCATTTTAAAGAAAGCACATACATTGCTTCTTGAATCTGGTTGTCCTAAGTCATGGTGGTCTTTTGCTTTTGAGACTGCTATTCATATATATAATTGAACACCATTAAGAAGAACAAAATGGACTACACCTTATGAAAATTTGATGAAAAGAAAACCTGATATATCAAATTTTAAAATATTTGGATGTTTGGCGTATGTTTATATAGTAAAAGAAAGAAGAAAAGATAAGTTATCACCAAGAGCTGAACCAATGATATTCATTGGATATGGTAATAAGTCATATAAGTTCATGAATGATAAAAATACTATAGTAATTGCCACACATGCTATTTTCGATGAAAATACATTTCCTAAATTATCAAAAAATAAATCAATTAAAGATAATTACCCAACTTTAGATCTAAAAACAATTCCTAATACTGAAAACTTTAAAAATCATGACACTACAGTTAATGATAAAAGGCAATCATTTCATGATTTACATAAGTTTAAAAGAAATGATACGTCAGATTCAGATGATCATAAAGATGACAGTGATTCTTCTGATTATTATACTGGATCAGAACATTCTAATGAAGAATTGGATCAAGATAAAACATCTGATAAATCAAAATCTAATGAAAAATTAGATAAATCTATTTCAAGATCAACTAAAGAGAAGGAACTTGTAAAAAGATTATCTGATATAACTCAACAATATAAGGATTTCAAAAAGAAATATTCTGTTTCTGAAATACCTTCTTTTAAACCTAAAGTAGTTGAAAAATCTAAAAAGAAAACATCTATTGATATCTCAAAAGAATTAGAAGATCATAAAGCAAATGTCCAAAAAATCATTAAAGAAAATCCATTTCCACTTCCTATTAATCTTCGTAAAGAAGATAGAGTTTCATATAGGATGTTAGATGATTTTTGGGGAGATGTTCTTGATGGAACTACTTTAACAGGTCAAAAAAGAGTTGGAAAGAAATTAGATCTTACTGCAGCTAAAAGAGATAAATTACAAGCTGGTAGACCAAAAATAATTTCTAAACCAAATATTCCAGATCAATCATCTAATCCATTTGGTTTTAGAGAACAAGAGAGAGCTGTCATTCAACAGCAAACTCTTAAATCTTCTCGAATACCAAAAGTTAGAGTTATAGCTGATAATGTTTATGGAAATAAACATCCTGTTCAAATTGAAGCTGAAATTAAAAAGAAAAGAAAAGTTCACTTTAAAGAACCAGAAGAAGTTGAATTAGATTTAGATAAATCTATGAAAGATGTTGAACAAATATCAGAAACATCTGATATAGAATCAATACAAGATCCACATTCTCAGGATCAAGATTTAAATATTGAAGATCTTGAAGAACCTATAATTGATTTAAGAAAATCAATATCTGATATAAATCAAGAATGGTTAGCTAAAAGAAAAACTAAAATCCAGAAAAATAAATTCATGATATTTCTTTCTAAAGCAGCAAATAAACTTGCTGAACAAGAAAATAAAAAGAAAGGTATACCTGTTATATACAGAGATCTTGCAAAGATTAAAGATTCTGAAATATATAATAAATGGGTAGATGCCATGAAAGAAGAAATTAAATCAATAGAGAAAAGAAATGTATGGGAATTAGTAGATAGACCTAAAGATCGTAAACCTATAGGATGTAGATGGGTTTATACGATAAAGCCACTAGATAATAGATACAAAGCGCGACTAGTAGCTCAAGGCTTTTCACAAGTACCAGGAATAGACTTTGGAGCCACATTTAGTCCGGTTTCAAGATTCGAAACTGTCAGAATCTTACTGGCACTAGCAGCTTTAGAGGGATGGGTACTCAAAGCACTAGATGTTAAAACTGCTTTTCTATATGGCCAATTAGAAGAGGAGATATATATGGAACAACCGGAAGGTTTCAAAACCAATGATAAAGATAAAGTCTACAGACTAAAAAGAGCTTTATATGGTTTGAAACAAGCATCTTTAGCTTGGAATATACAAGCACACAACAGTATAGTTAAACTTGGGTTTAAACGATTATTTGCAGATACAGGAATTTATGTTTATCAAAACAAAAATGATATTGTCATAATCATTTTATATGTTGATGACATAATATTCATGGGCAATAATGAAGATACTGTTAATAAATTGAAACAAAGATTTATGAACAAATGGGAAAGTAGAGACTTAGGAGATCTAAGTGAATACTTAGGAATGAACATTGTGATTGATAAAAACAATCAAACTGTCACAATAGATCAAACCAAATATGCTAAAAAAATAGTAGAAAGGTTTGGTTTGATAAATGCAAAACCAGTTAATACGCCTTTACCAGCTGGTTATATACCTAATAAACAAATAGAAGAAAAAGCTACTCAAGAAATGATAACCTACTATCAGCAGTTAATAGGTTCATTATTATTTCTTGCAATGTGTACTAGATTAGATATTGTATATGCTACAATTCTAATGTCACAATTTGTTAGTAATCCTTCAGAAGAACATATTAAGAAGGCATTACATATAATACAATATGTTGGTAGCACATTAAATTATTGTAT
Organism: Amanita molliuscula; assembly: GCA_023014405.1. Taxonomy (NCBI): domain Eukaryota; kingdom Fungi; phylum Basidiomycota; class Agaricomycetes; order Agaricales; family Amanitaceae; genus Amanita; species Amanita molliuscula. Next base: position 190,788 of record JAEBUP010000044.1, read on the forward strand.
AAAATATGATGGAAAGGATGCTTATGGTTTAATTTGTTATGCTGATGCTGATTGGGCTTCAAATCCTATAGATCAGAAGTCAACAACTGGAATGGTTGTAAAATTAGCAGGAGCACCAGTTTACTGGAAATCAGCTAAACAAAAAACAATAGCATTATCTTCCACAGAAGCAGAATACATGGCTGCATCAGACGCATGTAGACAAATATCATGGTTAAAGAATTTGTTTAATGAGCTTGGTTATAAGATAGAATCCATTCCTCTTATAATGGATAATCAAGCAGCTATTTATATGGCTTCTAATCCAGCTCAAGAACAAAGAACGAAACATATGGATGTCAGATATCATTACATTAGACAATGTGTCAAAGATGATTTGGTTGATCTTTATTACATAAAAACTGAAGATCAAGCAGCTGACATATTAACAAAAAACCTATTGTTGAACAAACATAATAACATGCTTAAATTGTGTGGTATCACAACACAATAAGTTGGTTACTCCAAATGAATCAGTATACCAGTTAGATCTATGTTTGGTAAAATATTCAACAAGGGGGAGTGTTAAAAAATAGTCTTATATAATCAAAAGATTACTAATTTACTTATGTAATCATAAAAGTTGACTTCATGTCACAGTCACTTATGTTACATCTTGTAAGAAGATCACAGGAGTAATTATATTATAGACTATTAATAGATTGTGTTTCATATTTAACTATATATGGTATTATGACTCATTATGATTCATATAGAAGCATATGAGGTCATATAGAATATCATAGAATATCTATTTATAAATATGACTCATGTATGAGGTCATATAGAATAAATGATGTCATTTAGAACATCATAGAATAAGTAATAATAGATACAACTCAGAATGACTCATTGAGGTACTGAGTTCGGTAGCGAACGGTAGTGTAGATTAATAATATAACCATAGATAGTAATGAACATGTACTTAGGTTAGGGTTCATGAAATGCATATAAGGAGGGCATTCTGAGCCGTTGTCCTTCAGTTCAAATAACTAACTAGCTCCAGTTAAGGCAAGCTTGACTAAGCAAGGTGAGTTGAAAGACCCACTTAGCCAGGTGCCAGGCGCTGCTGTCATCAACTTTCAACACTCCCCCCCTTCGACACACAGGGGATATCAACATTTTGGGCGTACTCATTGAATCACTCAAGTTCTTCGACAAAGCTCTCATCCTCAGTGCATCATCTTGTTCATACAAGACACCCAAGGTGAAAATCCCCAGCTCACATGGTCGCCATGTCCCTTGAGAAAGTGTGTACGATACCGAGCTCACGAGGATTCTTGCGAACTGGCTTAGGAAGTATGATTGGTCAGTTAATGGTCAATGGCACTTGGAAGACAATTTCAAGAGGCACAAGTATTCTGACATTGTGCTCAAGAAGGGTAGCTGGACAATTGTTCTTAAGCTATTGGCCACAGAAGAACCAAGCTCCGTTGAGTCTCACATCCAGAAAACCCATGAATATGCAGCTCTTCTCTCAGCGAATGAAGCATGGGCCATTCATTTCACTTGTCAAGAGAATTACGATCCTATTTGGCAGTCTGAAATGGCGTTATCGGAGAGCATAGGCGTGGTTCACTTTGCACATGATCCAGGGTTTACAAATGTGGTGATGAGCACTTGCTGGCAAGATTGTACAGGAGAAATCCAAATGCAAGTCAGGAAGTCATTATTATTAGACTAGATACGAAAATTGTTGTATTCCTACTCGAATCAGGAACACAGAGCTTTTCCGTTGGTTGTATGGTTATCAGTGACGAAAACGAGTTAAGGTTCTCGTGGCGCTAAGACGAAAACCGCGTGAACGCGCCAACCTCATTAAGTGGATACGAAGGGCGTCACAAGATATGCCATTCTCTACTAGAGGCTACTCAGTACACATATCCGAGGACCTTGCCTCCCACATTTTTCCGACGCGCCTCCTCATGGTCCAGAATGCCCGACGACGTTGTCTATCGCGCCCCTTAGTCAGTACGTCGCTCGTGGTCAAAGCAAACGAGTACGTACGAGGATCAGATACCCAAATCCACGAGCGGGGAGGAGCAAGTTGACCCATTTTTCGATTTGTGTGACTTGAATGTTGAAGCGGGGAGAGATGACACCGGTCTTGTTGAGTCTCCCGTTGAGTTGAATGACAATCTTGCCCGATCGGTGGTCGTCGATGATTTCGAATTCACCAATATAGCCTAAAGAAACTCGTGTGAGCAAAATGAAATCATCGTATCCTACGAAATGGATGTCGACTCTGCAGTGAACCCGGATCCGTTGGCAACAATGGAAACCGTGTTGTTTTGGTTATGAGAGACAGGAAACGGTTTAATATCTTGGGACGTTAAAACGAGAACCGCGTGGAAGCGTGAATCGCGCCAATCGTAGTTATATCATCCCAAATGAAGAGAAGGCACCCATAAAAACAATAACTCACCATGACGTTGCATGACACTGAGGAATTTGACGACGACCTTGGACGAGGGTCGGATCAGCACCTGGCGTTTTCCGCGGCGCTCGGCATTGACGATGTTGTTCAGGCAGTCGTTCTGCACAGCGGTGGTCAATCCAGGGTCTATCAGTCCATCTGAAGCAAAGCACGCACCAGGACAGATACGCGGACCATTTTTTGGTGTGTGTGTGAAGTGTTTTGGTGGCAAACTGCAAAAAAAACAGGCGTCAGCTGCCCAGTCTGAGTGTCGTGCTATGGAAAGCACGAGTCAGACAGGCTGTCATGCATTTACCTTGCAGATGCGTGCGTGTGTCGGCCGGTTTGTGGAGAACAAGTGGCGTCTGTGGCTGTGCAACTGTACAGTACCACTCAGCCACAACTCCGTCCCACGCCAGAACAGCCAGTCGACCACTGCAATCATGGTGAGCACCCCATGTTGCGCAAGGCTAGCACTTAACTTTCACGAATCTAGGGCCGCGTTCGCACCAAAACCACCAAACGGGCTTCCCGTGTTTTGATTGAAAAGTACTACCCTCGCCTCACCCTCGACTTTCACACCAACAAGAGGATTATCGATGAAGTCGTGCGTCATCCGTTGTTATTGTCTCAGAGCTGATTAACGTGCACAAAACCACAGGCCGTGGTCCCCTCTAAGCGCCTGCGCAACAAAATTGCGGGATTCACGACTCACCTGATGAAGCGTATCCAGCGCGGGCCCGTCCGCGGCATCTCGTTCAAGCTGCAAGAAGAAGAGCGAGAGCGAAAGGATAACTATGTTCCGGAAGTGTCCGCCCTGGACACGAGCGCGACAGGGCTTAGCGTTGACCAGGACACAAAGGTGCGGAGTCGACATACCCCCATCTGAGCACACTTTCCGACCCCCCAAATGTATAGGATCTCTTAACCGCTCTCAATTTTGATTCCATCACCGTAGAAGTTGCCCCACTTCCATCTACCGTGCCGGAACGTCCCCAGCGCCGGGAGCGGCGGACGGTGCCAGGAGCAGGACGGCAATGAGACGAGTGCATGAGTAGGGATATCACTAGCTATGCGCATATGCACATGTACCACAATCAATGCTACATTAAAAATGTAGGTATGCGGCCCATGGTGCCGATGTGGGTTTCCTTTTGACTACTGTCGAAATTATTGGTAACATCATGACGAGATTCAATGCTAACTACTTTTCCATAGGCGAGTGAAATCTACTCTGCCTGACACAAACTCAGGCTTCTTGTCTAGATTGGCCACGGTTCGGTTCGGTGCAGGTAAGCATCGAACCTGCACCCGCACCTCGAGGTTCGTGTCCTGAGGGTTCGGTTCACCAGGTGCATAGGGCAAGAGTGGAAGAAAGGAAAAAGTGATATTAGTTAGGTTACTTAGGTAGTATATCCAAGTCATCTAATGCTTAGTGCTGAGAATTCACGCCCGACTGAATTCGGCCGGTGGGGTGGCGGACCCCGCTAGCTCGAGCAATGAAAAACCGAAACTTTTAGACAACAAGACAAATAACAGTAACAAACAATTAGTCATACAGACAGTAAGACAATAAGACAGTAACAGAACACCAGACAGTCAGACAGTCAGACAATAAGACAAATAACAGTAATGAACAATTAGTCATACAGACAGTAGTCACATTACTTGATGTGCTAACTCAACAGTGATGGTGAACATTGCCTCAGCCTCACTCCATCTTCCCTGAGATATGCTGCTATATTATTCATGCTGGTGGGGGTGTCTGGTCTGATCCATCCAACATATCCAGCTCCATCATCTCTGCTTCATTCCATCTTCCCAGATTACTGTATATGATTACCAAATTGTTCATGATGGTGAGAGTGTCTGGGTGGTCTGATCCAAGCATTTCTTTTCTTGCCTTCAACACATCCAGCTCCAGCATCTCTGCTTCATTCCATCTTCCCTGATTACTGTATGTCAATGCCAAATTGTTCATGCTGGTGAGAGTGTCTGGGTGGTCTGATCCAAGCATTTCTTTTCTTGCCTTCAACACATCCAGGTCCAGCTTCTCTGCTTCATTCCATTTTCCCTGATCACTGTATATGATTGCCAAATGGTTCATGCTAGTGAGAGTGTCTGGGTGGTCTGATCCAAGCTTTTCTTTTCTTGCCTCCAACAGATCCAGCTGCAGCATCTCTGCTTCACTCCATTTCCCTTGAGATCTGTATGTGATTGCCAAATTGTTCATGATGCTGAGAGTGTCTGGGTGGTCTGATCCAAGCATTTCTTTTCTTGCCTTCAACACTTCCAGCTCCAGCATCTCTGCTTCATTCCATCTTCCCTGATTACCATATGTCAATGCCAAATTCTTCATGGTGGTGAGAGTGGCTAGGTGGTCTGATCCAAGTATTTCTTTTCTTGCCTTAAACACATCCAGCACCAGCATCTCTGCTTCATTCCATCTTCCCTGATAACTGTATGTCAATGCCAAATTGTTCATGCTAGTGAGAGTGTCTGGGTGGTCTGATCCAAGCATTTCTTTTGTTGCTTTCAACACATCCAGCTCCAGCATCTCTGCTTCATTCCATCTTCCCTGAGATCTGTATGTTGATGCCAAATGGCTCATGGTGGTGAGAGTGTCTGGGTGGTCTGATCCAAGCTTTTCTTTTCTTGCCTTCAACACATCCAGCTGCAGCTTCTCTGCTTCATTCCATCTTCCCTGATCACTGTATGTGTTTGCCAAATTGTTCATGATGGTGAGAGTGATTGAGTGGTCTGATCCAAGCATTTCTTTTCTTGCTTTCAACACATCCAGCTCCAGCATCTCTGCTTCATTCCATCTTCCCTGATCATTGTATGTGATTGCCAAATTGTTCATGCTGGTCAGAGTGTCTGGGTGGTTTGATCCAAACTTTTCTTTTGTTGCTTTCAACACATCCAGCTGCAGCATCTCTGCTTCATTCCATCTTCCCTGAGATCTGTATGTCAATGCCAAATTGTTCATGCTGGTGAGAGTGTCTGGGTGGTCTGATCCACACATTTCTTTTGTTGCTTTCAACACATCCAGCTGCAGCTTCTCTGCTTCATTCCATCTTCCCTGATTACTGTATGTCCATGCCAAATTGTTCATGGTGGTGAGAGTGGCTGGGTGGTCTGATCCAAGCATTTCTTTTCTTGCCTTCAACACATCCAGCTGCAGCTTCTCTGCTTCATTCCATCTTCCAATACAATCAAAGATGAATGCAAATCTCTCATGCTCATCATCATAATACATTACTTTCATCCTCTTGTCAAGTCCATGCTGATGATTTGATTCAATATGTGGAGCCAGCAATTGATAAAATGCAGAATTGTCAACCTCATAGTCAACCTTATAGGCAAGATCTATAGAGCAGGATAGCAATGCCCTTGCTTTCCAGTAGTAAGTGACTATTTCTTTCTCTGATATCCTGTCTCTGCTCCATGAATGAACTAATTGGTGCATAAAGTATTTTGCATTCTGGATTTTTATGAAAGAAAATGATACCAGTACTTGGATGCCAGCCAAGAATTGCATCCTGTCCCATTTACCATCTTCACTCAAAAACAAAGTTTGGGAATCCAATAGTGATGCAGCAAGTGGAAGTGGAGGCTCTGTGCTCAGGTCCCTCTTTCCATAGTTCTCAGCAGCATTCTTGAACAACACTTCTGGTATATTGGTGTGATTTAGAAAGGAAAAAATCTGTATCAGAGTGATAGCATTCCCTGCTGAAATAGCTTCTGATCCCATTCTTCTTGCTGCCCTAGCCTCAATCTCCTGCATAGATATTTCCCATGTTCCATATGTTGAATTGCCATAATTAGATGCACCTTTGAATTTTTCATCAGACATTAAGGCCTTCTGGTGATTCAAGTACATCTCCAGATAATCCTCAATGCTACAACTGCAGGTTTGGATATATGACCCAGCTTGATCGAGGGCAAGTGGAATACCACCTATTTTCATAACAAGCTGCATAGCTGACTGCCTGAGAAGGTCAGATGAGCCATCCAGTGAGGAAGACTCCAGAAGCAATGAAACAGCTTGATCCTCTTCCATTTCAACCACCTCCAATGAATTCCTTGCCAATGTGATTCTCTGCAAAGCAGGATTTCTGCTTGTCATCAAAATATTACCCCTGCTTCCTGGTGGGAGGTACTTTTCAACAATTTCATATCCTCTATCTGCATTGTCATATACAACCAGCCAGTTGGCTCTCCCCGAAATCCATTTGAGAGTCAAATAAACAGCATCTGTTGATGCACCAGAAGTGACATTATGTGAATGGCCAATCTGTTTCAGAGCAAGATCAATAGTTGCTTCAGAGGATGCATCAATCCAGAATATGTCAGAAAACCTAGGGCATTCAACTATCCATGAAGGTCAAGTAGAGCAACACACTCACAATTGGTCATTCTGCTCAATGAACTTCAGGCATATCTGAGTCTTTCCAATCCCTCCCAATCCATACAAAAGGAATGACTTTCTCTGCCCATCTTCATTTTTCCCAAAAAATTCCTTCAACTTATCAAGATATTTATCTTGACCTATGAACATAGTAGTAGAATGTTTCAGAGGAGGTAAAGGTGGCAGGGCTGAAGCCAGTTGGGTTGAATTGACATAAGTGATTATCTGGGATGGTAGTGGTAATGAGACACCTTCTCTCGCATACAAAACTTAACATACTTGGTCCCCTTGAACTTCAGTGATATCCCGAGCAATGAGAGTGAAATTGTGAGCACCAGCCTATGGAAAAGTAATTAGCATTGAATCCCGTCATGATCCAGGTGAATATTACCAAGAATCCTGACGCCATGAGGATGTGGTAGTCAAAAGAGAAGACAGAGAGTAACGGGTGTCACACCAGCTGCCGTGGAAACATAAGTCGGCAACTCCGTCATTGCGATTCTCCGTCATTGCGATTCACAGTGCAAGCCATACAATAGGGTCTATTGTAGGGCCGCATACCGTAACGTTGATTGTGGTACATGTGCATATGCGCATAGCTAGTGATATCGCTACTCGTCCATTCGTCTCATTGCCGTCCTGCTCCTGGCACCGTCCGCCGCTCCCGGCGCTGGGGACGTTCCGGCACGGTAGATGGAAGTGGGGCAACTTCTACGATGATGGAGTCAAAATTGACAGCGGTTAATAGCTCCTATACATTTGGGGGGTGGGGAAGTGTGTCCAGATGGGGTATGTCGACGTACCTTTGTATCTTGGTCAACGCTAAGCCCTGTCGCGCTCGTGTCCAGGGCGGACACTTCCGGAACATAGTTATCCTTTCGCTCTCGCTCTTCTTGCAGCTTGAACGAGATGCCGCGGACGGGCCCGCGCTGGATACGTTTCATCAGGTGAGTCATGAACCCCGCAATTTTGTTGCGCAGGCGTTTAGAGGGGACGACGGCCTGTGGATCGGTGCACGTTAATCAGCTCTGGGACAATATCACAACGGATGACGCACGACTTCATCGATAATCGAGGGTTGGCGATACAGTTGCACAGCCACAGTCGTTACTCCACACACTCGGAAAAACCGCAAATAACCGAGACCTTCGTTACACTCGGAACTTTCTTGATACGCCATCTGAACTCAATCCCGCCACAAGCGAGTCCTTTAATGCCTTATTGCTATTATTCTATACTGACCTGCTCGTATACTTTCTTCAGTGGACGATCATTCCGTCGACTTAGAGGCTTATGTCCTGACTGCAGCATTCGACGCCGAGTGCATCGACTATGCCAGGGCTGGGAAACGCCGCTTCTCGAGCTCCGACAATGGCGATATTAATTCCGAAGTCAGTCTCTGGTCTAACGACAGCACCTCTTCGACTCTTCCATCTGTTGAGCCCTCTCCCTACGATGTTCCCAAGATTGAAGCCTATCTTTACTACGCCGGCCTCTCTGGTCCAAGTGGTCGCGGTCCCAAGCTTGTCTACAGGACGTCGAAGGAGAGGGAGAAATTCATCCCTCCCACGGGGCCTGAGGCCTATCGGCGCCTCATGAAGCTTGTTGGAGTTCCCGTGAGTCATAAACTCGGAGAAGAGCTCGGCAAAAATTGTCTGTGGGATATTGTTCGTGAAGAGGTGTGTGGCATTCTCGACGCTCAGCAATCTGTGGAGACATTCGTTCCCAGGTTGTGAAACTCCTTGACAAGAATGGTATTCAGCTCACGACCGTCGATCTCGTTCGGTTCAGGTGGACTGAGAAGAATGATGACCAGGAGGATGTGGAGAGCGAGGAGGACGAGGAGGACGAGGAGAATGAGGGAGACCTCAACTACGACGACATCGCACCCATCCAACCCGTCATGGATGGGACAGTCTACACCACTCCCGTCACCATCTGGGTGGGCGTGAAGCCAGATAGTACCACCGGCGAGCAGGCCCATCACGCTGCCATCGATATTCTTCGCCTACTTAAGTGGCACCATGTTACCGACGTTGAGGTCGCATTCCGCGAGTCGGAAGTCAAGTTCTCGGCTGGGTCAGAGCTCTTCGCCCCTGTTTCAGACGAAGACCACCTGAAGGACATAATCGACAACCTATCTACTGCACTCAGCTTGCCAATTGCCGGGTTGAAGACCAAGATGCAGGGCACGCTTGGGTTCTACTTCCGAGTCAAGGATGACCTCTACGCCGTTACCGCCCGCCACGTCCTTTTCAGGGACGACGACCCCAACATTGAATACAACTACGTCAGTAAGTTCTTATCTTTGAGAACGATGAGGGCAATTCTGACTACGCCTACATAGCCGGGCCTGAGAAGGAGGTCATTGTGATGAGCACCCCTGCGTTCACCAACTACCTTGCTTCCCTCCAGAGCACTATCGGCAACCTTCTTGACACAGCTATGTACCTGGACGGTCGCGTTGAGACGTTAACGGTGCAGGCGGTGGGCGATGGCCCCCGCGCTGCGAAGTCGGCGCAGGACCTGCCGGGGGTAGAGCAACAGTTGACCAGGACGCACGCCAAGATCGATGACCACAAGGCCTACTTCGTGAAGGTGAAGAAGGAATGGAGCAAGCCGAAGGACCGCGTGATCGGATACGTTGTCTGGTCACCCCCCATCAGCATTGCTACACCTCCCCACTCCTACACCCAGGACGTCTGCGTAATCAAGCTTGATAAGAACAAGTTCCGTCACTTCGGGGGGAATGTCCTTAGTCTTGGTGCGTGCTGATCCACCTCGCTGAAGGCGTGTTATCTAACTGTTCATATTTCAGGGCCGGAGATCTCCCGCAATGACTTCAAGAAATTGATGCACGACCGCTTCGATGCCCCTCACGAGTTCGTTTATCCGGAGGATGGTCTCTTCAAATTGCGAAACATCCTTTCCGAAGAACAGATCCGCACCCCGAATAACGAGACTCCACAAGGGGATCCCGTCCGCCGCGCCATCAAACGCGGGTTCACGACGCTCACCACTGTTGGTGGTTTATCTGGATTCCTGTCTCACACTCGCCGCTACTTCAGGACAGGCAATACCGATTCGATCGAAGCAGCGATCCTCCCCCACAGCAACGACTCTGGGCTCTTCTCAAGGGGAGGCGACTCTGGAAGCATCATCGTCGATGTGATGGGAAGATTTGTTGCATTGCTTACGGGTGGAACGGGCAAAACAGACTCGTCGGACATCACGTTCGGAACGCCAATGCATTGGCTCTGGCTCGTCATCCTGGCCAAGTTCCCAGATGCCAACCTCTACTGGGACGACGAGGATGTGCCCGCTTAGGTTCGTGTCATTCATTCATCTCATCCTCTTGCATTCACAACTGACTGCAAGGTGTATTGCTTAGCAATTGGTGAGTTATGTGTCCAGTTTTAGACTTTTAGTAGTACTTGGCTAATGCTATGAGTGTTTGCAGTGATGTGTCCTGACAAGAAGCTCAGATGGATTGTGATGAATCCTGATTGGTGAGAGGATGATCATAGAGAAGTACAGGAACAGGTGGAGAAAAGGTGGCTAGAGTCATATGTGGGACAAGGAGAAAGTACTAGTGTTCTCCTTGATGAAAACAAGAAAAAAGAGCCTACTGTGCATCATTTTGACTTCTTCAGTTTTTATACAATTATTTATCAACATTACTTAGCCTTGCTCAAAGTGGGCAGTCCCTCATTGTGAGGTTCCATCTACACTTGTGCCTTATGCTCATGATGCAATTCAAGCTTACTTGAATGAAGTACTTGTGCCCATAGCACAAATTGAAGCAGTGGGAGGGGTTCTGAAGTATTGACAACACAAGCAAGTAACATGTCCATGTGTCACTCAGATGGCATTGGATTTCCTCTCAGTGCCAGGTAAGAACACTTTCAATTTGATGTTATCATATTGATGACTTGTGATACAGTGTCATCTGTGGACACTGAGTGTTCATTCTCATGTGGTCAACTCCAAGTGAACCACCTTCAGCACAACATATCATCACAGGCAAAAATGGCAATAGGATCATGGGCCAATACCCCATTACTTCCATGAGCATCCACTGAACAGGTTATAAAATCACAGATGCATCAAGGGACAGGGAAGGAAGATAGTAGATCTGTCACCAAAGGGTCCATCAATGCTTACAGCTGATGAAGAGTCAGATGTTATGATCCTAGATTAGATGAATAGTACTACAATAGCTTGTTGAACTCCTCAATTCAAGTTTGCTTTGCACATCTGCTGCTCTGAACTGTAGGTTACCCATCAACCTGCAAGTAATACCCATGGATATACCCAATCCCACATTCCTGGTCACAGGTTGGGTATGGTCAGTGGCCCTATGACTTATTTACCTGCAGGTATTACCCAGTCAGTACCCAGTCATACCCATGCTATTCCCTACTCAGAGCAGCCAGAGTGGAAAGTGCTGAAAACCTGATGTGGTAAGGCCTTGACATTAAGTCATCTGTCAATGCATAATTCTCTCCTACCATAATGAGAGCTGCCTGTGCTGCTAAATGGACAATCACAGGTTGATCTTTGTCCTTGCACTGTTATGAGCATACCTCCTATTTCAAACCATTACAGTAACGACATCACGATAACCACGAAGACACGCACTTAGACGCAATGTTATCGATAGAAGATCAGAGGATACGGACTTAGGGAGTCGGGAGATATTTTCCTTTTCTTTTTATCTATTTTATCAAGCTCAAACGTCTATGAACAAGACTACGCAACGGGACTCTAGGAGGATGGCCTACGTGAACTGCGGTCCCTATAAGGAAGGTGGTTAGGTCAGCATCGGTTATAGAGACAGACCGAGTGCCGACAGGAGTTGCGGCCCGATGATGGGCCTACGCCATGAAAGGAATCATGAGCGGCACGGCGCCTGAGGGGCGACATGGGAACGCCGAGGAGTACCGAGTCAACGGTACGGCGTGCATGGGAATCGGCCGAAGTCCTGAACAATAGGAAGGCCGGATGCGTACAACCCAGGAGTTGGGTGTGGGAGGATCTCTCCATGAATGGATAGATGGGCGCAGAATGAGTCGCTGCGCATTGATCCCCAGTGAGGGACTTTAGCTGCGCGCTGTCTGCGCACAGACCAGGAGAAGCGGTATATAAGGGCCGTAGTTTAGTGTAGGAGACTCTTAAGTCTCTAGATAGTCTATTGTCACTAGACATAGCTACTGAGCAAGCATTCTTTCTTTGACTTAACAAGTCACCACTCTGAGTCGCTTAGGTTGTGTCTAGGGCAGTCCTGACATGCACAGGTTCTTGAGCTCATGTTCCATATCATTGGTATTACCTTATGCACCAATGGCACCTCTGCTTTTGAGAAAAGATCAGAGATGTGTTTGAATATCTTAGCATGACAATCAGATCAAGTTATAGTATGACATTGAGTTGAGATACAATCAGAACTTCAGCGAGAGTCATTGCCAACTCACATTGTTTTTGTGTCAGCACATATGCTCCAAGTGCATGATCAGGGTCTGCAACAAAGCTTTGGATATCTTGAGATTCATGTAACTTTCAAGGCATAGGAAGTTGGAAATTCAATTGAGTGGGAACACACTGAGAAAGATGAGTCTTGGAGGATTTGTCATCATTCCACCCAGTTTGCTTTGCAGCAATATGCTTCTCAAATGCTTCCTGTAAGTTGGGGCTGTCATGAAGTCACTGCACTAAACTGCTAACCTGCCATACAAGTACTTAGTGCTAGTGCAAGTCAGTGAGAGACTGTAGGCAACATACCTTTGGCATCAGGCCTTGTGCCTCTTTCTCTTCATGTGCATTCATAATAATACCACACTCAGCCTCTTCCCTTATTGTCTTAACAATGACCTCATCATGTGCCACCTTTGTCATCAGGAGCATTGTTAGACCTGCTCAATTCAACTAGATGCTCATCCACAAATTCATGTTCAGTGGTTTCCATTGCATCCAAGTTCTTGCCACCTTCAATTTGAATGTCTTTGACCTCATCCACTGTTGAATTAATAATGATATGGAGCTTTGATAAATTGTTATTAATGAATGCTTACCAAATCACTATAATAATCTGATATTTGGATACTGTCAACATTCTTATAGAGTTTGACAGATATTATAGAGTTTCATCCCAGGAACAGTATGAAGCAATAGTGTGTGATACATGCACCATGAAACAAGTTTCATATAACCATTATTGACAGATTGCTGTAGAAAGCACAGCAATATGACACAATGTGCAGCAGGTATGGTGCAATGCACAGCAAGGAGCTGTGCATTACTAGATATAGGTAGATTAATGGTAGTTACATGTGATTCCTGTAACTGTATATAAGCAGGGCCTTAAGCACTGCTGAAATCTATCTCCTGTTCTATTTGCATAGTTGAGCTATTGCTCCTAAGCTCCCAACAGTACTCTGTAAGCATTCCCTCGCTTACTAAGCCTCGTTCTGCATTGCCATTGCTTGTTATGGGCCCTGCATAGATGAAAACCTTGTGCTCTGCATAGACATGTGTACAGCACCCTTTTGTCATAACAAAGGTAAACAAGGGAAGTAGTACATGCACCCATAGCCCACAGTACTGTTTCTGTAGTAGTATAGTTATCTAATCATGACATTAATGCACTTCTCTTGAACCATGACAGGAATGTTTCTTGCTCATCCTAACAAGCTTCTGCACTTGAGATTTGAGTGACTGCCTTGGATGGCATGACAATAATCACTAGTGTGACACACTTTACCAGTCCTTGGTTCTGCAATATCCAAGTTAATAATAAAAATGTAATCTTGATTGGCAGATCACTAAACTGCTCAGTCTGGTGAACCATTCAAATCACTCAGGTTTAGGGCTGCCCCATGGCAGATAAAGGGTCTGGGCTTAATTGCTTAGATCTGGAAAGGTTTTACACCCCCCTATTGGCCATGAACAATCAAGTGCTTATGTAAGCTGTTTTTATTGGCATAAAAAATTCTCCCTTAAAAATTAGTGATAATTCTGTATAAGGGTTGTGCTGCATGGGACCTTGTTCCCTGGTACATGCAGACCAGCAATGGGCACTGATTAGCATCCCATCTCCAATAGGACACTCCTTAGTGTCATAATAATAGTTTATTACTCTCTATATAAATAGTGGAGGATATTTATACTGCTGTGGGAACTTGATGGAGCCCCCAAGCACTCCTGAAGGGCCAGATCCCCTTCTGGTGATGAATTAAATAGCACATTATGACAAAGCAAGCTACCATGTTTATGCAAGCCCTGGAATTCATCTAGGGATAATAAGATTGATCCAATCAATGTCCACCTGTTGTCTTGAGCAGTGGCTTTGTTACAAATGTCTTCCTCCTTGAACTCCAACCAATTTGCTTCTGCCTCTGCTGGTTCATCCAGCTCTAAATATAGCACTGCCAGAGCCAAGGGTTCCAAATCCACCACTCCTGTGATCAATAACCCCATCCTTCACCAAAAGCTTGCCAATGCCAGCTTTGTCAGCAATATTTTTAATAACACCCTGCAGTCCACCAGCAAGGGTACCACTGCCCCTATTGGGACCTTGTCCAAGCAGTCTCCCTGGTATCATGAGGTCCAGATGGACTTGGAGAACTGCCAAAAGCACATCACTAATGCACAAAAAGCTAATGAAGAGCACAGCAAAGTGCTGGAAAAAGAAACTGCTAGGCTTGCAGGTGAAACCAGGCTCATGAATGAAATTTTCAATGACATTCAAGAATTTCATGCAGATTGCCACTGGAAAGATGAAATCAGTCCCAGTGACCAATAAAGGGAAAGGGAATTCAGTGTCATACACTGATGTGGTGAAAGCAGGTCTTCCCACTAATACAAAGGAAGGGGTTACTTTCTGTCCTTGTCCAAAAAACCAGCTAAACTGGCCTACTGCTGCAGAAACCAGAACCTGGTTCCACAACCTTTGTGGGAAAGTGGAGGACTGGACATTGGGGCTAGTGGAGGTACCACCCACTCAAAAAAGAGATAGTGGGTCTACAGACAGAGTCTGGGATCAAGCTCAGGAGTGGTTGAAACTTGGGAAAGTAAAAATTATACCCAAGAAAGTTAAAAGTAATAGCAATTCTATGTTAGAAGAAAATAGAACTGCTTCTGCCCTTCAATATGTTGAAGCCATGCATGAGGCTATCTGACATGAGATGGAGAATAAAAAATGGACTGAGGATCTTATCATAAGTATCCAAGATACTGTTAAAGATATAGACCTGGAAGATGCTAAACAGAAAAGCCTAAAGAAAAGGGCTAAAAGATTGTGCCAGCAGGCTACCAAAGCTAAAAAGATTTTAGCTAGCACATATAGATAACTGCCCAAAACTCATAAGCAATACCTGCTGGATGAGGATATTTTTGAGTCAGATAATTCTCACTATGAATCAAATGGCAATGAATATTCTCCCTTGATTAATGCTCAAAAAAACACAGAGCTTAAAAAGGGCAAGTTTATGATAATTCAACTCAAAAATAGTGGTGCCACATATCACCCACAAGTTCACACTTTGGAAAAGCCAGTCTGGACAGAGCCTGGCCATTGCTACCTAGCTGCAATCAAAACTAGGGCCTTGGCTGAATATACATGGCCACAATATATCAGCATTAAGAAATTGGCTTCATACAGCAAGTCAATTAGAAGAAAAGTGATTTTCCATATTCACAAAATGAATGGTGATCAATCAAGTCATCTTTGTCATCTCATCATTGACAAGAAAGCTGAGACAGGCTGGATGGAAATTGACAATCTTGCCAGGGGCAAGAATGTCAATATAATTATTGGAGGAAACAACAACATGTCCAAAATTCCCATGCTCACTAGCAGTAATAATTGGAATGAGTGGTCCACAGCTATTAAAGCTGCTTTGCAATACAAAGGACTTTGGCAACACATTCTAGGAGCCAGGGTCAAACCAGCACTCACTGATGCAGAAAAAGTTGCTGAGAATGCAGATAGCACCACTTCTGCCAAGCTTAAAAGAATTAAAGAGAAAAAAGAAGCTTGGGAAAATTATTGTGACAATGACAACAAAGCATTGGGATTAATGACCATGAAGTCTCAATGTCTTTATGGCACCTCATTAAACCTTGGTCAAACACCACCTTTGATGCATTAAAGGAAGTATTTGGAAAGCCAGGAGCAGCTGGCATTTTTGTTGATTTTTCAAAAGCAATACATTGGAAAATCAACACTAATAAATTGACTGAGTTGGTCAATGAGCTTTTGACCACCACAAATTGGCTATCAGTTAATGGCTTCACCTTTCCTGATAATATGCTAGCAATGGTGGTGTTAGCATCATTGCCACCTGGTTGGGACAGTGTCCCATCCAGTGTACTGTTAATGACAAAAGCAAGTGACTTAAAACTTGCTGATATTATTCTGAAGATAGAGGAAGAATCACAAAGGTGTAGAATGTCTTCTGGGGGGATTGTTCACACTGCTTGTATCAAGCTTCCTAGAGGCACTAACAGGGCTAATTGGAATCAACAACAGCAAAATTCTGGCCTAAGCACCCAGAATTACAATAATACTGGTTCTAGTAATCAGAATTCTAACAATCAGAATAAGGGGAAGTGGACAAAAGTTGGTCTATCCTCTTACAAAACACCAAACTTTGGTCCTCAACCAAGCCACTTTAATTCCAATCAGGAATGCAATCAGTTCAACTGCAACAACAAAAAGAATGGCACCATTATCAGCCAATCTGCAAAAACCAAAAGACCAAGGATACTCTGTTGCAGATAATGTTGAAAGAGAAATGGTGGTGCCTCTTCTTCTTCACCAAAGTCTTCATCCCTGCCTTCTTGAGGTGCAATCTAACTGTCTCTGATGCAAGAGGCTTGTCAATAACAGTCTCAAGCCTCTTGGCCACTTGGACAGCATTCTCAGCTTGCCCAGAGTGATGAGATGGACTGCATAGCATACATTGGCATCTGTAAGCTTGGATGGGCAACCACCAATATCCTTCACAAGGTTAGGACAATGCTTGGAATGCAGTCTAGAGATGGTGGAAGAGTGTACTCCAGTCCTGGAGGCAATCTGGTGGGCTGAGAGACCAGAGTCAAGCAGGGAGAGGTCATGAGAGGTCTGAGCAGGAGAGAGGGATCTCATAATGATGGTGGTTCAAGTTCAACAATTGTTTGGTCTTGTTTAAACTATTCAACAAACATTCCATCAACTTGGACATGTTTGGACCATGTCAGTATGTGGTACAGTGCACTTTCATTAGTCAATTGTGTCAGCCAAAAAACTGTTGCAATGAGCACTGTCAATTAAAACAAACATAACCCCATAAAATCTTGACAGAATTACATAATTCCTGATGAAATGTAAAGCCAACAAGGTTTATTCTGTTGTCAAATATTTATAACACTTTACATTATTTATTTGTTTTTTCCCAGACCATACAATGCAAAACTGCCAAACATTGCAATGGTTTTTTGGGTCACTGTACCTACAGGCTTGGTCTGTGCACACCAAGCTATCAACCTACCCTAACTAATGCACAGCAGGTATGTAGTAAGCTTATACTGGAGTCCAAGATCCTGATTAGACAAGTGCACTGATTAGATAGGGACCATCTAATCTAATCTACAATATGATAGGCATGGCTTATGTAATCAAGACAACTACATGGATGATAAGAGAAAAGTCTAGATAAATCATAGAAAATAGTAGATAAATGTCTTAGAGAAAAGCAAAAAAGATATGGGCCATGACACCCAGCTGAAGCAAGAGGACATAGTTCTTCTTGCTATCCTTGTGGGTGGCAACTATGATCCAGTATGTATTCACAGACTGCACATGAAGAGGGCCACTCTGATCTACAATTTACTGACAGACTGGCCTGCATGGCTGTGGTCCAACCATTGCACAGTGACTGGCACAGTCAGGCATTGGCCATGATCTGTCCAATGCAGCTGTGACCCTCTCAGATGAAGCACTGAAGTGCTTCCTTGTTAGATGGCATGATCAACTGCAGCACAAGCTCTTGAACAACCCACACAACCTGCTCAGCCACCAGTACAAGCAACTTGCATCCCAGGTGCTGAATGAATTCCCATCACTCAACGTTCTGAAGCTGTATGCCAACCCCACAACATCAGGCTTGCTTGGCCATCACCTTGAAGACACTTTTGCATCATGGGTGCCCAGTTGTCCTGACCTCAGTGGCCTAGCTGAGCTCTGCCAGCTTCTTTTTGCATGGGGTATGGAGGCTGACATTTGCACAAAGTTTGAGAAGAATTTATGGCCAGGTGCAATTCTGCACAGCCTGCTGCAGGTGAGAGGACCAGCCCCTTTTCAACAGCCACAACATTGATTGATGAATGTCCAGGGCTCTGATGTTATGCTTGCAATGTCCATGCACATCAATGATGGCATCATTTGTGACCCACCACCTCCAAGCTCAGCCATCATCAAGATAGTAAAGTCAAGAACTGGCACAGGGCCCATGTCTGGCATCTGGCTGCTCCAAGTCCAAACAGTGACACATGCACTACACCAGGCATTGGTGCCAGTGACATCAAAGGCCTGCACCAAATGTGCACATTCAGCAGTGGCACAGCAGGAGATGACATTTCAATGCCAGTGGTTGCCTGAGCTGGTGGTGAGGCATGCACTTCCACATGTGGTTTCTGCATATGAAGGCAGCACCAGCCACAAGCAGTGGCAGAGGGAACAAGAGGGATTGGGTCACTTGGTTGGTGGACCATCTAGTCAGCATGTGCATTGCAGCATCCCACACAGACTGTCAGCAAATGAAATGGAAGTAATTGATCTCACATTGATGGACTAAATGACATGTTTATTGAACTATGGTGGTTGCATATCATGTACTAGTAGAAATACACATATATTACTACCTAGCTTGAGCACAGCCGAGCTTGGACATAGGGATCCTGAAGTTTGGTTCAGTTCAGTTTGGGGGCATTTTTGGCTGAACCAGAACCAGAACTGACTAGAACCTGCCAGAACTGAACCTGAACCTGAACTGAACCTGCCAGAAGTATGCCTTTGCAATGTACCACACTTCACACAGTTTGTCATAAAAGTATGTAGAGCTAACAATAAGGCAAGCAGGTGGGTGGTAAGGTGGTGGGGCAGTTGTGGGTTGCAGTGGTAGTGTTGCATGACTTGAGATCAGTTCCTATGATTGCCTCATATCTCCATAAATGCATTGCATAAAAATATAAACTATTTGATGCCTGAGAGACGCGAATCAGGGCTTTCTAGCAAACCAAGAATTATGTAAATTGGACAGTTAGTTCCTGAGTTATTGACCAAATGAGCATGGTAGTTATGGTGTTGGGCAGTTGTATTGAGTCAGCAGGTCCATTGGCAGTTGATGGTGGGTGTTAACAGCAGTGACCAGGCAAGTGGTAGGTGTGGTGGGTGGTATGCAGTGGGGTGGGGATGGTGGCAGTGGGTGGTGGGCAGTGGCAGTGGGCAGTGGGCAGTGGTGGGTGGTGGGCAGTGGCAGTGGGCAGTGGGCAGTGGTGGGTGGTGGGCAGTGGCAGTGGGCAGTGGGCAGTGGTGGGTGGTGGGCAGTGGGCAGTGGGCAGTGGTGGGTGGTGGGCAGTAGCAGTGGGCAGTGGGCAGTGGTGGGTGGTGGGCAGTGGTGGGCAGGTAACACTGGATGGGTAGTTGCTAAGGATGCCATGGTGGGCAATGTAGGTAGGCCATTGTAAGGTTGGGAAAGGGCTGGCAGCAGGGTAGTGGCAAGCAGGCAGCAGGCAGTGGTGGGCAAATGGTGGTGGTGGGCAGCAGGCAGGAGTGGGCTAGTGGCCATGGCAAAGGCAGCAGGAAGTGGTGGGCAAGTGGTGGTGGCAGGCAGCAGTGGGCTAGTGGCCATGGCAAAGGCAGTGGGTGGTGGCAGGCAAGTGGTGGTGGCAGGCAGCAGGCAGCAGTGGGCTAATGGACATGGGAAAGGCAGCAGGCAGTGACAGGCAAGTGGTAGTGGCAGGCAGCAGGCAGTAGTGGGCTAGTGGGCAAAGGTGAGCAGCAGTTGCAGTGGTAAATTGAGTTACAACCATGGAAAAAAACCACTGTGGCAGTGGCAGTGGCAGTAAAGTTTCCGTTTTGGGAAGTTGGTTCAGGCAGTTCAGTTTGGGTTCGGTTTGGGTTTGGGTATTCTGGCAATTGCCAGAACCAGAACCAGAACCAACTGGCATTTGGCTGAACTGAACCTGAACCAAACCTGAACTGTTGGTTCTGTTATGAGCATACCTTGTCCCATACAATTTTCACAGTAACAACACTAATGACAACTATGCAGATACAGTCTGGGGGAGTTGGACTATATTTTTCTTTTCATTTTATCTATTTCATTGCACTCAAACGTTTAGGAACAGGACTCAGATGATACCTTGGTCGCAGGGACAGACTACATTAGGACTGCAACCCTTATATGGAAGGAGGTTAGGTCAGCATCGGCTATGGACATAGACCGAGTGCCGACAGGAACAAAGGCCCGATGATGGGCCTATGCCATGGAAGGATACATGAGCGGCACGGTGCCTGAGGGGCGACATGGGAACGCCAAGATGTACTGACGACTAGGTACTGGCATAGATGGGAATCAGCCGAGATGCATGACAATAGGCGTGGTCGTATATGGAAGGACAGAGTGTTGGTGTGGGAGGAAGTCTCCAAGTAAGGTCATATGGGTGCAGACTCAGCTGCTGCACATCATCTCTATTGTGAGGGACTTTAGCTGCGCGCTGACTGCGCACAGACCAGGGGACAGGTATATAAGGGTTGTAGTCTTAGGTAGCGAGTCCCTAAGACTCTAGATAGTTTGTGTCCTAGACACTTCTACTTGAGCAACAGGTTTAGTCTTGATCTTATCCTGACTGATCTGTCTGTCTTGTCTTCGGCTGAACAAGCCACCCTTCTCATAAGTCTTGAGGTTGTGTTTAGGTCGTCCCTAACAGGTTCAGTTTGGCCAGTTTGGGTTTGAACTGAAGAACTGAACTGAACTTCAGGATCCCTACTTGGACATGGCAAGAGCTCAGAAACCAGCCTCATCAGTGCAGGGGTCCAAATCACAATGTACCCAGAAAGCTGTACAATCTGCCAAGGAGGAGGCTGAGGTTGACAACACTATTGACACTGGCCCAAGCATCACAGCCCTCAAGGAGGCCAGTGCCAAGAGTTGCAATGACTATTGCAAGTCAGCCCACACTTGCAACACCTACCTGGGCCAAGTTGCCTGTGGAAAAGAATTTCTTGCCCAATGTGTTGCTGAGTGAAGGAAGATAGGACCTGATGCTGACTTGTCAGATGGGTTAGCACAAATCTCCTTGAGAAGGCATTTGATGGCACACTCAATATTTATTCTGTGGATGCCCTGGAGATCTTCCTGTTGCAAAAGTGCATCACCAAGGGACATGGCTACAGCACAGCCAAGTCAATCCATGCAGCATTTGTGGACTACTCAAATGAAGTGTGAGTGGTGATTACTGACTAATTGGTGCAGTGCCACTCACTGTCTGGGGACTGCAGGGATGGTAAACAATATGCCAGTGAATACCACCATGACCCAATCTCACAAACTCTGTGTGGAAACCCTGCACATGCCCCTGTAATCCAGGATACTCTCAAGTCACTGAAGAATAAACATGTTGCTGAGGGTACAAGGAGGTGACAGGCCAAAGAAATGACCCTCAAAGATTTGACACAGGTCATGCTATGGTCTGAGGCCATGTGTCCTCAGCACCAGCTCATGGATGGGCCAGTGCAACTCACCATGGAGGATCAGAATCTCAACTTCACACATGGTTTCATGTGCACCTTTACATCGACTACATTCACACTGTGGACCAGGTGTGATGGCTTTGGCAACTATCTCCCACAGTCAGATTGAGACTCACTGGTGCAGGAACTTTGAGCTCTGCCAGTTGCAGGCATATGCTGTCAACCACAACCTGATTGTCTGGTCATGCCCTCACAGTCACAGGCCTGTCACCTTCTTCACTATCCACTTGACAGATCAGAAAGGCTGGATGTCTGCAAAGAGTGGCCCTGATGGTCCTCTCTGAAGTGTGTAAAGTGATCTGTTAGTCAGACTGATATATCAGTTTGGTCTCACCCCTGTCTGCTTTTAGATAACATGTACAAGATATACATACAAACAAGAGGTGGCTTCAATGGATATGTTCACCCACCTGTGCCTGTGGTTGGGTTACCTTGAGGCAATGCTTGAACAAAAGCTGGAGGATCATGAATATATATTTCTATGCATTTCTGCCAACTGCCAGATCCACCCAAGCCAAGCAATATCACATGACTACATCCAGTCCTTGATAACAAAATTCACATGAGCTGCTGGTCTTGAGAAGATCTACATGACACTGCTTCCACCAGGGTGGTGCCCAGCATCATTTCATGTTTGTACCCATCAAGGAGTGGTGGTCACTGAATGTCATTCAGTGGTAGGGTGGCTGGGCAGCAGGTGAACATGTTCATCATTTAATATCATGTGTGATCTACTAAATTAAATCTGTTGAATGGGTAGGTCAACACCCTGATGAAGTACCTATTTAATTCCCTCCAGAGCTATGGGTCAGGGCACAGTGATGCACTATGCCCAATCCAGGATGATCATGATAAGACATTCATGGGCAACAACAAATCCCTGCAGTTCATGACAAATGAAGATTTCCATCTCTTCAGTACAACTGTCTTTGACACCATGAGCAGGGGAGCAGGTGGGACTTGGTCTCTTGTTGCACCCACTGGTGACACTGTTGCCACACCTCTGTCTCCCTCACTGGTGATCAATGGTCCTGACCTATGTGACACACCACCAACAAACCAGCTATCCATGTCAGTATCTGCCTACCACTGACAACAAATGGCACCGATGCCTGGTGCAGTGATCCCCAAAATCCTGAGAGGCCCAAATGCCTGGAAGGTGGCTGTACAACAATGGGATGAGTTCCTGAGGGACTGGGAGCAATGGAAGTACACAGGGGAGATGCACCTTGTGAATGGCACAAAGCAGTGATATACTCACTCTGCTATTGGAAATAGGGAGGAGGGGATTGGTGAGGTTGTTGAAGAGGTCCTGTCAACTCTGGCAAAGTCTAAGACAACAGAGTGAAATGTGGAGCTGGCAGAATTCATGGATAATAATATCCACATGACACACAGGTGTGTAACTGTGTAGTATGCAGGGCACATGAGGTGCAGAGTGCAGCAAAGTGCCAGGGGCACAGAAGAGACAAGAATGGTGTAGCTTACAGCTGAGGCTCAAAGGAAGGCTAGGGTATGCAATTCTATTTCATTTTTCTGTTATACACAGGTTTATATACTTTTCCACTCTAATAACAAGGGGACTCTGTAAAATTTTGTACTTCAGAACTGCTGTTTCCATATATTCAAATCCATATTGAAAGTATCCATGCAATGTAGCTAGTTGAGGGACATGATGGCAGAAGATAAGCACTGTTGTGGGAGCTGATAGCACAACCCTACATGGGTTGCTGATTGAGTTGTAGGATGCCAATAGGTGTTCAAGGCAGCCATTGCCAGAAACTCCAGTGTTCATCTGGTTTGACACAGTCCCTGTTTCTCTGGTCTCTGTGAGCCTGCCAAGTGGTCACTGATCTATACTGAAACCAGGCATCAGCAGATGGTCTTATTCATCTGCTAGGGTCCTAATCGATTATGTCAGTGTGTTGCTATGGTTGAGGCAGTAGCCACTGATGAGCATCTTGAACATCTGGCCTGGTATGGAATGGATTCTGGTGAAGAGCAAGGTCTACCAGAGATCTGAATGAGTATGTGCAATATCACACAAGCCTTCAGACAGGTCACTTAGGATTGTACAACATCATACAGCCACAAGGAGTTGGAATAGTACCTGTGGACAGTCATTGGGCCTTTTGGACAGATCTAGGATTCCAGGGCAAGTGCCTGAGGTGTGGATCAGATAAGACACATCAAGCAATATCAGGAATTGTGCAGGATATCATATTTACAAGGCTAAACATTTAACCACAGTCCAGATTAGAAGATAGTGCAGGCCAGCTACAGTATATAACAGAGCTATGTGCTACCTATGTTCCATCCAGCTACAGAGTGGTTTTGAGCAAGATGCATACAAATGGATGATAGAGTACTTCCACAGCCAGAGTTCACATTGGCAGAAGCATTACAAGTACCACATTGCCAAGGACTGACAATTCCTGGGGAACTTCACTTTCATATGTTACCTGCAGTCAACTGGACACATCTTTATTTGGCATTGGCACCATTCAATGAATGTTAGGTGGAGTCCTCACATAGAGTTGAGCAAACATCTTGTATACCCTTGTATAGGACATGTTGCCTTGGAGGTCAAGATCAGCATTGGACAGTTAGTCTGGAAAGTCACCTACATCACTAATGTGTTGGGTTGGACCCTAATTTTACGAGATGGCAAACCCTATCTGGTCATTGCATGTGAATTTGATCATTATATCTGATTGGATAGTAGAGGCCTCTTGCATCCTACTATGGTCCCAGCTCATTGGCTGTTCCCTTGTTTATCAATGTGGCATGCTACCAAGTTTCCCCAGAATATTGCAGATCATCCTGACATTCAGGATCTCAGACAAAGTTTCCATTGAGAATAACTGAGTCTCACCTAGTCTCACCCTCCCAGTTTTGTCCCTCTTTTGCCGGTTCCCTAATATCATGAAGTTGTCTTAGGTTTGGCTATGGACCTGACCTCCTGCTCAAATGCATAGTGGGGTTGATTGGTTGTTGGTTTCACCCTTTTATTTATATGATACTATCATTTATCTTCCTAATGGAGGTATAGCAGTGCTTGGACTCCAGAAACAATTCTGCAGTCATCTTACCTGAGTTTTTGACTGTTTGAAACCCCTTCTTACTTATTTATCTGTAGTTCAGAAGAATAGATTCAGATTCCCCCTGCTATCTCACCCTCAGTTGTGATTTCATTGCCCAGTTGCATCCTGCATTGCATTGTGTTCTCCCTGCATTCTCTACAGCCTATTGTGTCTTGCATTGCATTGCATTTTCAAGTTTGAGAGATGCATTTCCTCTTGGATACTGCAGTTTTAATCTTCTAGCCATAGTTCCCACAGAACAGTCACTCAGATATAGTCTACCCAAGTGGTTCAGAGAGAGAACCACACCTCATTCAATACTCTACAAAAAAGTCAGATCCCTCCAAGAACTTGCACCCTCACTCACCCTCAGTTGCTGACAGATAACCTTGTTTTAGCCCTCAATTACCTTGCCTCACTAAGAAGGTGCTTTGCACAGTTTGTAGAGTTGGTTTGTTGAGGTGGTAAATTGGCTAGGAGTAACTAGGGTTTATCACTGTATATGGTTAGCATAGGCAGGTGATACTTGGATTGTAAAATGGGGATCAGTCCAAAAGCAGATATAGCTGGCTGGCAATGGTCACTTCTCTGGTGATCTTAGCTATGCCAGCTGATGGCCAATGTGGAGTCACTGACTAGTGTGGTGTTCAGTTGGTGTAGGTAGGGAATGTCCTTGCCACTGGTGTATCTAGTGGTTATAGGCAACACTTTGCCTATCACAGATAATGTTGGAGTACACAGAGTTGCTTGTAGCTAGTGTGGGTGACCTGCAGGAGACCTTGGATAAGTACAGATGACAAGAGAAGGGATCAGGCATGTATATGGTGAGGGTATGGCTTCTAACATCCAGTACTAGGACTAGCCCATCTGATACCTATACACCATCACATCAGAACAATGCTCATCAGCAGAGTCTCAGGGAGACTATTGCTATGGAGTTTGATAGGTGTGCAGCTGGCTTTCCCCCCTTTGTTACTACTGATTCATGCTGTGTTCAATGCAGGTATGACCAGGACGAGGCCCAGTTCCTTCATGATTACCCTATGGCATAGATCCACTCATGAAGGCCATCTGCAGGCACTACAACAGGCAGCACAACAGCCACAATGGAACACCAGAAGAGTGCAAGGCTCTTGAGTTGGCAGCATAGTAGGCATCACTCATTTGCTCACAATCATTCTAATTAGTACATT
Source organism: Amanita molliuscula (assembly GCA_023014405.1). Taxonomy (NCBI): domain Eukaryota; kingdom Fungi; phylum Basidiomycota; class Agaricomycetes; order Agaricales; family Amanitaceae; genus Amanita; species Amanita molliuscula. Next base: position 216,724 of record JAEBUP010000044.1, read on the forward strand.
ACCCCTTGGGTTTATTTAGACTACATTAGGAACTGCTTTATTCATCGAATAGTGAAATAAATGAGCCATGCGCCGTTTCGACATGCGGGGAAGGCAAATATAGTGCGCAGCTTCCCGATATGGTATAGGGGTGATTGCTGATGGCCGCCGAGATCAGGGGCCGCCTTCAGGTTGTAGATTGTGTGACGTTGACTCAGCCGGTCTCAGCCAAGCGTGGCCGAACTAAGTAGCAGTAATACACCATCTGCGTCCTAAGCTCTTCTCTCGTCTCTCCCACCTGTATCCAGACTCCGACATCCGGTCCATCCTGCACAACACTCTGCAATGCGATCTTACGAGACAGTGCCAGGTTTCTTTGTACAGGACGACTGCGATCCATCTGCTCTTCCTGCGGTAAACACCACTCCTTTAACCTGGATCCTACTCAAGTGCGATAGATACCCCCTAGATTTGGATTACGCGACGAATCAGACCAGCGATGGGCCACTCTCATCAACCACCTCAAATCACTAAATGAATCTGCCGATGCTGGGACGTTTTACATCCTCCTCTTTCTCGGTCGACATGGGCAAGGTTACCGTAAGCGCTCTAGCTCTATCAGGGCTGCGCAGGCCTCATTGCCCGGAAACTAGATAACCTCGCATATGAAAAATATGGAATGTTATCATGGTGCGGGTATGTCCATCGTCGTCATTTGTAGATGGGCGCAAAGTAAAAAATGTCATGTGGTTCCTGATGTAGATATTGGTCGACACTGGACACGGATGGCAAGATCCAGTGGGGACGTACGTCATTCGGGTCCTCTGTTTTGAAATTGCTCATCGGTACTCAGCCGACGCGGAGCTGACGCCGCTCGGGCGAGACCAGGCGCGAGAGGCGAGAGACGCATGGAAGGCCGAACGCGTATTTGGCATCCCCCTGCCCGACAAGATGTATTGCAGCCCACTGACCCGCGCACTGCGCACTCACCAGATTACGTTTGGGGGCGTGATACCCACCCGGAAGACCGTCGTTCTCGAGGTCGGTCGTTGTTGGCGACCTTGATCACGTACCGTTGTAATGATGCACTCTTTCACACAGATGTGCCGTGAAGGAAACGGCGTGGTTAGCTGCAACAAACGCCGCACCCGAACTTACATCCATGAAACCTTTCCTTTATATGAGATTGAGCCGGGGTTCACCGAGGAAGACGAGTTGTGGAGTCTTGATTGGGAGGAAGCGGACCAGGTGGTGGTCCGTGCAAGACGCGTCCTGGATACGGTCTTTGATGATGTGGAGAGGGATGGACCCGGAGTTGTGGCGATTACGACTCATGCGGGGTTCATCGGGGCGTTTATGCGAGCATTAGGTCGAGAGATAGGGGAACTGCACACAGGAGGTACGTACGTCGTATGACATGATGGGATGTGGTAACATATTTGTGACAGGTGTGCTTCCTGTTGTTGTCAAATCCTCGATTGTTCGTGCGCTCGATTGACCCACAGCGATGGGGGAGGCTTGCATGTCTGCGGGCGGACTCGGATTCCGATCCGACGTAAAGGCGCGGGTTATTCGATTCGGGTACGGTATGGCACATGAACGTGGTAGTGGTACAGACGCGTGAGGGTACAATGGGTATACTTGTGACTAATGGAGAGGAGGGCTGCAATCGGAGTCCTTCAGCACCCAGTGCTCGCTTCTCAATCCCAAATTCGAGAGTTACAAACTTGACCGTCTGTCCCAAAATGACGCCGTCTTGCGCTATGAGCTCCCCTACAGAGCCAGCAGAGTCGCCCCGTCGGGCGCAATGCCGCTTGTAGTACGTTTCAGGAGACGCAGAGTCGGATATCCTACAACCATCTATGTCTATGAAGTGAAACTGCTCAGGCTGTCTATGTGGACTCTGAAAATCGAGTGATAATGGTGGCTTTGGTGGGCAACAATTTCAATACGCTTTGAGATGATAATCCAAAGGCGAATCTTCCTACGTTTCGCATTGTATACAAGCTGCCTTGGCACCTACCTGCGTCTGTGCACAATGCACGATCAGAGTACCCATCTGCAGCCTTCTTTCGGTCGGACGTTGCCTTTGTCGCTGATGGTCATGAGCTGCTTCATATCCTCAGCCTGGCATCTGAGGGTAACGCGGACGTGCTCGGGGTGCTCACCCTGTCTCTGGGGCCGTTATATTCTCCTTTTCGTATCCACACTTTGCACCAAGTAGCACGCTAACGTATGTGCCATCAGAGTCGATCTATCTATCTTGAATCCAAAGGAGGTCGTGCCCTTGGACGTTACCTGGTAGCGTATGGGGAAAAGAAGTTCCCGTATATACGGAACGCTCGACGCTTTCTTGCTCATCGGCGGTTCTGCATATAGAGAAACCACGGCCCTGGCAGTCCAAAGTTGTGAACCTTCGCCAGACGAGAATCCCAAGCCCCATCCCTACTCATGGATGCAGACGTCTGATTCCATCACCATAGCTTTCCCCCTTCCATCCAATACTCCAAATCAAGGTTTTCCCCAAAAACTCTAACGCTGCATGTAGATCGGCAGAACACAACGGATCGTACCTATACCAGAGAGTACTCCTCTAAACCGCTCTGGGATGGAATCTCTCCCGCTTCGAGCTTCTGGACTTGGGACCGCGAAGCAGGACACTCTTTTGGTTTGTTGACCCTTCAGTGACCTGGACAAGGAAAACGAAGGCACACGATGGATGCAGGTGCTCGCTGCTGCGGACGAGGCCAAAGTGCCCGAAACACTCGACCCATCTCACTGAGATGTGGCGCATTCGCGAGGCGTTGGAAAAGTACAGCGAGATGGACGAGGAAGTGGACCCAGAGGAAGTGGACCAGGAAGTATATTCCTACCTGGTGGGCCAGCGCATCAAAGGTCATATCGACGGGCGCCGTCCGTCTTTTCTCTGCGAAGCTCTCCAAGGTGGGAACACACATCGACATATTCTGCACTCGCGTTTGTGCTAGCTTCGAAGCGCGACACGAGTTTTACTCACCATACGAACAAGGCCGTTAAGGAGACGTAAAATATCGTGGCGGTAATCTCTATATCTATCACGCAGCGCCGCTGTCGTCAAAATGGGCGAAGCAGGCTATTGTGAAGGTTGATGATGGTCATGGTTGGGGGATTGGGTATGGAATACAATGCAAGGTACGATTTTGGTTTGTTTGACGGAGGGGGGGGTTGGTGCTCGCAAAACTGCTGTGATTGGCATTCGATTCATTATCATAATGCGTGAACCACATAATTGCAGAAAGCAATCTTCTCGCCAGCACCCGGTTCAGCAAGGACACCCTGTGGGCGATAGAGTCGGCAATCCTGAGAGAGAGAGACGGCAGTGACCGTATGGGAAGCGATTGGTGGTTGACAAAAATGGAAAAAACCACAGCACCCAGGATTCCCGCGTGGTCCCCCACCGTGGTACTAACTGGGCGGCACTCTGGTTGACTTCGCAGATCAGACGGGATGCGGTGCTTTCAGAGTCCTATGGCCGTGGATGACTATGTCGTATCTCAAAGCCTTATATACTCATTCGAAGCAAGTAACCCTACAGATCCCAAGAATTTTGAAAAAGTGAACATGAACCCCATAACCCTATTAAGTAAAACCATATACACATATAGGAGGCAATAGCGCATACAGAAAAATTATCAAAAACGTTGGATTCCTTGGCAAAAAAAGCTTATCTTTAAAAATGGATGGACTACTTTACCCTCGATCATCACGGTTCATACACTGGCGGCGGTTTTCTCTTGTGGCGCCAAACACGCCCCGTTGGCTCCACCGCCCCATCGGTTCCGGCATCGAAACCCCTTTTCTCATCGTGCTCGACCGCTGCAGCAGCAGCACCAGAACAGTCTTGGACATCGATACTCGTCGGCGTACTTTCCCAATCCGACCCCAGCCACTCGTCAGAACTCCCTGACAACGCCGAGGCCGACGAGGAAGACGACGACGACGACGACGACAGGTCCTCTTGACCTTGTTCGCAACCCGATTCTTGAGCTAAAACGCTCTCCAGTTCGTCAGGCGACTCGATGATCGTCCGCAGACACTGTGCCTCTCCAAACTCCATCATGACCTGCGTCGTTTTGCCATCCCCACACGAGAGATTCGAACCGGACTTGGGGTAATAGATGTACGAGTATTTCGCCGCTGTCGCCGGCTGGTTCTGGGTCTTGTTGTTGTTACCGTTCTGCTGGAAAAACGACCGGGGGAGGTAATGAGGGTGCGGAGTAGTCGGTCTCTTTTGCCGCGGTGTTTTCTGGGGTACGGAGAGGACTGGAGGCGGCTCCCGAGCCGGCAAATCCGCAGGCTTTTCTGATTCTGGACGTTTGTTGCTCTGGAAAAACGGCTGGGGACGGTGATGAGGGTGCGGAGTGGCAGGTCTCTTTCGCCGCAGCGTTTTCTGCGGAGGCGACACAGGCACGGATTCCTGAGCCAGAAATGATTCTGAATGCTGCTCAGCCTGCGGCGCCGGATCAGTGGTCGTCGTCGTCGTCGTTGTCACCCTCTTTTCCGAAAGCGGCTCCTCAACGGAGAAGGGTGGGAAGAAGCAAGTACTGCCCGCCGGCGCAGTCTGAGGTCTTCTACTCCTCGTCGATCTCAACGTGCTGATCGGGCTTCGCACGCTCACCTCCGCGTCGTCGCGTGCCAAACCGCTCTTGTCGGTCCGATTTTCAGGGAAAACCATGCATACGGGCACGTCTTGGCCCAATATGCGCTGCAGCCGCTCCATCTTCCTGCGCCGCATTGCAATCGTGCCAGAAGGCGCGCTCAGAGCCGGCGGCGGTGGATCGGAAATATCGTCTTCCTCGGATGAGGAGCTCGTGGATAGCTCGGGGAGTGAGTCATCGTCTGCCTCACCACCGAGCCCGGCGGGTGCGTACGGATCGAGAAGAGGAGTTCTAAACTTTGATAGAGGATCAAAGTGGGCCGATCGTGAAACGCGCAGGAGAGGTGGACGGTGTGGCATGCCAGCTGATTTCATTGTACGCTTGGACCCTCCACCTCTTATGAAGATGGCGTCGTTGTAGCGATACCGTTCATCCTCAAACTCGGTAGAGGGGTACGAATACGGTAGGGCAGGAAGCGAGACATGGGAAGAGATCATGGCCGTTGTCATGGACCAATAATGTTCTGTTTGCCAGCCTTGATTATGACTGTGTGGAAATGGGATATTCGAGCTCACCCGTCATATTTGTGCTCCCAAGGTCCATAACCTGAGGCGTGATACCTAGAACGCGGCCGACTTTGTGCGCAGAGCGTCGGAGGTGCGCTCGTTCCGCTGGCGTGAGGGTATTAGATGTGGGTGGGAGTGGTTCAACGAGCGTCATCGCTGTCGGTGAACAACAAGTGGAGGGTAAGGTGAGCAGAAAGACGATGGGATGATCAGCGATCCAAAGGTGGCACGGGGCTATTTAGATGATTTCTGTAGAACAAAGGGATCCATTTCAAAAGGGGACACAATGGGTGAGCGTACTGAGGAAACATACCGTTGGGGGTATTTGTCTCAACCCTGGGCTACTAAGCTCACCGCGTAGATAAACCATGACCGTGGTTCCCTGCCTTTTTTATGGCCTCTTCACGTGCTACAAGCTTTGAAAAAAGGAGCTGAGCTATTGTTATTGGTCTTGGCCTGTCTGCTGACGTTTTTTAGTCATGGCGTGCCTGGACAAAAGTCGCTTCGTCCTCTTGGAATTCATTACGCGAGACTCTACTCCAGTGGATGGAGCTAGAGCGCGAAAAGAAAAAAGTTTATGGTATGTACGCAGTATTAGTTTCCACAAAAGGAGTCACGGTCAACGAGAGCTTGACGTCCTCGATAAGTAAAAAACGACCTCGAGGTAAGTGTAAGGGACTTGCCAATTAGCCTTGCGTACGTGTGCTTGAAAAGCGAGAAAGTCAGGCCGTGACTAAACGTGGAAGTTTGCGGGACACCTGGGATCCATCACAGCCACACGAACTCTGCTCCGGTGCGCTTACACTGGACGCGCCCCAAGTTGTGTTTTGCTTACAATGAGTATCGTTAACAGAGTGTCCCAGATCCGACGTCGTTATGATATTTTGGCTACTGAATCAATTGAAAGCTTGGACAGAATATGTATGTACGTCCGGGCCCTTGCGTGGACGCCTGCGATTGGCCAAATCAAAAAACATGAGCAAGCGACCCCATAACCGACGTGGGCCAAGGTAATGCATTTTAGACAAAGGCCCAAATGTGCAGCCAAGCCTCTTGGAATTTCCCTGTTCCCGTCTAATGAAACGCGAAAGACCGGTTCTTCGGTCTATACAACGCAAGCTATAACACATCGCTTCCAATCAGAAGCCTTCCAGGTATAGAGTACAACCGGTGTCCAACACCCTCTATTCCTACGCCACTTTTCGTCACAGAATATCATGGCCTAGCGAGCGCGAATAATCGACTCCGTTCCTCAGCTGTTCAAGAATCAAAAAGATTAAGATGGTTGTGGGGTTTAGACGCGTCCAGGCAGGCAGCCAACCCTTGAACATGAACATGGGTCCTTCGTTCTTAAGCGATGACCTGATAACGGCCAGAGTCGACTGGTACAACGGGTTGAGGAGGCACACATCTGATGGAAAATTTACTCACACTGGAGCCAGGTCCAGACGCATTCATGATACGACTCTGTTAACGTTACAAGAGGGGCTGAGTGGATCTACCACGAAACGATGCATAGAGAGACGGACCTTCAAAACATCCGCCGGCGAACAGACAGTCGTGGCGACAGTTCCCTGCAATTGTGCGCTCTCAACACCTCTTGTGATGAATTTCCGATGACACTCACAGCGGCAAAACTTGCAGTGAAATGGCACACGATATTATCCCGAAAATACCCGGACTTGAGTAGTTCCGATTTGAAAAAGTCATATCTGTAATGAAAGGATGAAGGTTTTGATCTAGACGGACACATGGGATTCGCACGCACGAAGCCAGTTGACTAGCGTTCATGAGAATAGCACGGAAAACGTTAGGACCTACACCCCTGCTTAAGGATGAAAGCCCCTCTTCACGAACCATCTGTGAATTTGGCGTAAGTACATGAATCCGCCGAAGCCATGTCCATCGGTGAACACCGTCGATTGTTGTCAGAGTATATGCGCCTCTGCAGCATCACTGATTATCAGTGTTTTGGACATTTTCAAAGCGGAAAATGTCGGGAATAATCTAACCGGCGGGGACACAGCCTCCCCCGCATCATGGATCGGAGATAGGGCAATTCGGGTATAGCGTCCGGCAGCCCGGACGACAAAACAAGAGGACAGAGAGAGGGTACTAACCCGATACAATGCATCAAGACAATGCTTGTAGTTGAACCTCTTCTCAGGGGGCTTTGCAAAGTCGCCCTGCAATCGCACCATCACGATTTCTGAGGGTTGCGTAAGCCTTATCACATGCGTGTGACGGGAAAGCGAAGCGGACAGACCTCCTGGGTTCCCTACGAATCCAGCGATACCACCGGCTGGAAGACGTAAGTACGTACGTACGTACATGATAAGAAAGGTGCGATGGCAACTTACCCATGCTTCCTGCCAATGCGAGTCTCCACACTGGAGCATCCTTCCCAGCGCCTACGATCTTCTTGCTCTCGTCATACGCCCAGAATCGACACACAGAGTAGGACATTTGCCGCAGCCAAGTTCCCGTGATGCCGTCGAACAAACCCCGGACACCTTGTGGTCGTGAGACAAGGGGCACTTGACCCTTGGATGGCTTTATCTTACCCGCTGTTCTCACTGTCTTCTTTATACTCTCTATCATCCGTTTGTCCCCTGATGCTTGGAGCCGGACCTTGGTCAAGTCCAGTGGACTGCAGCAAGCGATAAGAGCTATGAAAGCATGATCTGGATAGAGTACTGACTGCGTAATAGACGCAGCGATCGTCGCCGCAACACCTGCATCGTCAAAGTTAGATAAAGTAGATACGGCCTGTAAGATGCCGGATTGGCTAACCCCCTAGCCAGAATGGATACGGCTTCTTCGGAGACACCGCAACTGAAGCGGGTGGGGGAACGGTGACTTTCTGGGTCGACATTGGCCGACAGGTAAGAGAGGGGGGAATGGGGAGTGGTGATGGTAGTGGTCGGAGGAACAGGCGGGTTTCCGCACAGATGATCTATATAAATAACGTGACCGCATATATTAATTGGGTTGTGTGTCAGATTATCAGATGGCGCTGAGCGTATGGCAGATAGTCGCGCTTCTGGTTCGGCTCCCCCCGCTGCAACCCCATGTGAATATGTACTGTGACGCATGACTGTGACCTCCCAAGAAAATACAATTGTATTTACAAAAACAACTCAAGCTACTCCGATGCCCCGATCCCCAACCATGCTTAGGTCTCTGTCTCGCAAGGCCCGCACACCGTTTTTGTCGTTGTGGCCGGTGCCACAGTCACAGTAGACGGTTCGGCGGCGATCGTAACATAACTGACGCTGACACTGACACTGGTAGCAGTTTCTGTATACGTCGTCGCAGAACAACCCGTCTCCACAATCGTCGTCCTTGCAGTCTCGGTCGACACGCAAACCAACCGCGTCGACGTCGTCGTCTCGGTTATGGTTGCCACACATGTGCTAGGGGGCGTGGTCGTTCCAGGAACATCTGGGATCGAAGGAATCCTGGTTCTAGGAATGACCGGGATGTCGGGAACCGTCGTGGACGTGCCAGGAACGCCTGGTTTGCCAGGAATCGTGATAACCGACGTCGTTCCAGGAATGCCTGGTTTGCCGGGAATCGTGATAACCGACGTCGTTCCAGGAATTCCTGGGATGCTGGGAATCGTTGTGGTCGACGTCGTTCCAGGAACATCAGGAACATCAGGAATGCCTGGAGTCGTCGTGACAGACGTCGTTTCAGGGACATCTGGGACGCTTGGAATTGTCGTGACTGACGTCGTTCCAGGGACATCCGGGACGCTTGGAATTGTCGTGACTGACGTCGTTCCAGGGACATCCGGCACGCTAGGAGTTGTGGTGACCGACGTCGTTTCAGGGACATCAGGAATACTGGGAGTCGTCATGACCGACGTCGTTCCGGGAACGCCTGGTTTGCCAGGTATTGTAATAACTGACGTCGTTCCAGGAACATCAGGAATGCTGGGAATCGTTGTGGTCGACGTCGTTCCAGGAACATCAGGAATGCTAGGAGTTGTGGTGACCGACGTCGTTTCAGGGACATCAGGAATACTGGGAGTCGTCATGACCGACGTCGTTCCGGGAACGCCTGGTTTGCCAGGAATTGTAATAACTGACGTCGTTCCAGGAACATCAGGAATGCTGGGAATCGTTGTGGTCGACGTCGTTCCAGGAACATCAGGAATGCTAGGAGTTGTGGTGACCGACGTCGTTTCAGGGACATCAGGAATACTGGGAGTCGTCATGACCGACGTCGTTCCGGGAACGCCTGGTTTGCCAGGAATTGTAATAACTGACGTCGTTCCAGGAACATCAGGAATGCTGGGAATCGTTGTGGTCGACGTCGTTCCAGGAACATCAGGAATGCTAGGAGTTGTGGTGACCGACGTCGTTTCAGGGACATCAGGAATACTGGGAGTCGTCATGACCGACGTCGTTCCGGGAACGCCTGGTTTGCCAGGAATTGTAATAACTGACGTCGTTCCAGGAACATCAGGAATGCTGGGAATCGTTGTGGTCGACGTCGTTCCAGGAACATCAGGAATGCTTGGAGTTGTGGTGACCGACGTCGTTTCAGGGACATCTGGGACGCTTGGAATTGTCGTTCCAGGAACATCAGGAATGCTTGGAATTCTCGTGACCAACGTCATTCCAGGGACATCCGGGACGCTTGGAGTTGTCGTGACCGACGTCGTTCCAGGAACATCAGGAATGCTGGGAGTCGTCGTGACCGACGTCGTTTCCGGGACATCTGGGACGCTTGGAATTGTCGTGACCGACGTCGTTCCAGGGACATCCGGGACGCTTGGAATTGTCGTTCCAGGAACATCAGGAATACTTGGAATTGTCGTGATTGACGTCGTTCCGGGAACATCAGGAATGCTGGGAATCGTTGTGGTCGACGTTGTTGCAGGGACATCCGGGACGCTAGGAGTTGTAGTGACCGACGTCGTTTCAGGGACATCCGGGACGCTTGGAGTTGTGGTGACCGGCGTCGTTTCAGGAACATCCGGGACGCTAGGAATTGTCGTTCCAGGAACATCAGGAATACTTGGAATTGTCGTGAGTGACGTCGTTCCGGGAACATCAGGAATGCTGGGAATTGTCGTGACTGACGTCGTTCCGGGAACACCTGGTTTGCCAGGAATTGTAATAACTGACGTCATTCCAGGAACATCAGGAATGCTTGGAATTCTCGTGACCGACGTTATTCCAGGGACATCCGGGACGCTTGGAGTTGTGGTGACCAACGTCGTTCCGGTAACGGTAGGAATGCTTGGTGTTGTCGTGATCAAGCAGGTTGGTTTCGTGACAGGTTGTCCTGTTGTGATCCGAGGCTCATTCCTCACTTGAGTCTCGTCGCATTCAGGCACGAAGACCGTTAGCGTTTCTCGATATGTCACCCATTCCGTCCCACATGGGACGAAGAAGGGCGTGGGGTTCTCGATTATGGATATGGTTGTTTTACCCGCTACGTTTGTCCGCATCGCAGTTGTTGTTCCATTTGGCGTATGGGATGTGAAGCAAGGTGTTTCTTCGGCTTGCACGATTGCGACATTAGCGAACCAAGGAATCACGACGGCTAGGAAGAGCCCCTTCATCGTGAGTGGCAACTTACCGTAAGTATGCGCAATTTCTTATACACATTGATCAAGGGCACTTGCACGCTGTTGGAATGTGTCGGTGTGACGTACACCTCGACAATGCATACCTTCGCTGCATGTCAGCCTATTTTTGTGATCTTGCTGTGGAAGAATTTTAGGCTGAGTCCATCGAGTGATTGAATCTTCGGAATGATATCCCCTGGGGTATGGTAAAAAGACAACGTTGACGCTTGGGGGCTGGGCTCGGGGGAGGGATGACCGAGGATCACAATCCAACTCCGCCGTGATAAGGACACGCAGCTGGCAACGTGTACAGATATCGATTGACGCTAACTAGCATCTAACATATCTAATTTTGGATTCGTTCCATGCGGCCATCAGCTGAACCTTATACTCAGGCATGACAATAACGCATTTGTAATGATACGTCCCTATGCACCCCGAAATGTGGGCCATTTCGGAGACAATTAGCCAGGTCGGAAATATAACCTACCATTTCAGTTAGGTGATAGGATTGCCGTGCTGTTGTTCTATTTCGCTACCAGATGAAACACGTCACGTAAAAATCCTGCTGTCAAATATGCAACATATCGACGATGCTCCACATGGTTAGTTTTGAAACGCAGGATAGCACTATTGATCATCAGTCCAATTCTGCCATTCATACACCCATTGCACATGAATGAGCGGAGGTTGAGGAGATTTACGTTATTCCAATGGGTATGTTCGTCCACAGCAAAAAACAATTAGATGACTCTGGCTTGGATACAGAGCAACATTACATTTCGAACGCCCTTAACGGATTTTCATTCGTTTAACGACGAATGCAATTGAATGGCGTTGTAGGCTATTGTACATTACTCACAACCGCTTCTCTAACCAACGGCAAGCCAGTCATCTGGTACCATTGCTCGGACATTAGGGTGCAATCCACCTAGCAAAATCCTCTGCAATTCTTGCGATGTCAAAGCACCCTTGTACGGTACTGTGTCGACTATACTCTAGAATCACATATTAGAAACAAGGTCGATGGGACAAGCAGTTTGTCTTACTCCGTTGTCACCTTTCACAAGCCCTTTCAGGACTGACTTTGCATCCTTCTCATTTCCAATCTGTACAAACTGAATGCCCATTGTGTTTGGGTGATATCTTGAATCCTTCAGGCGCTTAACTGCCTTTGTAATGACACTGGCAGGATCATCAGCTGCACGGACAAAATGTTATTGAACTAGTATATCAAGGAAGGACATTAACTCACTTGGCACTCCGTCGGTAAGAACAATAATATCGAGCGGTGGCATCTTCGAGTACTCCGTGGGATTGAGAACCATGCCATCAATTCTGTCCAGGTGTTCGGCAAGCACCCTATCCAGTACGGCTCCTGTTGGTGTCCCTCCTGTGGTAACAAGTATCCTTCAGTGACGATGATAATAATTTATTTTTATCTGCAGTACCATTTGGGACCACGCGATCAAACGTTGACCTGATAGCTTCGGCACCCTGTAAAAAAGGTGAGCTTGAGTTGCATCTTCGTAAAAGCAACAATACGCTTACTTGGACTCCATGGTCATAGGTCGAATCATTCAAGAAACGTAGATTCACAGTGCGAACGTTTAAGTTTAAGGCGTACTGCGCGATATCGAGAAGCGCATCGCGAGCTTCGTCCCATCGAGAGCGTTTCATCTATTTTGCGATTCAGAGGTCATATACTATGACGTTCAACTTACCAATCCCATGTCGTTCATCTGTTTACTATTCAAAGACTGATCATATGTACCAGGATGACGCTCAACTTACTGATCCAGAGTCGTCCACTATGAACAAGACCTCATAGTTCCTGCAACCTCGTGGTCAGGCAAAGCATAATTTAATGGGAGACCAGTTTACCTGAGGTAACTATTCATCTCAGTTGGCCGAGGCTGATCCATGATTGGATTATAGCCTTTAACAGTTCCCGTGGGCGGTGGGGGAGGCTTCATTATATGAGCAGCCTCCTTGGTTGCAGGAGGACCGCTTTCCACGCCTAAATTGTCTACTACCTTCTCGATATACTGCGTTTTGGTCTTCAACCAATCGCTGACATGTCGCCTTACGAGGTCTGCCTGGAAGACGTCAACTAAGTCAAGCCGATTGAGACCGAAGGGTTCATCAATGCGATGATAATGGTCGCTGTAGAAAGTTAGTCCTGATAGGTGAAAAAAGAATTTTCGAAGATCTACCATAACGAGGCGCGGTTCGCGTCGAAATATTGATGAGAAATGCTCGAATCTGCTCCAATACGCACGAGTTGCCTGATCGCATATGTGACGTTTGTTTCAACGTCAGCAGATTTGTGGATACGAGGGAGTCGCTTTTCAAAGACTTCGGTGGCGATTTTATTAACATACTGTGGTACCGGGCCCCAAGCCCTTGACTCGGGCAGAGTCTCGGGAAGGAAGTCGCGTAATCCAGTGCCCAAGCTGATAACTGATCCAATGCGTTCTTTAGGCCATATTTTCTGCCATTCGATTGAGGCAAGGTCTATGGGGTTATTGTATCCACCAAACCCTGCATCCTGGAAGCTGCGAGCCTTGTCGGTGTTGACACAACAAGGAGAAAGGTAGATCGGAGAAGCTATGGTCGCCTTCATAACTTCCGGAATGGTCCAGTGGCGGCTAGCAGTTGCCGGCAACGGTTTGCGTTTGTATGAGCTAACGATATGCGTGGCACTGGGATAGTCTGGGTCATCTTCCATTAGCGTCACGAATGTCTATTCACGGTAAGCGTTGCACCATTTTCTTCCAAGATTGAATGTCAATACCTTTGTACTTGGATGGTGCCGAGGGTCTCGGCCATCTTCAATAGGCAGTCTCATTGAAACGTCGGGGGATCCAGTTATTTCGTTCACTTTTTGAGCCATGTAAGCATCAAATTCAGACGTATTCAAAAAATCGCCATTTGTGATATTTTTCCAGATGTTTTCGTTGCTTCCGAAGATCGTTTTAACCACTTCCTCATAGACCTTGATAGCATCGTGACAATTGAGACCCAGCCGTCCGATAAGAATCGATATCAATCCGCCCACAGATGTACCGCAAACGAGGTCAAAGACTTCGCATGGAAGTAGAGATCTACCACTTCTTTTCATAATCTCCTCCATTATTGCGTCGATAATGGTCAAGCAAGCGAGTCCGCGCATTCCACCGCCATCAATTACGAGTACCCGCTTAGGTGTCGTCGCTAAGATTGGCCTTCTAGTTGGAATACTTATCTGAGATATATTGACTTACTGTTATTCATGATAATGTCCCGGAAGCAAAAACAGAGCGTATAGCGTGGTCAAAATGATGCTAGAACTTATGCAGGCTGTCCAGCATTGAACATCTTTTTTAAGTCACTTTGGCACGTTCACATGCAATCACAATGTTGCTGGACTGTCCGAGTGCTATTTAGGCGCATGTACAAACGGAGTAAGTAATGTCCGAACTGACGTATGAATTAGAGCTGTCAAGCTTCCAGCATGTTGATTGTGAATCTGGGCAGGATACTCATGCAAAACACGAAGCGGAGAACCGCGAAACTAGCTAGTCCGATTCGGTGATTGTTCAGCGTTTGAGGTTTAACAATGCTACGATTAGCTTGAACCCAATTATAAAGTTATGTCGTCGCCAACTTACCGCACGCACGTAATGTACTAGTATGAGCACTGATCGGTAGTAATAGATGCCAGGTCCCTGCAGCGCAGCCATCCATATGCGCGCGACGGACTCATCGCTTCATCAAAGTGTGCAACAACAAATAATGGAGCCTTGTATGTACTAAATAGGCCACGTGGGCCTCAGTTCAAGGCGGACTCTTCGGCATTACACGAGCCTCTGACATGGCTGCCAATTTTGAACAACTCTTAGAGTGGCAAATGTAAATTATCAAACGTAAGTAATACTATTAATACTCCATAAGGACGCTAGGTGAATCAATCGACGTAACGCAGCTTCGAAGAACCTTCAACCGTCTTCCAATTCTGAGCATTCGGCTTATACTTGAATCCATTTTCACGATTTTCATTAATCTTAACTTTGACAGACTTATGGACCAGGATTTGGTCCTTGTAGAACGGAATATATCTCCCGCGTCCAAAGTTACGCCTAAGACAGGGGTTGTGAGCTATCGAAGGAAATTATTCAGCAAGGCTCCTACATGCGACGACGGATCCAGTTTCCTTGGGGATCTTGGTAGGTCGATAACATGGGGATAAATTCAAGTATCCACCAAATCCACCAAACGATACTAAGTTGGTCGAAAATTCTATCCGAGATGTCCTTCAAGTGTCGCCCGAATTGATGCCGATAGGTTTCATGATGTTCTGAGCTCGTGGATGGGATGGTATTGGCGGCTTTTGCCGGAAATGCCTGTACGGAGTTCTGAGAGGCGTATTTTTCAATTCCTTGGTAATTCTCGCCCAGGTCTTGCAGTTTGATATCTCTCTTTCCCATCTCTGTCAGAAGATCGTGAAAATTGAAATCGAGATCTTCTTGCAAGTACTCCAAGTCGAACTGAACGCCAGTCTTTGCTAAAATACATTCCTTTATCATCCAACGCAGTGGAATGGACGAAAGGCTTTTATTACGCCGCGTAGAATGCGAACCTCCGCCGACGTCTGCATGACAACCTGAGATATCGTCAACTGCTGTGCGGATAGTCATTCCAAAGTCGAATCACCTGCAAACCACACCTCCTTGACGTCCGCATGGTCACGGACCGGAGGTTCGTACTTCCACGTGTCGCGGTCAACATCACCGATGTCATTAGGAACCGGAATATCAACATCCAGCTCTTGCTCGCGCTCTAACGTCAGCTCGCTCCAAACATTCGGGCGGAACCTTGCTCGGCGCTCATCAAGGGCAAGGGCATGGCGAAAATGTTTGACAGCGTAGTTGATAGATGTGTATGGATGCATCTGGGGAATGATTCCAACCGATGAAACTGTGTCCCTGGTAGGAAATATGAACGTTGAACGTACGGGGAGAATCAGGCTGTCTTACCATACACCGACAAACTCGATATCAGCTGGTGAGCTAGTTCAGGGGCTTTGAGTTATGCGCATGACGACTAGGAAGAGAAGTCAACGCACGCGAAGGTGTCTTTGAACTCTTTGCTGAGCTTATAGCCCTGGTATCCAGTCGTCATGTAAATGTTGAAGGCGAAGTCAACCTGTTGAATGTTCTCCTTCGGTAGAACTCCGACTTTATAAAGCATGCCAGCTACTACCCTAGCCGTGTGTGCTGTAAAGTCGCTCAGCGTCAGAGAACGTGTGTATTAGCATGTTTAAGGACATACCTCCTCGAGAGAACCCAAACAGACAGATTTTGTCTCCGGGTCTAAGTCAAATATTCAGTATCGAGTCCATTATTGATCATGTAAGATAGGACTGACCTATAGTTCTGAATAATGAATGTATAACTGAAAGTCACGAGTCGAGTGTTATGAAATCGTAGAGAGAGAGAGGATCTTACCCATCCTTGACGTGATCGTCCAAGTGTCGAGCAATCGCCTCATCAACTTTGGATTGCAAAGTATTCATCGTGTGCGTAATGAACGCCTGCTTGTTATAGGTGCCGATGCCAGGCTATCATTGAGTTAGTTGACGAAAGGTGGAAAGTGATTTAATTATCCCACTTGATAGTACACGATTTGATCTTTACGTTTATCTTTCCTGAGAGCGCGGAAGAGGCGGATAACATTGGAGTTCTAATTTATGTAACATGAGGAGCGTCTATGAGGAGCGTCTATTAGGCGGGCAAAATCCACGTACCTCCTGCGGAAAAGTTAGGCAGGTCGAAAACCAACATTACGGGACGAACCTTGCCGAACTTGTTTCCTGTGCCGTCGAAGCACAGAATCATGACCCTTCCCTTTTCCTGAGAAGGTCCAATCTGTGGTCGGGACGGCGGCACGACGAGAGGCATAGAGGACAGGTATGACAGGGGTACAGGCTGCCGCAAATGATTCCCGTTTCTTTGTTCAGGCTGAGGAGACATTGGGGGAGTCGGAGGTCGAGACATCTTCGGTGGAGTGGCCATTGTTGACGGCCGAAGGACTGAAGGCGGTGAGATATATACAGCGATCCTGGTACATACACGATGTGACTCGAGGTTTTCGCATGCGTTTCATGGCTCCAATTCACTGTTGGATTGTTCGTCATGAGGAATGCATGCTGCGACTCACGTAAAAGATGAGGCTTCTAAGATTGGATAGCAATCAAAACACCTCTCAGCGCTTCCTCCAGAACTTCACTTGACATCCATCACATGATTCGCAACTCATGTCAGACATGTGGTGTATGCCAGTGCACGAGGAGCACGAATCCGGCATAGAGGATGGGCTGTTCGGTAGGGCGCTGGGCTAGCAAAGCCTCACCGCAACTTCATGGCATGTATTCTGTTCGGGATCACTCTAATAAAGGTGGTCTCCGTCACGGTCTTCACCAACCTCTCCTTACCAGCATGACGAACACTACCGACACTCCAACCCCCGGCTCTGTCCCCACTGCGAAAGAACGCGTATTTGCATTCGCTCAGACGATAGGGCAGGCTGTTGGACAGAAGTTCACTGCCGTCTCCCAGAATGCTCCATTGCCTGCTGCTATTCGTGCGAAATCTTATGCGGTAGGAAAATCTACAGTCACGACTATTTGCAGTAACTCATTTAATCCTAGGAACCATTTGTAAAGTTGACAGCTGGGGTCGTTGACGACCGGACGAGTCAAGTAAGATTGCTTCCAATCCCCATGATACAATCATTGACCGGTTTTAGCTATCGAAAATCATCGAGGAGTATGTCTCTCAAGAGAAAAAGTCATCTCAGGATCAGGATAAGATGAACGTGGCCACTGTTAAGCTATGTAAGTCGATCCAGTATATCGCAGCATCATAAGCCTATTTTTCCGTAAGTTCATAAGCTGGTTGCGGATCAAGACTACAATACAAGCGATAAAACCTCATATTACCAATTCGTGAAGAGTTCCGTTACTGATAAAGTTGATGTATCCGCGGAGCGCATCTTCGACGATTTATTGAAGACGTCTAGGGTATGTATTCTTGTTACGCACCGAGGAAATGCCTTTCAACGTGCATGTCAGGCGCAAATTCATCCTCAGGGCATTTCCAGCCTCGCTTATGCGTTCGCTGCTCTACTCTCCGTGAGTAGATGTGACTGGTGTACAACGTGGTCTCATTAGTTGTAGTTATCGCTGCACCGAGAAGTTCCATCGCAATTTAATCCAAAGAAAAATGGAACATCACCATACTTTGACTTGTCGCCACTCTACGGAGCGAATGAGATGGATACAAGCAGCATACGGATGAAAGACGGCTGTGGAATGCTGTGGCCAGACTCATTCTGCGAAGACAGGATAGCCATGTTTCCAGATTCAGTCTCCGCGTTACTTGTTTTATGGAATAGATATCACAACGTACGTGTATCTCTTCATCATCTTGGAGACTAATGCATGATGTGCCGTAGCATGTCGCAAAGCAACTTCTTTTTCGCAATGAGGCTCATGGCGAATGGAGAGACCCCGCTGGATTGACATCTGATGAGTGCTCGACGCAAGATGATCAGATATTCAACATCGCCCGTGCCATCACGTGTATTCATTTCATCAACGTTGTGAAGGAAGATTTCCTGAAGGGACTCCTTGGACTGCCCTCGATCTGTCCAAGCCCACAATTAGATTTCTTATATGTAAGCCCAAACCTTATATCTCAATCAAGTGTCTTAGTCTTGCTTGCGGCAGGATGTCAGGGGAAGAACGGATGCTAAGACAGGTTACCTCTCTTCGTGGGAATCCTATTTTTTGTACAGCGTAAGTTCTGGTCTTAAAGAGCGAAGTATCTTGATTTTAATGTTTTCAAGTTCACATCCTTTGCACCGCCGTCGTTCACGCCCAAGATGCAAGACGGGGTAAGGCTCTAATCATTCGCTCATTAATCGGGTTTCTTAGACCACGCTACTATAGCTACCGCAAACGAATGGCATTTTTGTTGATTTCGACATGCGACGCCGTAACTTGATGGGGTAAGTGTACATATGTCTGTCGATTCTGCCGCAAGGTGAACCCGTTCCTAATATAGTCTACGCCGCAACAAGAACGACCACTTTGATGACAACGACTTGGCAGAGTTGCTGTTCAATGCAACAGAACTGGAAGCAGGCCTCCCAGGGGGCAAGATAGTCCCAGATTGGGCGCGCGAACAAGAAATCCGGAAAATACAACAAGCAAGACAGGCTAACGTTTGTACCCTTAACGAGTTCCGAAAATATCTTGGTCTTAAGCGTACGTGCATTCCCACACCGCTCTCGTTCTCTACCTTATTGTACGTCAGCACTTGAGTCGTTTGAAGAATGGAATCCAGATCTAGCCACGGCAGCGAAAGATTTGTACGACCATATCGACAAGCTAGAGTTATATGTAAGTTCGAGCGATACTTGTCATGTTCTCGCTAACTCGCTCAAGCCTGGTCTCGTTGGTGAGCGATCAATGGGCGGTTCAGGCTTCGGATTCGGTTACACTATGGTATGTTGGTGAATCAACAACGCCTGTTTACCTTCTTATACCTTATCTTCAAAGTCGTGGGGGCTTATAGCTGACATTGTCAGTCTGGTAGCAACTTGCGCAAGAATACTACTGATCAAACCATAGGTCACCCGACTTCGCCGTGATCCTGCTGTTACCACCAAGTTCACCGGTACGGAGCATATCGTCCCTCTACATTGGCATGAGTATTTAATTCCGACATCATTAGATCGCGTGTTGACAAAATGGGGTCTAAATGATTGTAAATCAAACCTTGACGACACAAGAGGTTGTTTTGGTGCAATGCTGCCGAGGCGTAAGTCATTGCCAGCATGCAATGCTCTGTTGCACTAAAGAAGGCGTTTACTACCAGTCATGCAACGTACTCTCTCTCGGAACTACACTTACGACAACGTCTATTGCCTATTTCCGTTTAGTGTTCCGGCGAAAAGCAAGGCACGCTTTGAAGGCCTAATCGAGAAGAAGGGCAAGGCAAGCTTTGAAGAAGGCCTGGTCGAACAGAAGAAGTACACCTACGACAGACCTAGGCCAAGTAAGGCAAAGATTCTAAGGACCCTCAAAGCTATCAGCGAAGTCTTCAATGATCCCAAGACCTTCCCCTCACCGTACAAGCGGACTTCAATCGAACTTACAGGAGGATACGGGTAAGTTGTTCAGGACAAACCCTCATCTAGCTGTCCTGACGCAGAATGCAATCTCAGTCACATGCTGGGTTTCGATGACTTGGCACTGTAAGGTCTCTGCGTATCGCGTCCAGATCACAGCTGATGCACTATCTAGTCACGACCGCGATTTGATGTTGGTAAGCAACTATTCGCTACTACTGATTGTTTCTCCTTCCAACCGAAGTAAACAGACACTCTTCTCACTTCTTCCCGATAAGGGAGCTGTCAGACGGATTGGCGCAGATTTTGCCCACAAAGCGCAACTAAACTTGGAAAACAGGTCGATCAAGCGGTATGTAATGAGTGTGCTATGCTTTACGAATGTTTAACGTATCACAGCGGAGATCATGCAACAATTGATGTCGTAAAAGATCTCATTGATGCAACTTGCACACGCTGGGTTTGCGAGACCATTGTGAGACCTTGCTTTGACGCTATGGATACGGTCATTTTCATATGATGTCTTAGTACAGCTTTCAATTCGAAGACGATGACATGCGGGGATGGTCAGAATCAAAGAAAGCGGAAGCGCGCACAAGATCACGCGACAAAGAGACGAGGGAACGCGAGAACTTTGGCTTTTATTACGCGTAAGTAGGATTTTCTCCGAGTATCTTTCGCATAGCGAGACCTGACTTATATTTTAGGTACGTCTTCCGAAATCCAGAACCGGAATTCGGGTGGAGCGTGAGAGAGCAGGCGTTGACTGCGAGCAATCATTTGAGCAAACACCTCAAGAAACACCTACCTACAGATAACGAGCCCAGTGACGCGGTACGTCCTACGTCAACCGTTAATGACTTCAGCTTACTCGTTTATCTGAAGCACTTATTCGTCTATACTCTCAAGTTATTCAGATGGACCACCCGTTTCGTCCACCAATTACTGGAAGAGTATTCGACTAACGGGAAGAAACTCCCTCAGCATTCAGCTCTCACGTTCCTGGATCGCATGATGAAAGCAGCTCAAATCAGACCATTGAAGCGTTTAACGGGCGAGATCGAACATCTTGCTGATCTCAAGAGAAAGTATGAAGCTGAAGCTAAAAGAGAGATTGAGGCTGAGCAATCTCTGACCTTGTTCAATCGCATGCGAACAGAAGGCATCATTAAAGGGCTGATGAGTTGCCTAGGCAGCACTGTTTCGGATGCTGAGATTGAAGATAATGCTAGGCAAAAACTTGAGGAGCAACGGGTGGTTGCCAACGTCATCGGACTGGCCGTGGTCATATCTGTGCACTTTTCAAAAGGTGATATATATTACTAATCAATCATCTCGTAGCTAATTCCGTGTTACAGTATGCGCCCAAGCTATCGATTTCTACCTAGACGACAAGTACGCCAAAGAACGTGAGGCACTTGTTAGGCTGTGCAAAGACGACAAATCATCCAATGAGGATATCATGGCTTATATCCGAGAAGCACAAAGTGACTTCCTAGATCTCGCCCTGCAACCGATATCATCTAACTTCATACGTAGGGATCGGACAACGTTTTGGTCTTTGGAGAGAGGTAGATCTATCTACAGGTCAAACAAGGGTAATCAAGCAAGGATACGGATATCCTGATGTCGTCATCGAAGCTGGGGATCGCGTCTTTGCGGATTTCACGAGCGCACATAACGACGTTCGTATCATTCGTCTTTTGAGCATTATTCTAAAGGGTTAAAATTTGGAAACAGCCCAATCAGATTTCTGAACCAGAGAAAGTGAAGACTGATCGCAAGATCAATTCATTACTAGGACTCGGCGTGCATAAATGTCCTGCTGGATCGTTTATAGATCAGGTCAGTCCACAATTAATTTTTAAGACGTCAAACTAAAGTCGCGTTCCTTTCAGACTATGTCAGAGGTATGCGCCCATCATTCACCATAGCGGTGATGCTGAGCCATTTTCAGATATTTAGGGTTATATTCAAGCAGGAGGGCCTCAAGCGTTCCGGCAAAGATGGTCGATTGAAGTTTAACACGCTTCATCCCAATGCAGCACCGGTATGTTGCATATCCACATACTGGGACGTTTCATGAGCTCCGCTTGTACAGTGGCATTCCGATATCTTCCCAGACGATGAAGGAGGCTTCTCCTACTACCCGAAGAAATTGATGCTTGAGGTTCGTTGGCGCTGTTTAAATGGAAATAACGCGAATGACCGGAATCAGTTTGATGCTAGTAAATTAAAGACGCATGACTGGGAAGTCAAGGACGACGAGTTCGTCGAGCGGCTAAGAAAGAAGATAGATCGCGGATGCACAGTGCTTGTGATTGCCTTGGTGTTGTACCTGTTTATCTGTAAGCACGACTTGACCGGAAATTCTCTCCTTCCTGACTGTGGCAATGACAGTCGTTTTCGGGTTCTTCAGTCTTCCTTCTTTACCTGTTCGAGCCCCAGGTTTAGGACAAATTAACACCGAATGTGGACGACCCCTCATACCCGTTGAGGATTGGCACATCAAGGCATTCCATCCCAAATGGTTTGGTCTCTTTGGGGAGCCGGCACCCATCATATACAAAACCCCCAGAAAGCGCAAGGCACATCAGATTTCGGTAGTAGATATTGACAAACGTGACATTGAAATACGGATGTGGGTTGACAACGAAGATCGCGGCCATAGAACAGTGGATTTGGACCCGACTGTTGACTGTGGTGATAACGTTGGCAAATGCATTGAGCAAGGATTTGGCGCCGCTCTCGTGGTCGTCCCTCCCGGGAGGCACACAGTCAAGGCTGAGATTAAGCAACGTAAGTGGTTGCAACTTGATGCGCCCCATCTTCTCAAAGGACGCACAGATAATGGCACCAAGTTCAAGTGGGGAAAGGAACGTAAGAGAAGGGTCATGTGGATGGTGCAACAGTGCCCGTAGATAGCACGAGGCAGCTCGTTTTTTGACAGCCCATACTTCTGTAATCATGAAAGTTGCATAATATTTGAGTCATTCCCTCGCCATGCCTCCTTCATCCATGCACGTGGTAGCCCTTGCTTCCATCTCATTGAACAAGGATCTGCAACTATTATTACATTGTAGGTATGCAGCCCTACAATAGACCCTATTGTATGGCTTTGCACAGTGCTCAATTGAATCACAGTGACAGAGTTTGCTGACTTATGTTTCCATGGCAGCTGGTGTGATACCTGTTACTCTTTGTCTTCTCTTTTGACTACCACATACTCATGCCATCAGGGTTCTTGGTAACATTCACCTGGATTTGTTGGAATCTGAGGTGTAGATCTTGTGACCCAGAGAGAAGAGGAAGTGTCCATGAGAGGACAACAAATGTCAAGTGTTCCAAAGGTGATGAGTTCAACTCATTATGCACATGTAAAGAAGTACAAACAAACTGACTACCATATATGTAATATATATATGTCATGCTTGTAGTGTCTGGATACAAGATATTCCAACACTCCCCCTCAGACCAAGAAGCATGTAAAATAAGAGAGTGAAAATTTTGAGTATTACTTACTCCCCCTCAATGAGTGACTTCTTAAATGAGTGTTGAACTTCACAAAATGAATGATAAAACATGTCAGCATTTGATGCACATGTCAAGTGCTGGGTTGTTGGCAGTCACCATACCATCATTCATATCAATTTTGAGGCATTGTTGGCTTGGGGTGTGTGCACATGTCGATGGGTGTAGTTTAAGGTCTTGCTGGACCATCCCTGTTGAATAAATAATGATCTGGAGCATTGAGTATTGAACTCATAACTTCATATATTATATCATTATTTATGAATACTTACTAAATCACAAATATAATCTGATATTTGTACACTGTTGACACTTTTATAGTGTTTGACAGATATTATAGAGTTTCATCCCAGGAACAGTATGAAACGACAGCGTGTGAGAACACGATGCATGAAACATGCTTCACATGTCAAGTATTAACAGATTGCTGTAGAATGCGCAGCAGGTATGGTGTAATGCGCAGCAGGAAGCTGTGCCTTACTAGATATAGGTATATTAGATGTAGTTACATGTGATTCCTGTAACTGTATATAAGCAGCGCCCTTTGCACTGCTGAAATACATCTCCTGTTCTATTGCATAGTTGAGCCCTAGCTCCTAAGCGTTCTAAACAGTACTCAGTAAGTCCCCTCGCTTACTAAGCCTCGCTCTGCGCTGCCGTTGCTCATTTCAACAATCCCATTGTACTGTGTCGCTGCTGCATCAATAGGTGCAGTTTAATGCCATGCTGGGCACTCCTGTTGATGTATTCCATTGGCCACTGCGATTTCCGGGTTCAGTTTATTAAGGTCTTGATGGACCTGCACCGGATCGTGCCCATTTCGTCGTTTTGAATGTGGTCAGCATGTGCTGCATACAGTTTAATGTTGTGTTGGACAGAGGCGCAGTTTAACATTGTGCTGGACGTTGCCGATTGTCATTTACTTGGCGGTGTGGCTGGCAGTCATCCTGTGTGTCCATTTCTACTCACTTGCTCTATTTACCCTTCGTTCATTCTCCTGCCGAGTCCTCACCTACTTGTCCTTCACACTGTCTTCACCATATACAGTTGTGCTATTGTCTTGCACCTCAACTGTTCCCATGAACACCAGTACCATTCCCTTGGTACCTTTAGGTATTCCCATGCCACCCCTCAGGTGTGTCTAAGCCTATGAATCCGTCATAGTCTAGGCCCATCATCAGGCTGTCATCCATGTCAGCACTTGGTATGTCCCATAGCTGATGCTGACCTAACCACCTTCCTAATAAGGGCTGCAGTGTTCACATAGGCATCCCGTCATAGAGTCTCATCCATCCAGCCCTCATATCTAATTGTTTGAGTCCAATAAAATAGAGAAAAAGAAAAGAAAAAGAAATCCCAACTCCCCAAGTCTGTCTTTTCATAAGTCATATTGATGTCATTACTGCAAAATGGGTTTTGCTCATAACACAATAGAAATTGCAAAAGCCTAATTTCTGTAATTTGGTTTTGTTTGATGGTGCTTTCCAGTCAGTGACTTTGATTTTAGTTGGTTCCATGCATGCTTGGCCATGTCCAACAATATGGCCTAGGATTGGTACTTCATCAACCTCCCAATAGCATTTCAATTCTTTGATGAATAATTGGTGCTCCTCCAGTAGATCATCAACATGGGGTAGTGGTGTTTTATCTTTGATGGTACAGGCATTTACTTGATGATAATCTTGAACTACATGGCATCCTCCATCTTTCTTTCCAATAAAGAAGCATGGCACAGATGAACACTGCCTGTGGCTGAGTGCAACCAAGTGTCCAATGACAGTACTGACACATTCTGATACAGCCCCAACAGTACTGATGCCCAGCATTTGACAATCACCAGCTGGAGAATGACACTTTGGTATTCTGCCATTCCTGTGGTTGCATTCCATCAATTCTGCTATTCCCATGGTTGCATTCCCTGCTGCCTGCCACCACCACTTGCCTGCCACTGCCCACTGCCTTTGCCATGGCCACTAGCCCACTGCTTCTTGCTACCACCACTTGCCCACTACCACCTGCTGCCTTTGCCATGGCCACTAGCCCACTGCTGCCTGCTGCCCACCACCACCACTTGCCCACCACTGCCTGCTGCCTGCTTGCCACTACCCTGCTTCCAGCCCTTTCCCAACCTTACAATGGCCTATTTACATTGCCCACCATGGCCTCCCTAGCAACTACCTATCCAGTGTTACCTGCCCACCACTGCCCACCACCCACCACTGCCATCCCCACCCCACTGCACACCACCCACCACACCACCCACCTGCCTGGTCACTGCTGTTAACACCCACCATCAACTGCCAATGGACCTGCTGACCCAATACAACTGCCCAACACCATAACTACCATGCTCATTTGGTCAATAATTCAGGAACTAACTGTCCAATTTACATAATTCTTGGTTTGCTAGAAAGCCCCGATTCACATCTCTCAGGCATTAAATATTTTATATTTTTATGCAATGTATTTATGGAGATATGAGGCAATCATAGGAATTGATCTCAAGTCATGCAACACTACCACTGCAACCCACAACTGCCCCACCACCTTACCACCCACCTGCTTGCCTTATTGTTACCTCTACATACCTTTATGACAAACTGTGTGAAGTGTGGTACACTGCAAAGGCATACAGAAAGCTCTTGAGGTGTGTTTAGCATTTTGTTCAGCTCAAATTGCCTAAAAAGGAAATTTTACTCGGTTCTTCGTGTTATGAGCATACCCCGGAAATTCCATTTTACAGTAATGACACTAATAACAACTACACGGATATGGGACTGGGGAGATGGGCTATGTTTTTCTTTTCTTTTTCTCTATTTTATCTAACTAGAACAAATGATATGAGGCTGGATGGCGGGACTTAGAGCAGGATGCCTATGTGACACTATAGCCCTTATTGGGAAGGTGGTTAGGTCAGCATCGGTTATTGGACATACCGAGTGCCGACATGGAGGACAGCCTGATGATGGGCCTAGACCGCAACTCAAACCAAGGTCTAGATGCCCTGGAGGGGCGGAACAGGAATGCCTGGAAGGTACCAAGGGAATGGTACTGGCATTGGTGGGAACGGCTGAAGGCGCAACACAATAAGACACTGCCATATGGAGATGGTGACTGCAGATTGGTCAGGCAGGCACTGCCCTTAGCTCAATGCTCAAGAGCACCAATACAACGCTAGCCAGTTATGGAAGGATGGGTGATTGGTGTGGGAGGAATATCTCCAGAGTGGTATGGTGGGTGCAGACTCAGCTGCTGCACATTGATCCTGGCATGAGGGACTTTAGCTGCGCACTGACTGCACACAGACCAGGAGATGGAGTATATAAGGGCTGTAGTTTAGTGTAGTCAGTCCTTAAGACTCTAGATAGTTTTGTGCTTGCCTAGCATGACTATAGAGCAATAGCATCATCTTTGGCCTAACAAGCCACACTTGTGGGATTCTGAGGTTGTGTTTAGGGCACTCCTAACATAATCTAGAGTCTTTACCATCTACTCCGTTGATCCTACAGCACCGAGCATGCCTTGCTTGTCATTGCTCACAGTGTCAATGGCCTAGACTTTTATCTGAGAGGTAGTAATCG
Organism: Amanita molliuscula; assembly: GCA_023014405.1. Classification (NCBI taxonomy): domain Eukaryota; kingdom Fungi; phylum Basidiomycota; class Agaricomycetes; order Agaricales; family Amanitaceae; genus Amanita; species Amanita molliuscula. The sequence goes on from JAEBUP010000044.1 coordinate 243,779, forward strand.
CACAGCCCGCAACCTCTCCAGGCGACATCGACATCAGTAACCATACTGTCAACAGGTCACGAATGAGTGATCCTCAATATGCCTGTTGGGCCTGGCGACAAAACCCATCTGGGTGTCTACCAACAGTAATGGACGAGAATACTAGCTCGCTGGGGTGAAGCGTAGGCAGGAGACCATAGATGCACCCTGGGTTTAGTATACCATTATTGCAGAAAAGTTCATGGAATGAACGAAGAAATCTTATTGGTGTTGCATATCAAGGCTGAACCCAAGTTCCTCACACACTCCCTGTACAAGCAACCCTACCTGATTTCGGGTTGATAACTTGGCACAAAGATAGTGAGGTGAATTGCCAGGTGCACCCAATAAGTGGCTTGTGGACCCATGACACTGCAGACACTATCCTCCTTGTTTCCCAAGGAGCGTCATTATCAACAGGCACGGAGGCTGAATGAACAGATCAACTGTCAGTGGAGGGCCTGAAGTTGATTGAAGAAATTTTGTTTACAGAGAAATACATCAAGAAGAGCATGTGTTGCTCATTCAATTATGTTTTACCATACGCCCAGGTGACACTCTCGGAGATAGGATGTATCTTTGAGGCGGACTGGGTTTTGACACATGATATGGTCCAGACAGGGCCCAGAGAGTTTATCGGTGACACTGTTATTCACCGATATGATAACCATGTCCAGCTGTGGTGGAAACACTGGAAGGAGGAGCGCAGAATTGAGTGTGCTCAGGCCCAGCAAATTTTGCAAGAATGAGAGCTTGAACAAGAGCTAGAACAGAAGGAAGCCTGGGAGGCTTTGCTGATGGAACGCGCTGCAATGTGTGCAATACTATGAGTAGAACGAGCCATGAAGAAGGCTGAGAGGGAATATCAAACCCTCACCGAATTGTTGGAAGTGCAGTATAAAGGAGACACTTCGAATCCCATCTGGTTGGTGCTAGTCGTGTCAAAATATAATCAATGGCTGTTGTTAGTCAACAACAGCGACAAGGCTATCAGCCGATATTGGATAGCAATAGAAAGATTAGAATGTGCACACCATGTGCAGGAGTTATATGAGCATGAAGGAATGACCATGTCTCATGAAGATTGGAACATGTGGATACACGCTGATAAGTTCACCCCGCTATTGGAAATAGCGAGGATCAGGAAGGGGTGAGGTCGTTGAAGAGTTCCCGTCAACTCCGGTGTGCTCGATGACAACGCTACGACGCATGGAACTGGCAACTCCGCAGATAATAACGTTTGTCACGCAAGGCATAACAGTGATGAACGCGGGACGTGGAGTACGACAAAAACTCAGAGGCACGAACGAAACGAGGAGGACGTAGCTGAAAGGATGAGACTCGAAGGCTGGGGTGTACTATATTGATATGTTAAGCTGGTAACCTATTGTACATGAGCTTTATATACTTTTTCCTACTCTAAATAACAAAGTAATACTTGTGAAATTTTCACCTCACAACCATATATCCAAATCTGTCTTAAAGGTCTTCATGCGATGGGGCTAGCTGAGGGACACAATGGTGGAATATGAGTGCCGTGGTGAGAGCCAATACCACGACCCTGTGCAGGATGCTAATAGACTTGTCAGATTGAAATAGACCTGCCTGATTGCCATGCGCGGCAACTCCGGGGTTCATCTGACTTGATGTGGCCCTGTTCTTGATATTCCGCAGACCTGACTGGTCTATACTGTATCTGATCATTGGCCAATGGCTTTATTCGTCCGCTAGGGTCCTATTCCGCTGCGTTGGTGTGTTGCTATGGATGATGTGGCTCTTGGATCTTGGACTGTAGATCTTCCTAACGTGGATGTGGCTTGATGGTGCAGTCCCTTCTCCGGTGAACTAGGCTGTGCCGGCTGATGATTTTCATGCGACTCGGCCAATGGTGTGCTGACATCGGATGTGAATGGCTGACTGGTGTGGGGTATGGATGGCATATGTGGGAGGTGACTTGCTTGTTGAGTGTGGGTGATGCTTGCCTTACCACGGAAAAATGCAGAGTTGCACGGAATTGTGCGGAATTGTGCAGAGTTGCTCATTGCTATCGCGGAATTCCTGCAGATGACTCCTCTACACCCCTAGCTCAGAATGATGCTCATCAACACAGTGAATGGAAACATTTCGCCAGGCTTCTGGTGGACTATTCATATGGGTCCTATCCCAGAACAACTTGCACCATTGATAAGTTCACCCCACTATGGGAAATAGCGAGGAATGGGAAGGGGTGAGGTCGCGAAAGAGTTCCCGTCAACTCTGGTGCGCTCGATGACAACGGTACGCTGCGTGGAACTGGCAACTCCGCGGATAATAACGTTGGTCACACAAGGTGTAACAGCGATGAATGCAGGACATGGAGTATGACAAAACTTAGAGGCGCGAACGAAACGAAGAGGGCGTAGCTGAAAGGACAAGACTCAAAGGCTGGGGTGTACTATATATTGTTTTTCTAAGTGTTGTACATGGGCTTATATACGTTTTTCTACCCTACTAATAACGAAGTGACTCTGCAAATTTTCACCTTGCAACCATATATCCAAATCCATCTTGAAAGTCTTCACACAATGGGGCTAGCTGAGGGACATGATGGTGGTATAGGTGCACCGCGGTGAGAACCAGTATCGCGACCCAACGCGGGATGCTAATAGAATTGTATACTTGAAATAGACGTTGCTGATTGCTGTTGGCAGCAATGCTGGGATTCATCTGGCTTGATGCGTCCCTGTTCTCTATTTTCTGCAGACCTGACTGGTCTATACCATAGTTGGTTGTCGGCCAATGGGTTTACTCGTCCACTAGGGGCCTGATCCACTATGTCGGTGCATTGCTAGGGATGACATGGCGTCTGTATATGGGTGACGCTTGGATCGTAGACTGTAGATCCTTCCTAACGCGGATATGGTATTGATGGCAGCAGTCCCTTCTCCGGTGACCTAAGCTGTGCCGGCTGACAATTTTATGCGGGTCAGCTGACAGGGTGCTTTATTGGATGTGAACAACCGACTAGCATGGGTTTTGGGTGGTGTATGCAGGAGACAACTTGGTCGTTGGGTGTGGGTGACGCTTGCCCTATAGCAGATAATCGTGGAGTTGGCGGAGTTGCGTGTAACTAGCGCGGAAGACTTGCGGAAGACTTTGGATGAGTGCAGATGCTAAGCGATGGGGTCAGGGCAAGTATAATCCTAGTGAGGGTAAGGTTTCTAACATCCAGTGCTGAGACTAGTCCGTTTGATACCTATACACCATCACATTGGAACGATGCTCATCATCTCCCCCCCACTTAAAAATCTGACTGTCCTCAGTCAGTTGCGCGAAGGGATTGAATTGTGGATTGCTGGGTTTTTGGCTGCAGTGCTCTCTGTGTGGTATGACCTATGAAATGAAATGAAAGAAACTATACTACGAATGAAACTGAAATATATAATGAACTGAAACATGTGTGGAAGCTTTCTGGGTCTGTTAACTGGTGATACGTCTTGGTCCGGCTGCATGCAGATGTCTTCTTCATATTCGGAAAAGTGAGGTCTGCGGGATTGGGCCTTGACTGTGTGTGCTACTCGGGTATGTCGACTTCCGGTCACAGGATTGTGTGATTGTGGCCTTCGTTGAATTAGCTTTAACTTCATCCTTCCACTTCTCTGCATCTTCCACTATTATGTCTTCCCAACAAATGCCCGAATACAACTCTGACGAGGAAATCGCACACATGGAGGCGCAGCTGGAATGGGAAGAGGAGGAGCAGCGTGCACGGGAGGAGGTGGAGAAGAAAGCCTGCGAAGAGGCTGCGGCTCGCTTGGCATCCCTAATGTTATGAGCACACCTCTTAATTTCAACTTTACAGTAACGACATCAATGACACTTACGAAGATACGGTCACGAGGAGTCGGAGGATATTTTCCATTTCTTTTTATCTATTTTACTTCGCTCAAACGTCTATGAACAAGACTACGCAACGGGACTCTAGGAGGATGGCCTACGTGAACTGCGGTCCCTATTAGGAAGGTGGTTAGGTCAGCATCGGCTATGGATAAAGACCGAGTGCCAACAGGGATGCGGCCCGATGATGGGCCTATGCCATGAAAGGAATCATGAGCGGCATGGTGCCTGAGGGGCGACATGGGAACGCTGAGGAGTACCGAGTCAACGGTATGGCGTGCATGGGAATTGGCCGACAAGCTTGAACAATAGCAAGGCCGCATGCGGACAACCCAGGAGTTGGGTGTGGGAGGAACTCTCCACGAATGGTTAGATGGGCGCAGAGTTAGCTGCTGTGCATTGATCCCCAGTGAGGGACTTTAGCTGCGCGCTGCCTGCGCACAGACCAGGGGAGTGGTATATAAGGGCCGTAGTTTACAGTAGGAGACTCTTAAGTCTCTAGATAGTCTATTGTCACTAGACATAGCTACAGAGCAATCAGAATCGTTTCAGACTTAACAAGTCACCCTCTGAGTCGTATAGGTTGTGTCTAGGGCAGTCCTGACATAATCTAGAGACTTTACTCTCTACCCCACTGTGCTGTCCAGCACCGAGCACGTCGCTCGTAGTTGCTCCTGACAATCAGTGGCCTAGTTTTTCTTTGACAGTTGTAATCCGATTATCCTGGAACCGTTGGCGACATCGACATCGACAGCACCATTTACTGTCAACGGGCACTGTTTAAGTGTCCTCAATACGCCCCATTGGGCCTGACGACAAACCCTACTTGGGTAGTCTACACAAAGTAGCAGAAGAGAGTACTAGTGCACTGGGAGAGCGTAGGCAGGAGACCATAGACGTGCCCCGGGTATAGTACACTGCTATTTCCGAAGAGCTCAGGAACGAGCGAAACAACTTTATTGGTGTTGCATATCAAGGCTGAACCCAAGTTCCTCACACACTCCCTGTACTAGCAACCCTACCTAACTTTGGGTTGATAACTAGGCACAAAGATAGTGAGGCGAATTGCCAGGTGCACCCAATAAATAGCTTGCGGACCCATGACACTGCAGACAACATCTCTCTTGTTTCCCAAGAGATGTCATCGACAGGCGTGGGTTAATCGACAGCCGATTGAACAGAACTATTGTCAGTGGAGGGCCTGAAATAGTTTGAAGATTCTTTTACAGGAAAATCCTACACCAACCCTCGTCACAATGAATTGCACATTCAAATATATACTACCTCACGCCCAGGTGACACTTTCAGAGATTGGATGCATCTTTGAAGCGGACTGGGTAACCGACTACGACAAGGTCTCATCTAGCCCAAAAGAAATAACTAGCAATCTCATCTACCGCCAATACAATAACCATATACGATTATGGTGGACGTTCTTGAAAGAACAAAAACGAGAAAGACATGCACATGCACAACAAATTATCCGGCAATGAGAAGCCAAAGAGACGAGGATCCAGGAAGAGGCATGGAATGCCTTACTGGAACAACAGGCAGCAAACCAAGCTGCATTACAGGCAAAACAAGCCCTCGAAAGAGCACACAGGGAATATTTAACCCTAACCAACTTATTGAATGAGTCGTTCAAAGGGGACGCATCCAGTCCCATATGGAAGGCGCTCATGGTGTCCGAATATAACCAATGGATCATGGAAATCATTGATAGGGAAGAAGCTATCCAAAACTATGGAATGGCACCACACACAAAACGCTATGAACACCATACCAAAGAACTATACGAGCACGAAGGCATGATAATGGAACATGCCAATTGGAACGCATTGATGCATGTGTTAAATGGAAATATCTTACCAGGCTTCTGGTGGACAATTCGCATGGGCCCCATTCCTGAACAACTGGCCCCTACGGTTCCAGGATTTTGTTACCTCTGTCTCATCAAGCCAGAGTACTGGAACAAATACGAGTGGCCTGCGTATCCAACCATCGAAGCAATCTGGCAGATGGAGAGACAATTCCGTGAAGAAGGAATTAGAACAAGGTGGACCGCCACAGAACGACCAGACGTCGTACATGTAGGCATAGAAATAGCTGATACCAATGGATGGAACATGGTGGAAAGATTACTCACCAGTGGTCACCGAACGCTCCGTGTAGGAGCAGAACAAACAAAGAACCCTGAAGTAGGCGAAATAATAAGTCTAGGGGAAGAAAGTGATATGGGACCACCAGAGCAACCAGCGCGATCTGACGCAGTGGCAGCTCTGGTAGAGATAGACCCTTGTTTACAAAATGGTTGTCCAGGTCTAACAGAACAACAACAAAACAAGTTACACCCAAAGCATCCGGGGTACTGTTACCTTTGGCTAGTAAAACGAAAATATTGGAACAAATACAAGTGGCTGGCGTACCCGACCATTAGAGAAATTTACAGATGGGATCCGGAACTCATGGATGAGGACCAACCCATATATTGGAGACAGACCAAGGGATGCAATCGCATGTGGCATTGCGTCAGAGTATCTGGAGAGCCTGGTGGATGGCCATGGATGAAGGCCATGATGTGGCAAGGATACGGGTCACACTGAGTTGGTGTTGGAACTTTCTGACTAACCGTAGAAATGGTCACTCAAGCCTACCATGCAGTACTAGGATGGAGAAACCACTGGGCGGACTCCGAAACGTTGGAATCTCTTCCAGAAACCCAACCTGCTGCAGCAGTAGCAGCACGGGAGAATGAGATTCACTGTCAGGAGGAGGATAGGCAGCGAGCAATCACCAACGCTGGGCAGGCTCTCATAGCCATAATAAATGAATACCAGCAGAGCTCTCAACCAGAACTGGGACCCCTCACAAAAGCAGAAATGCCTGACTATTACCAAGGGGACCCATGAACGGTCGATGGATGGCTGCGACAAATGGAAACATACTTCATGTTAGCAAGGGAAGTAGACCCTAAACGAAGAATTTCCATATGCCTCTACTGAATGAAGGGAGGAAAAGGAGACAGAGCCGCAGATTGGAGTGGCGTCAAATTCAAAGCGCTTCAGGAAGCGCTACAGGAGTACCAGGACAAGATAGACAATAGTGGATGGAGTTCACAACTCAACTGGCAACAGTTAAACGAGGGAGAGTCGACAGATGACAATTGAGCATGGGTGCAAAGGCCATTAAACAATCAGTTCCCGTTTACAGACTGGGCCGATTTCAAAAACCAAATGCATGATTTCTTCATGTCCACAGAAACGAAAGAGAAAGCAATTGAGGCACTATTGAAATTGCGACAAGGAACAATGATGGTCGAAGACTATATCATAAAGTTCAACTCTCTCACCTCGTTAACAGATTGGAATGATTCAGCCCTGATCTCGCAGTTCCAAAATAACCTCAATCCAGCCCTGGGAAGGGACTTAATCCGATACAGGGGACTAGCAGATAACACGACTCTTGTTCAGATACAGACGCGAGTAACCACACTTGCACGAGCATACAGAAAAGCCAATGAAACTTATGGCTTCTCAAAAGCACGTCAGGAGTACCAAGAGCAAACTCCAAGTACAAACCCGCACCCCCAATATCAATATAAAGCACCGGCTCCATTCACGACCAGTAGTTGGGATCCAAATGCAATGGACATTGACAGGAAACCACGCACTAAACTGTGGTGTTATAACTGTCAAAAGGAGGGACATACTAAGTGGAGATGTCCACAACTCAGAGAAAGGATAATACCCGAATGTGCCAACTGTGGAAAGAAAGGACACTCAACAGAAAGGTGTTGGGAGAAAAAAAGAATCACAGCTGGGGAGAAAGGCAAACAAATTATATGAGCAACCAGCGCGATTAAACGCAGCGGCAGCTCAGGGGAAACGACCCCAGAAGGATGTGCCAAAATAGAGGAGGTCTCGGATTTTGGCAAAAGCCAGTAGACAAGCGCTCTGTCTCACTGGCCTCTAGTTCAGTTTTGAAAAATGATGTATTAGTACTGAAAGATTCCACAATAAACTTGCATGATTTACTCTATGAATGCAGTGGGAACATACATTGTATAAGAAACTTGGAAATGAGCGCAAAACCCGAAAAAAGGATAAAAGCATGGACCACCCCTTGGGTGCTAAGACGCATATGGCAGCAGTCAGAACCCAAAAGAATAAAAGAAGTAAACAGAGAATTGGTCCAACAGTTGAATGCATTATCAGAAACTGACACCCTATGGAACCTAGTACACTTACGAGAAAAAGTGGTACAAGGAATTGGGAAACAGGAATTGGACTTAAAAGGAACACTCACAACTATGGATACCTGTCAATCCGCCAATATAACTATGCTGCTAGATTCCGGATGTACCACTTCGTGTATAAGTGAAGAATTCGTTGAAAAGCATAAAATGAACAAAAAGAAACTCTTATGACCCATCCCTGTATACAATGCAGATGGAACACGGAACGGGTCAGGAAGTGTCGAGTATTTTGTTCAATTCAAATTATGCATAGGATCTCATGAAGAGGTCATGGATTGTGCTGTGGCTATGCTCAGTAAAACAGACCTATTCTTGGGGCACAACTGGTTGGAACACCACAATCCTACCATCAATTGGAAAAAGAAATCCTTAGAATTTGATCGGTGTCCAGGAACCTGTTGGAGACCATCCTCAGTACAAGAACCTGAGGACGAAATAGAAGTATCCTACCGATTACAGGAAGGGGAACGTTTACTAGCCGTGCATATAGGGGAACCCGAATTACAAGTACGAGCCTTTGCTTCAACTGCAACAAAGATAGCTGCGGAGCAGGCGAAGACAGAAAAGAAACGTACACTTGAGGAGGCAGTCCCTCGTCACTATCTAAAGCATCGAAAAGTATTCGAAAAAGAAACCTTTGATGAGCTTCCACCTAGACGGCGTTGGGATCACGCAATAGAACTGATACCTGGTTCTACTCCGGTGGATTGTAAAATTTATCCACTAAACCGAGACGAACAACAACAGCTGGATGAATTCCTGAAAGAGAATTTGGATTCTGGACGAATCCAACCCAGCAAATCGCCTATGGCGTCACCCTTCTTTTTCGTCAAAAAGAAGGATGGAAAACTCAGGCCTGTACAAGACTACAGGAAGCTAAACGAAATGATGGTCAAGAACCGCTACCCCCTACCTCTCATAGGAGAACTCATAGACCAGCTATCACAAGCAAAGGTTTTCTCTAAAATGGACATACGTTGGGGATACAACAATGTCTGGATCAAGGAAGGCGATGAATGGAAAGCTGCTTTCCGAACAAATAGAGGATTATTCGAACCACTGGTCATGTTCTTCGGCCTCACCAATTCACCCGCCACCTTCCAGACTATGATGAATGACATATTCCGAGTCGAAGTCGCAGAAGGATGGGTGGTCATCTACATGGACGACATCTTGGTGTTCTCGAAAAACCAAGAAGAGCACACAAGACATGTCAACCGAATACTCGAGAAATTAGAGAAACACAAGTTGTCGCTGAAACCTGAAAAATGTTTCTTTGACAAAAATGAAATAGACTTTTTAGGGGTAATTATTGGGAAGGACACAGTTCGAATGGATCCTGCAAAAGTTAAAGCAGTATCTGAATGGCCGAAGCCCAAGTGTAAAAAGGAAGTCCAGCAGTTTCTGGGCTTCGTAAACTTTTACTGACGATTCGTAAAAGATTTCACAAAATTAGCAAAGCTGTTGACACGGCTCACTGGGAAAGAGGAATGGCTGTGGACACAGCTGCAGGATGAAGCCTTTGAAAGGCTCAAGAAAACTATTGCAGAAGAAGTGGTGTTAAGGATCCCCAATGAGGAAGGACAGTTCAGAGTGGAAGTAGATGCCTCCGATTTCGCCATTGGAGGAATACTATCACAACAACAAGAGGATGGATTATGGAAGCCGGTAGCCTTTATTTCAAAATCACTCAACGACGCCAAGCGAAATTATGAAATATACGATAAGGAAATGCTTGCAGTAATGCACGCCTTTTACAAGTGGGCACATTACCTTAAAGGAGCAAAGCAAACCATCGAGGTTCTAACAGATCATCAGAACCTAACATATTTCCGAAAAGCACAGAACCTTAATAGGTGACAGGTGAGATGGGTAACCAACTTGCAGGATTACAATTTTGTGATAAAACACCGAAGTGGCAAGTCCAATACCAAGGCGGATCTATTGTCCCGACGAGCGGGACACGATAAAGGAGAAAATGACAACGAAGGCGTCATCCTCCTTAAAGAACATCTTTTCGTTAATGTCCTCGATGATGATTGAGCAATAGACGACATCATCAAAGACATTAGGGAAGTTCCTCGCCGACAGTGGGAAACCCAGGTAGTAAAAGGACTGGAAATCGCTGGAGGGGAATATAAAATTGACAAGGGATTGATAACCTGGCAGGGATGCGTATACATACCAGCAGTACCAGCATTATGGGAGGACATCATCGCTATCCATCACTCGTGGGGACACTCCGGAGTGGCTAAAACATTGGAGTCGCTCACCAGGAACTTCTGGTGGCCTAACATGCGAAAAGATATAGAGTGATATATACTGGGCTGCAAAACCTGTCAAAAAGCTAAACCAGACAGGACTGCCAGGGCAGCGCCCCTACGACCCAATGAGGTTCCTGCTGAACCCTGGGAAATTATCTCAGTTGACTTTGTCGGACCACTTCCTGAGTCCAAGGGAAACAACATGGTATTGGTTATCGTGGATAGGTTTACCAAGAAAACCTACTTCATACCCACTACATCGGAAATTACCTCACAAGGAACAGTGGTGCTGTTTCGGGACAATGTATTTAGGGAGCATGGACTTCCTAGGAAAGTCATCAGTGATCGGGGACTGCAATTTGCCTCGAAATTTATGAACGATTTATATGGGATGTTGGGAATTAAGGCCAACAGATCGACAGCTTATCACCCTCAAACAGATGGACAGACAGAGCAAGTAAACCAAGAACTGAAAGAGTTCTTAACCATCTTTGTCAATAACCAACAAGATAATTGGTCGGATTGGCTATCAGTGGCTCAGTTCTGCCACAATGACAGGGTTCATTCCGCTACTGGCTTCACCCCTTTTTACATGAACTATGGGAGACATCTGAACAAAGGACTAGACCCGACCTACGCGCCAAAAGCAGTTGCCATTGAACAGCTAGCCAAGGAATTAGAGGAGGTCCATGCTAAAGCAAAATTAGCATTGGAAAAGGCGGCACAAATCATGAAGGAGTGTTATGACACACATTGCCGGGAGGCACATGAATATAAACCTGGAGAAAAGGTCTATCTCAGTACAGAGAACTTACCGGTGATTCGGGCAACAAAGAAATTAGATGGGAAGTTCGTCGGTCCCTTGGAAGTACTCGCAAAAGTAGGTGAGTCGTCATACAAGCTCAAAATTCCAGCATCCTGGAAGATATATAATGTCTTCAATGAAGTCCTCTTGAAGCCATATAGGGAACCAGTTTTCCCAAAACAACAGGTGAAGGCGGCGGTGCGCAAGGATGCGCAAATGGTGGGAGAATCACAGGAAAAGGAATATGAAGTTGAGGAAATTCTGGAAAGCCAAGTGAGCGGCAGAGGAAGAGCGAGGCTGGAGTACCTCGTTAAATGGAAAAATTATCTGGTGGAGGAGGCCACCTGGGAACCAGTCAAAAATGTCGTCAACGCACCCACCATAGTGAAAAAGTTCCATAAGGCAAATCCTGACACTCCCAAACTCGTTAGAAACATCCGAGATGGGATCTTGTACATCCAATATACCGAAACAACACCCCAACAAACCACTAGTGTACCAAGGCACAAACAAAAAAGGGGAACACATTGGAAAGATCAGCAGAGACTGTTTGGATGGGAAGATGGCCGTTTTGGGCCAAAATACCTGGAGAACATGGAGCGCAGATGGCACAATTGGAAAGGCGATTGAGTGGCAATTATGGAATTGCCTGACGACACCGATGGGATGTTCTCCAGAGATCTGGAGCACGGCGGGCGGTCTAAACCTGTGCTTAATTTCCCTCAGAAGACGGAAGAGGAGGAGCTAGCAGAGGAAAAGAGAGCTCAGGAGAAAGATATGGCAGTACTCACCAAGAAAATTCTTACAAAAAGAATGAAAGAGGCTGCTAAGGAGAGCAGTGAGTCGGAAGAAGACCAACAGAGGAGGATTACAGGCGCAGGATGCCAAGAAAAACCATTGGTCAACTACAGGACCACCATTGAGGACATTGAAGACGTCGACTCTGAACAAACCAGGCTGTCGCCCGATGACCAACAAGCGCGCTTGGCCGCGTTTTATGCAAGAATGAAGGAGGACCCAAGATATGTGGACTCTGCCACATCAGCCTCTCGGGACGCGAGGCCTTGAGGGGGGGGGTGATGTTATGAGCACACCTCTTAATTTCAACTTTACAGTAACAACATCAATGACACTTATGAAGATACAGTCACGAGGAGTCGGAGGATATTTTCCATTTCTTTTTATCTATTTTACTTCGCTCAAATGTCTATGAACAAGACTACGCAACGGGACTCTAGGAGGATGGCCTACGTGAACTGCGGTCCCTATTAGGAAGGTGGTTAGGTCAGCATCGGCTATGGATAAAGACCGAGTGCCAACAGGGATGCGGCCCGATGATGGGCCTACGCCATGAAAGGAATCATGAGCGGCACGGTGCCTGAGGGGCGACATGGGAACGCCGAGGAGTACCGAGTCAATGGTATGGCGTGCATGGGAATCGGCCGACAAGCTTGAACAATAGCAAGGCCACATGTGGACAACCCAGGAGTTGGGTGTGGGAGGAACTCTCCACGAATGGTTAGACGGGCGCAGAGTTAGCTGCTGCGCATTGATCCCCAGTGAGGGACTTTAGCTGCGCGCTGCCTGCACACAGACCAGGGGAGCGGTATATAAGGGCCATAGTTTACAGTAGGAGACTCTTAAGTCTCTAGATAGTCTATTGTCACTAGACATAGCTACAGAGCAATCAGAATCATTTCAGACTTAACAAGTCACCCTCTGAGTCGTATAGGTTGTGTCTAGGGCAGTCCTGACACCTAAAGGCTGAGAGGGCAAGGAAGTTGCAAGAGGCCGCTGAGCAAAAGGCTCACGAGGAAAGAGAAGCAGTGGAGAGGAAGGCTCGGGACAAGGAGGAGGCGCGGCAAAGAGCTGCTGAAGAGATGGCGTGGAAGTTACGAGAGGAGAGAGAGGCCACGGAACAGAGGGCTCGAGAGGAAGAGGCAGCATGGCAGAATGCTCATGAAGAGGAAGAAGCGCAGAGGAAGGTTATGGAAGAAGCCGCAGAACTCAAGCGGAGACAGCAAGAGGCTGAAACCCGCCGCCAACAAGTTTCATTGCCCCAGGTATGACTATGCTTGCCTGAGCGTCGCCAGGGTTCTCCGTTGGATGTTGTGACGGTTTGGGCATGGGTGGAGGCAGAAGAAGCAATGATGGAGGAGGCAGATGAAGCGACACTGGCAGCGCTGGTTGCCGTGAATCGAAAGGAGACCGCACGGGCTCAGTGGAAGCAGAAGCAGGCGCGTACGGGGGTGGAAGCTGGTCTGTCCAAGTGGGCCAAGGAGGCGTCACCCAATGAGCTGCCTTGTGACTGGCGAGTTTCTTTCGTTTTCGTGTAACGCCTTTCTGATCTTTTGATAGGTGCAAGCTGGCAGGCATAGCCTGCTACCCGGCTCCTGGGCTGAAGAGCAAGGTCTGCGCGGAGTGCCAACGCCTCTGCCAGAAGTGCTTCATGGGCGGCATTCCCATATCTGGGCAGGACAAGAAGAAAGCCAGATTGAGGGCTGTTGTGGTGAGTGACAACGAAGATGACCTCCAGGTTGCGGAAGAAAACCTTCCGCGGGTCACGAATGACGGGGTCCAGGCCAGGGAAGATGGCCACACTACGTGTTCGACGAGGGAGGCTGTCTCCCTTCTTCAAGAACAAAATCGGCTCCTCCGCGAGCAAAACTGACAACTGCACGACCAGACTTGGCTCCTCACTGCCCTGTCTCAGACCTTCATAGGCATGTCCAATGTGCAAATGGAGATACTCCGGGAGCTGGGCTCCCTCTGCAGATTGTCAAGTTGTGTCGAGGACCTTCTCGAGAGATTGCTGGGGCGCCCACCTACTCCATACGACAACAGGGGCTGGTTGGGCTATACGAGCCCATCTGAGGTGAACTGGAGCCCTGTGCTGCCCAGTGAGGAGCTGGAATATGTCAACAAGGAACAGGTAGTAGCGGGACGAGCAGGATCTTCCTCCAGCGCAGGGGCAGGGGCAACGGTGGCAGTAGCAGGAGTGGGGGCACCGAACAAGACTGGCGACTCCCCTATGGAACCGCCTGCTCTTTTTTCTTCTAGTTAGTCTTGTTTCTCCACAGGCTTTCTTCATATCGTTTAGTTTCTTGATGTACCATGCACAATACACCTATTTCTTGCTCGCTGTGGAATGGATTAGTAATCTAAGCCAGAAACGATAGCGGTCTGGCAGTCTGTATCAAAATTGCAGATGAGACAACTGTAGGTAAAAGTAGGTGAGGAATGAAGAAGAACTTTACTAGTGGTCCTGGGTATGTATTCAAAATTTAAACAGCGTGGAGTTGGCGGAACTTGCGTGGAATTAGGAGTTGTTATCTAAGTATCGTACATGTCTTCATTTTCTTCTATGTCGGAAAGATCTTCATTCGCGTCTTCGTCCTCTTCACCATTTGGTGGCATTGTGTTGGCTGGGTCATCATCACCTAATGAGCTGGAGTTAGACATATCCTGAACGTTTTCCTCGGAGGTGTCAAGAACGTTTTCTGGTATGGTTAACCGCTTGTGGGCAAAGTATGGAATTATGCGGAAGGCAGCGTATGGTTGGTCCAGTACTGTACCATCAAGTTCACAAATAATATAGGCTCCTCCGCAGTTGCGGGATAGAACCACGTAGGGACCAATGTACCAGGGGTGCATCTTCTTATTGAGTGATTTCTCTATTGCCGTGTTGCGGACCAGGACCAAGTCCCCTTGCTGGAAATCAAAATTTCTAATGACCGTTGGGTGCTCCTGCTCGAACCGTTTTGCTGTGGCTATGCGGGCTTGATAGACTTTGTCCTTAAGAGCCTCCGTTTGGGTGCAACGCTTCTGCAACTCTGTGGTGCAGCAGGCTATTAATTCCGTGGTGGACAAGAACGCAGAGGGTGGTGGGAGCAGGTAGGTGGCCTCTGTGATATCCAGCGGGAGTAGCGGCTGTGTCCTGGTAACTGCAAAGTAAGGTGATACTCCCATGCGATGCCTAGCTGTGACACGTTCTGACCAGAATACCGAGTGTAACGCTGTGGACCAGTGGGATTTGTTGCCATCAGTTGCTTTGTATAGTGCCTGTTGGACATCGTAGTGACTGCATTCGACAATTCCATTCATGTGGGAGTTGTAACCGGAGATGTGGATGTGGCGGATGTGGTATTTGTTGGCGAGGTACTCTGCAGCTCTCAGTATTGGTGCTCCATTGTCCGTGACGATCTCAACCAAGCTTCCCCAACGACATATCAAATTTTCAAAGATCCAGTCCCCAATGGCATTGGCGGTTTCTTGACATAAAGCGCGGTATTCTGGGTAATGTGTCAGAGAGCAGCGGGCTTGAATCAGGTACTTGTACTGATTAGACGGTGGGAGGTGCATCGTATCCATGTACACCTTAGCGAATATTGGCACGAGGATGGCGATGACTGGCGGAATGCGGAACTGTTGTAGTTGTCGTTCTTGACATGCATGGCAGGACTTGATGTACCACTTGATATCGTCCTGCATCTGTGGCCACCAGAACCCTTCCATGATTGCTGCATGAGTAGCATAATATCCGCGATGTCCCAAACCGTCGTGGCAGTCGAATAGCACACCCAGCTGTTTCTTCGTTTCTACCACCACTTTATGAGCTCCGTCCTTATCCCTATACCATAATCGTTCAGCGTGGATGAAAAACTTGACACAATACTGCGTGAAGCTAGGCCACTCCTCATCTGATACCTCCGCGGGTCTCTCCAACTCCATTAAGAATTGCTTGACAAGTAAGAGTTGTGCCTCATCTTTTCCGGAGGTGTTGACGTGCCATGGGAAAACTTCTTCATATGTCCTGTCTATTATATCTCCAGTGGGCAGTAGCGCGGGGTTGCCGGAGTTGGGCAGAACTGAGTCAGAAGTGAAGGTGGCAGCTGGGTGATAATCACAGTGTTCCCTGTCTATTCCATAGTGGGGGAGGGTCTTCTGAAGGTCAGGGTTGATCTTTTCTCGTCCGCTGGGCAAGTTCAATGCACAGTCTCTAGGAACTTCGTTAATCTGATGCATGAACCCATATAACTTATCGATCCAATCATCAAACTCCTCATCCTTGTCCTTGTTTAGCGGCTCATCGAGTGGCTGTGGTGGGCGTCTTGACAATCTGTCGGGAGCATGCAATTTTCCGGGAACATGAACCAGTTCAAAGTGGAAAGTCAGAATTGATAGGATCCAGCAGTTTATGGAAGTGGAGGGTGCGATATCCAGGTTCTTGAGCATGTCTTTGATGTAATGAGCATCCACTTCGACAATGAGGTTCCGTACTCCAATGAGATACAACTTTAGTGCCTTCAGGGCACGATAGAGTCCGTAGATTTCAAGCTTGGGCTGCGAAAAGTGGGCTTCTCGTTTGTTCAGCATGATTGATCCAAAACGATTGTAATAGCAAACCGAGGGCCTGTCGGGGTCGCACTGACATAAGAAAAAGCCAACCGTGATATAGGATGTGTCGACAGATAATATCACGGGAGCGGCAGACTTGTAGTCAATAGGGCACAGCGCTGGTGACGCGATGAGTGCCTTTTTGAGGTCCTCTTGTGCCGCTACTTCTGCAGGGCCAAATGTGAACAGTGTGGCCTTCCTGGTTAACATTACGAGTGGGTGCACACGCTTGGCGAAGTTTTTGATGAATATCCGGCCAACCCCAATGGTGCCAAGGAAGGTGCGGACTTCAGACAACAACTTGCAGGGTCCCCAGTTGGTGATGGCGGCTACCAAGTCCTTCTTGGGTTTGCAGCCTTCGTAGGTGCATAGGTGACTGACTACTGTGATTTCTGGCATGCAAAGGACAAGCTTCTTCCCCGAGAATGTTCCGCTGGCATACTTCATGTGTTGAATGATGCGGTTCAGCCCCTGGAAGTGTTCCCATACAAAATGTCGAATTCCGGAATTGGCTGGGATAGTTTCATATGTTCTGTCGGGTTGTTGGTAGCAGGTTGGTGGGCCTTTCACTGGGATGTCGTCGATGTACGGAATAGTGAGGTCTGGGATCTCCGGCTGCAGGATGGAGGTGACGTCATTGTGGAAAATAGGGACGGAGTTCGTCCAACCCATAGGCAGCATTGTCAGGTGCATGGCTCCAAAGGGTGTCTGGAATGTCATCAAGTCGTGAGATCCTTCTGCAAGCGGGCGCTCATCATATCTGACGTAGAGATCTAGCATTGTGCCGCAAGCCCTTCCAGCGAAATTCTCCGCAATGTGTTCCAGGATAGGCATGACACTGGAGTGGTGGATGGTGATGGCATTGAGGGGCTCGAGTGAGTGTACTAGGCGCAGCTTACCATTTTTCTTCAGCACGCAGAACCAGTGGGATTGGTACAAGGAGTTGGACGGCTCGTAAACACCAGCATTGATCTTGGTACGGATGATCTCGCAGATTTGGTTGTACAGTCCTGGCGGAATTGGGATATTGCGTTGTACCCATGGCATATGCGGAACTGTCGGAATGTCAATAGGCAGGAAATACTCCGTTTTAAACTGTCCACGTTCACTGTCGTCCCAGGCGAACGCTTGGTCGTGCTTGGTCATGAAATGGTGCATTAGCTTCCATTCCTTGGGCCACAGGAAGTCCTTGTCGTGTTCTTGATCTAAATTTTCCATACGTTCCTGCGTATACCTTCCAATGGGTATGAAGTCCGGCGGGTTTGTGCTGAGTTCCGGTAGACTGGCTAGCTGGTCGCCTTTAATTTCTCGAACGATTCTGAATTCTTGCAGTAGCTGGCTAATAACTGGCTTGACTTTCTTGTCGACTGGCTTGTACTTCTTTTTCTGCAGGGATAAAAACACTGGTGAGACGTTATCGCAGTGAGGGTTGCGGGACTTGGGGCAGGATGGTTCCGCGGAGTTGGACTTGCTAGGGCATCGTATTGTTTCGTGAAGGTAGGCACAGGTTTTCGGGTCGCATTTGGTCGTGTTGCATTCATTAAAACTTAGCACGGCTCCGAGGTACAAGCGAGCAAGGTTTGGATTGTCTGTGCTACTGCTATGTACATTGGAGGAGCGCTGTATTGATAGGACTGGGGTATACGCTTCTATTTCTATGGGGTGCTGAGCTTGGTCAATTGATATAATACAGGCTACCTCTCCGTGATTTTCAATCAGTTCCTCGAGGCCACTTGAAAACCCTCCTTTTCCTCGCGCATTTTGACAAAACGTGGTGGTCTGTGGGGTATTGTCGGGATTGTAACAACAGCGTTGCTGTTGGGGTTGTGGATCATAATGGTCTGCTCTTCGTTTTGGTAGTTTTTGACTACTGACTGTGCTAACATGTCAAAGGGGCAGCTGAGGAGGATGTTGTAGGTGGGGGAGCAGATGACGTGGACTTGAAAGTATAACTCGATGTTGCCCACTTTGAACAGTACGTCCTTGGCTAATCCAAGCGATGTGTCGACCTTGCTGTTGGCTGCTTCCATGTCGATTTTGATAGCGGGGTTGTACGTGATTCCGAGCTGGTGGCTGATGGTGTCAGACATGCAGATGATGGAGCAGCCCGGGTCCACGACACAGTCGACTCTAGCCTGTATACACCGCAGCGCATGGGACTCCTTGCCGATCTTGAGACGAGCCTTGTATTGGGGGTCTGCCATGTAGTACGCTTTGGCTATGTCTGGCAGGACAAAGACGTCGCACATGTCTGCGGGGTTGGCGGGGTCGGTAGTGGGGTTAGCGGTGTTGGCAACTGGGACGCAACGCGGAGTCAAAAACTTGTGCATCTTGTGGCGGATGTTGGGCGAGGCTGCTAGCAGCTCCTCAAAGCTAAGGTTGGCGGCGGGACTTGTGAGGACGCGTTTGAAGATTTGCTTGATGGCCTGCGGGTTTTGCGCGGGGGTAGCGGTAGTGTACGAGGGGTCCTTATTCTTGGGTGGTGCCCCAAACAGCTGGTCTGTCGGTGGCTGGTAGTTGGCGTCATGAGCGTTGGCAAAAGGGTGTGTAGGCGGCTGGTTGCGGGCTTTGGCGACTCCTGGCGAGGTGATTTCTTTGGGTGGCGGGGCTGGTGGTGCTGGTGGTGCTGGTGGTCACGGTTCCCTTCCTTTTGTGCGTAGCAGAATCTCTACTCCGTCAAACACTACCTTGCTCTTTTTGGCTGCTTGCAATGCTATAAGAGCCCTCTGCATCCATTCAATCTCCTCATCGACGTTGTCCATGGGGTTTGCTGCTGTCTCGTAACTCAATACTGGCACAGTGCTCAAAGTTGTTAGTTCCTGGTGATTGTCGCAGGGCGAGTAGAACATAGCAGGATGGATCCTGGACTGCTGGGTTGGCTGGGCGTTGACTTGCCAGTGGTATTCATTGACGCACTCCTTCATATTGTTGCCGGGTAAGTATCTTGATACGTAGTTGCCGGTTGGCAACACTATATGTCCCTTGAGGTTTCTTGTGATTTTTCCGCTTGCGATGTAGCCGTTGACCTCTGGGCATCGACCAATAAAGTGGGCCAAGTTGCCACAGAATGTGCAACCTGGGATAGCGGGGCATGTACCGGAACTGGCGCCTAGCAGAACTGTGTTGGAACCTGTTGCTGGCATTGTCTGCGACCAATTCCGCAGGGCTGGTGCGCGTGTCTGGGTTGTAGCAAGTGATTGCGTGAGGGATTGCAGCATCGTCTGTGTTTGCAGCAAACTCTGTACCATCTTCTCCATGAGACTGAACATGTCTTCAGTCTTCATGCCAGGCATTGCTACTGGCTCGGTTTTGGTTGGCGGGGTTGCTGCGGGGTTGGCGGGGTAGGCAGCAGGGTACTCTGGCCTAGCGGTATGGGGCGTGGCAGGCTTGTTGATTAGTTTATCATAAAACAACGCACCCTGGATAACTTCTTGCACAGCCGCTAACGTTTGTTCGAGAGAGTAGGGGTCGTCGCAGTGTATGTTTGGGTACTGGCTGCACATGTACCTGTACATCTCCGTGCTGATGTGAACCTGGAACCCTTTGAAGAAGTATTCGCTTTGCTGGCGCGTTGAGAGCCACCTGTTCTTGATGAGATACTTTGTTATTACCAAGAAGCACTGGTAGTAACTGCATAGGTCCTCCGCGGTTTGGATTCCGAGGCGGAGTGTTTCTTCGATTAGGCGGTCCAAATCTGCCTGTGTGTGCTCGCACTCGTTTATTACTCTGGTATACAGCGCAGTTACTGATGCTTTGAATGCCTCATACGTAGAGGTGGCGTCGAAGGTGTCTACTCCTCCCCATAAGTTGTACTCCGTGTCGTGGAGGTAGCGCAGCATGTAGACCTTTTTCTGTTGCGCGGAGGTGATGCCAGCTTCACTAAACAATAGTTCTAGCTCGTTGAAGTAGTGCGGAAGGCGGCAGGGTTGATTTGAATCGAAGCGGGGTGCGGCAGTGGCGTAACGAGTGGGCATGGGCTTGGTTTGTTGTGCGTGGTCGGCCATCTTGACTATCGGTGGTGGAACTGAGTTGTTGAGGTTTGAGGTTGAACTACTGGAACTGGAACTTGAACTTGAACTTGAGGAAACTGGAGGTGGGCTTGGCGATGGTTGCAGGAGTTCCGATGGCGATGAGGTGAGCGGGCTTGATTCTTCTGAGTGGGGTTGTCCTGGCGGGTTGGCTGGCAGGGTGCTGGTGGAAACGTCGAAAGAATGGAATGTCTCGGACTGATCTGGCGGACTACAAGAGGATGTTGAGGGTTGGCGGAAGGCTCTGTTGATGTCGTCGATGGCTTGGAATTCCGGGGCAAGGCCTAGTCGTCGGCGGGATTGACATTGGAACGTGTTGGTGCTTTTGAATATTTTGCTCAATGCCTCGCTAGGGTCTTGGTGCAAAAGTTGCTGTGCATTCTCGGCTCTTTGTTTAAGCGAGTTGTACCAATTGGAGAAGACGCTGGCGGATGATGGGGATGGGGCATAGTGGCCGGGGAATTGCTGGTCCCGGGGTGACTCGGGCGGTGTTGACGGCGTAATTCTTTCAACAGCCTCACTGGGGCAGCCAATATGATAAGTTCACCCCGCTATGGGAAATAGCGAGGAATGGGAAGGGGTGAGGTCGCAAAAGAGTTCCCGTCAACTCCGGTGTGCTTGATGACAATGGTATGCTGTGTGGAACTGGCAACTCCGTGGATAATAACATTGGTCACACAAGGCGTAACAGCGATGGATGCAGGATGCGGAGTACGACAAAACTTAGAGGTGCGAACGAAATGAAGAGGGTGTAGCTGAAAGGACGAGACTTGAAGGCTGGGGTGTACTATATATTGTTTTTCTAAGTGTTGTACATGGGCTTATATATGTTTTTCTACCCTACTAATAACGAAGTGACTCTGCAAATTTTCACCTTGCAACCATATATCCAAATCTGTCTTGAAAGTCTTTGCACAATGGGGCTAGCTGAGGGATGCAATGGTGGTATAGGTGTGCTGCGGTGAGAACCAGTATCGCGACCCGACGCAGGATGCTAATAGAATTGTATACTTGAAATAGATGTTGCTGATCGCCGTTGGCAGCAACGCTGGGATTCATCTGGCTTGATGCGTCCCTGTTCTCTATTTTCCGTGGACCTGACTGGTCTATACCATAGTTGGTTGTCGGCTGATGGGTTTACTCGTCCACTAGGGGCCTGATCCACTATGTCGGTGCATCGCTAGGGATGACGTGGCATCCATATATGGGTGACGCTTGGATCATAGACTGTAGATCCTTCCTAATGCGGATATGGTATTGATGGCAGCAGTCCCTTCTCTGGTGACCTAAGCTGTGCCAGCTGACAATTTTATGCAGGTTGGCCGACAGGGTGCTTTATCGGATGTGAATGACCGACTAGCACGGGTTTTGGGTGGCGTATGCAGGAGACGACTTGGTTGTTGGGCGTGGGTGACACTTGCCCTATAGCGGATAATTGTGGAGTTGGCGGAGTTGCGCGTGTTAGGATCGATGCCCTTGGTTCGCTGCTGAGTCAACAATGACGACTAGAGTCTCGGTCTAATCCCAGTCAATGGACAGAGGTGCTTGTCTTTGTTATGCTAGATGACGACGAAGATGGTTCGAGCGATGAGGAGGACGAGAGCGAGAGGCTTGTTCAGTAAAGGACAATACTCGATTAAGTTGGAACTGAAGTACTACGGTACATGCGGGGGTTTATATACTGCCTAGAGAACAATGAAGAAGTATAAAAGGAAGTGAAACGAGGGGCAGTCCAGGTAGATGAAACAAGTATCAAAGCATAGCGACGAAGTGAAGAAAGGTTATTGTAGCAAGTAAGCGTAAAAGGGGAGAAGTTGTAACATTACCCCCTCCCTATGCGAGAAGTCACCGACTTCTTTAAGGCCAGCCTTGAGTTGTCCAGGCATGATCTGCTCTAGACTCGTACCAGTGGACGATGTTTTCGACGTCCTTTTGCACAGTGTCGATGTGCCATCGTACGGAGTCGAGGGTGACTTTCAGTTGACGAAGTTCTCGGAGCACAAGATCTTGTTCAGCGTAGGTCATGGCATTGGGGTCGGTGGTGAGGGTGAGTCCTACGAGGGCTCCGAGTGGGGCAGAGAGGTCTCAGAGATTGGCTGTAATGTACGAGGCCTCTAGAGAGGCAGCGGCAACGAGGGGGTTCGACCTGGGGATAGGTGCAGGAATGACTTCTTCTGCGATAGGTGGTTCCTCGACGAGTTCAGGCGGGTGGATGTGTAGGTCGTCGTCGGCATAGATCATTGTCTCGGTTTCGACAAAGATTTCGAGGGGTGGTGTGAAGATGTCGAGCTCGGGGAGTTTTTCGGGAAAAGAGTAGGCGAGGGCGAGGGTAGTGAGGAGGGTGGCGAGAATGAGTCCTCCGATGAGGACAGAGGGGAAAAGAGTAGAGACGAGGGCGACGAGGATGGCGATGAGCGAGAACATCTTTGTATTTGTGACGTTGGTTGGAAGGCTAGGAAGTGGGAGTCTCGTTCTTTATAGGTTGACTTCGTTGAAGTATTCCATGCCCCAGAATGAATCGTCTGCGTCAATAGAGAGGATGTTTTGTAAAAGTTGATCAGCCAATGCTTCTGGTCTGGGAGTATTAGGTCGTGTGGGAGGTCTTTCAGCCAAATATGGTTCGTGTAGTGGTCTAGGCGGAATTCGATGCGTAATCGTCCCCTGGTTCATGTGATGAATGATGCCTGTGATCATTGGGTATCCAGGTTCCCATTCAAAGTCACGGTAGTGGGGTGGTGGCAGTGGATTCGGGTATGGAGGTGGTATCCCTCCGTGTGGGATGTATAGGTAGTGCGGGGGTAAGTTAAAGTTCAGCGGTCCACTGGATGGGAAATTGATTTTGTCTGGGAATAGTGCCCCTGTCTGGTGTAGGCAGGTCACTCCCGCCACTTCCAGGTCTCTTGTTCGGTCAATGATCCATAAGGTCAGTGCTCTTCACGCTTCCCTGACATGGCGATTTCTGCTGATGGCGTCGGTTGGTGTCTGGGAGTCGGAGCTGATCTGTGTTTTGTATACTGGGTGTAGTGATGGTACTTTTGTTCAATAGAGCAGGATTTTGCATATCTCAATGAAGGCTGTTCCTATTGCGTGTCGTCCTTGGTGAGGATGGGTTCGATTAGGGAGTTGGATGATTAGGTGTCTAAGTTTTGGGATAGATTGTCTGGGAGAGAATCGGGAGTAGGGGGAAGCGATGTTTTTGGTGTGTCTAGTGTTCTGTCTGAGGATCTGTTTGTTGCGATACTGGCCCATGGTTTTCATAGCAGGTCTCGGCAGTTCTTATATGCTCTAAGGATGTCTGCAGCATTTTTCAGATTTGTTTCAGGTTCCCATGAGTTTTTGTTTGGTCCATACCCTTTCCATTTGACTAGGTATTGATAGCCAGTTCCTCGTTTTCTGTGTGTGATGATTGCTTCTATTTCAAACTCTTCTTGTCCGTTGATGAGGTCAGGGGGTGGTTTCATGAAGTTTGGTCCATGCACCATTGTTTCCTTATATGGGGTTAACAATGTAGTATGAAACACGGGATGGATGCGCCATTGTTTGGGGAGTTTCAGTTTGTAGGTGACAGGTCCTAGTACTTGCTTGTCAGGACTGCCCTAGACACAACCTAAGCGACTCAGAGTGGGGCTTGTTAGGCCAAAGAAAAGATGCTTGCTCAGTAGCTATGTCTAGTGACAATAGACTATCTAGAGACTTAAGAGTCTCCTACTGTAAACTACAGCCCTTATATACCGCTTCTCCTGGTCTGTGCGCAGACAGCGTGCAGCTAAAGTCCCTCACTGGGGATCAATGCGCAGCGACTCATTCTGCGCCCATCTGACCATTCATGGAGAGATCCTGCCACACCCAACTCCTGGGTTGTCTGCCTGCGGCCTTCCTATTGTTCAGGACTATCAGCCGATTCCCATGCATGCCGTACCATTGACTCGGTATCCCTCGGCATTCCCATGTCGCCCCTCAGGCGCTGTGCTGCTCATGATTCCTTTCATGGCATAGGCCCATCATTGGGCCGCAACTCTTGTTGGCACTCAGTCTTATCCATAGCCGATGCTGACCTAACCACCTTCCCAATAAGGACCGCAGTTCCCGTAGGCCTTCCTCCTAAAGTCCCGTTGTGTAGTCTTGCTCGTAGATGTTTGAGCGAGGTAAAATAGATAAAAAGAAATGAAAAATATCCTTCGACTCCTCGTGACCATATCTTTGTTAGTGTCATTGATGTCGTGACTGTAAAGTTAAAAATAAGAGGTGTGCTCATAACATCACCCCCCCCTCAAGGCCTCGCGTCCCGAGAGGCTGACATGGTGGAGTCCACATATCTTGGATCCTCCCACATTCTTGCATAAAACGCGGCCAAGCGTGCTTGTTGTTCGTTGGGCGACAGCCCGGTTTGTTCTGAATCGACGTCCTCAACGTCTTCGATGGTGGTCCTGTAATTGACCAATGGTTTTTTCTGGTGACTTGCGCTGTTAATCCTCCTCTGTCGGTCCTCTTCCGACTCACTGCTTTCTTTAGCAGCCGCTTCTGTCTCCTTTTTTAGTATTTTCTTGGCGAGTACCGCCATGTCTTTCTCCTGAGCTATTCGTTCCTCCACTAGCTCCTCCTCTTCCGTCTTTCGAGGGAAATTAAGCACGGGTACAGACCACCTGCCGCGCTCCAGGTCTCTGGAGAACGTCCCATCGGTGTCATCTGGCAGCTCCATGATTGCTGCTCTTTCGCCTTTCCAGTTTCTCCATCTGCGCTCCATATTTGCCAAGTACTTTGGCCCAAAATGGCCATCTTCCCATCCGAACAACCTTTGTCGATCTTTCCAATGTGTTCCTCGACTCTTTTTGTGCTTTGTGGCACTAGTGGGTTGTTTTGGCGGGGTGGTTTCAGTGTACTGGATATATAAAATCCCATCTCGGATGTTTCTGACGAGTTTGGGAGCATCAGGGTTTGCTTTATGGAATTTCTTGACAATGGCGGGTGCATTGACAACATTCTTCACTGGTTCCCAAGTGGCTTCCTCCACTGGGTAATTCTTCCACTTAATGAGGTACTCCAGCCTTGCTCCTCCTCTACCACTTACTCGGCTTTCTAAAATTTCCTCAACTTCATATTCGCCCTCCTGCGATTCTTCTACCATTTGCACGTCCTTGCGCGCTGCTGCCTTTGCCTGTTGTTTTGGGAAAACCAGTTCCCTGTACGGCTTCAAAAGGACTTCATTGAAGACGTTATAGACCTTCCATGAGGCCGGAATTTTTAGTTTATACAAGGATTCGCCCACTTTGGCGAGTACTTCTAGTGGGCCAACGAACTTCCCATCTAGTTTCTTAGTAGCCCAAATGACTGGTAAGTTTTCCGTACTGAGATAAACCTTGTCGCCAGGTTTATACTCAACAGCCTGTTTTCGGTGAGTATCGTAGCGCTCCTTCATAATTTGCGCTGCTTTCTCTAATGCCAACTTTGCTTTGGCATGAACTTCCTCTAATTCTTTTGCTAGCTGTTCAACCACTACTGCCTTTGGTGCATAGGTAGGGTCGAGACCTTTGTTTGGATGCCGTCCGTAATTCATGTAAAAGGGGGTGAACCCAGTGGCTGAATGTACCCAATCATTGTGGCAAAATTGAGCCACAGATAGCCAATCCGACCAGTTATCTTGTCGGTTGTTAACAAAGATGGTTAGGAACTCTTTCAACTCCTGATTGACCTGTTCTGTCTGTCCATCTGTTTGTGGGTGGTAGGCCGTGGATCGATTGGCCTTGATTCCCAGCATTCCGTATAAATCTGTCATGAATTTCGAGGCGAATTGAGGGCCTCGGTTGCTAATAACTTTTCTGGGGAGTCCGTGCTCCCTGAATACGTTGTCCCGGAACAGCACCGCTGTTCCTTGTGAAGTGATATCCGATGTAGTGGGTATAAAGTAGGTTTTCTTGGTGAACCTATCGACGATCACTAGTACCATGTTGTTTCCCTTAGACTCGGGAAGTGGTCCGACAAAATCAACGGAGATAATTTCCCAAGGCTCCATAGGAACCTCATTGGGTCGTAAAGGAGCCACTCGGGCAGTCCCGTCCGGCTTTGCTTTTTGACATGTTTCGCAACCGGGGATATAACGCTCGATATCCTTTCGCATGTTGGGCCACCAGAAGTTTCTGGTGAGCGACTCCAAGGTTTTAGCTACTCCAGAGTGCCCCCATGAGTGGTGAATGGCAATGATATCCTCTCGTAGCGCTGGTACTGCTGGCACGTAAACGCGTCCCTGCCAGGTTATTAATCCCTTATCAATTTTGTATTCTCCTCCGGCGGTTTCTAGTCCTTTTACCACCTGGGTTTCCCACTGTCGACGAGGGACTTCTCTGATATCTTTGATAATGTCGTCTATTGCTCGATCATCATCAAGGACATTGACGAAAAGGTGTTCTTTAAGAAGGACAACGCCTTCATTATCGCTTTCTCCTTTATCGTGTCCCGCTTGCCGGGACAATAGGTCGGCCTTAGTATTAGACTTGCCACTTCGGTGTTTTATTACGAAGTTGTAGTCTTGTAGGTCCGTTACCCATCTCGCTTGTCACCGATTTAGGTTCTGTGCTTTCCTGAAATATGTTAAGTTCTGATGGTCTGTCAGAACTTCGATTGTCTGTGTTGCTCCTTTCAAGTAATGTGCCCATTCGTAGAAGGCATGCATTACAGTGAGCATTTCCTTGTCGTATATTTCATAATTTCGCTCAGCGTCGTTAAGCAATTTCGAAATGAAGGCCACCGGTTTCCACAATCCATCCTCCCTTTGCTGAGATAGGATTCCTCTGATGGCGAAATCAGAAGCATCCACTTCCACCCTAAACTGTCCTTCCTTGTTGGGGATTCTTAACACCACCTCCTCTGCAATAGTTTTCTTGAGCCTATCAAAGGCTTCGTCCTGCAGCTGTGTCCACAGCCACTCTTCCTTTCCTGTGAGCTGTGTTAACAGTTTGGCTAATTTTGCAAAGGCTTTTACGAATCGACGGTAGAAATTAATGAAGCCCAGGAACTGTTGGACTTCCTTCTTGCATTTAGGTTTTGGCCATTCAGATACCGCCTTTACTTTTGCCGGGTCCATGCGAACTGTGTCTTTTCCAATTATGACACCGAGGAAATCGATTTCACTTTTATCAAAGAAGCATTTCTCCGGTTTGAGTGAGAGTTTATGCTTCTCCAATTTTTCCAGTATCCGGTTTACATGCCAGATATGTTCCTCCTGGTTCTTCGAGAACACCAAAATATCATCCATGTAGATGACCACCCATCCTTCTGCTATCTCGACTCGGAAAATGTCATTCATCATGGTTTGGAAGGTGGCGGGTGAGTTAGTTAAGCCGAAGAACATGACAAGTGGTTCAAACAGTCCTCTATTGGTTCGGAAGGCAGCTTTCCATTCATCGCCTTCTTTGATCCGGACATTATTGTATCCCCAGCGTATGTCCATTTTAGAAAAGACTTTGCTTTAGACAGCTGATCTACCAGTTCTCCTATGAGAGGTAAAGGATAACGGTTCTTGACCGTCATTTCGTTTAACTTCCTGTAGTCCTGTACAGGTCTGAGTTTTCCATCCTTTTTCTTAACAAAGAAGAAAGGAGACGCCATTGGTGATTTACTTGCTTGGATTCGTCCAGATTCCAAGTTTTCTTTTAGGAACTCATCCAGTTGTTGCTGCTCATCCCGGTTCAAAGGGTAAATTTTGCAGTCTACTGGAGTTGAACCAGGTATAAGTTCAATTGCATGGTCCCAACGTCATCGCAGTGGGAGTTCGTCGAATGTTTCTTTCTCGAACACTTTTCGGTGCTTTAAGTAATGATGGGGAACTGCCTCCTCTAGTGTTCGTTTCTTTTTTTTCCGTTTTCGCCTGCTCTGCAGCTATCTTTGTGGTGGTCGAGGCAAAGGCTCATACCCTTAACTCAGGTTCCCCGATATGAACGGCTAGAAGGCGATCTCCTTCATGTAAGCAATATGAAACATCGATTTCGTCCTCCGGTTCCTGAACTGTCGATGGTTTCCAACAGGTTCCCAGACAACGGTTGAACTCTAAGGATTTCTTCTTCCAGTTAATAGTTGGATTGTGATGCTCCAACCAGTCATGTCCCAGGAATAGGTCTGTCTTGCTAAGCGTAGCGACAGCACAGTCCATTATTTCCTCATGGGATCCTATCCGTAGTTTGAATTGGACGAAGTACTTCACGCTTCCTGATCCATTCCGGGTTCCGTCCACATTGTATACTGGTATTGGACGTAGCAGTTTCTTTTTGTTCATTTTGTGTTTTTCAACAAATTCCTCGCTTATACACGAGGTGGTGCATCCAGAGTCCAATAGCATGGTGACGTTGGCGGACTGGAAAGTGTCCATAGTGGTGAGTGTTCCTTTCAGGTCTAACTCCTGCTTCCCAATTCCTTGTACTACTTTTTCTCTTAAGTGAACCAGGTTCCAGAGGGCGTCAGCTTCTGATAGTGCATTTAGTTGTTTGACGAGTTTTCCATCTACTTCCTTCATTCGTTTGGGTTCTACCCATTGCCTTAGGCATTCAATAGCCGTTTGTTCTGGCTGTTGCCATATGCGCCTCAATATCCAAGGGGTAGTCCAGGCTTTTAACCTTTTTTCTGGTTTTATGCTCATTTCCATATTTCTTATATGGTGTATGTTCCCACTGCATTCATAAAGTAAATCATGCACGTCAATTGCAGAGTCTACTGGTACTAATACACTGTTACAAGAATTTGAACTAGAAGCCAGTTGAACAGAGCGTTCGTTCACTGGCTGTCTCCAAAATCCGAGACCTCCTCGATTTTGGCACATCCTTCCAGGGTCATTTCCCCGTTGTCTATCATTCGTACTACTCTTTTCCCTTTATCTTTGGTGGGATCCTTCTTCCAACACCTTTCCACAGTGTGGCCTTTCCTTCCGCAATTACTACATTCCGGTATGGGTTTCCTCCCTCGTGGCAATGGACATCTGCGACTGTAGTGTCCCTCTTTTTCACAATTATAGCACCATGGTTTGACATCTCGTTTCTTGTCTACGTCCATGGCATTTGGGTCTTGACTTCCCGATGCGAATGGTGCTGGAGCCTTATATTGATATTGGGGACGGGGGTTCGTACTTGGAGTTTGCTCTCTGTATTCCTGCCTGCTTTTTGGGAAGCCGTATGCTTCATTGGCCTTTCTGTAAGCCCGGGCAAGTGTAGTTACTCTTGTTTGTATTTGGACAAGAGTAGCGTTATCTGGAAGTCCTCCGTACCAAATCAGGTCCCGTCCTAAGGCTGGGTTGAGGTTGCTTTGGAACTGCGAGATCAATGCTTGATCGTTCCAGTCGGTGAGCGAGGTGAGGGAGTTGAACTTGATGATGTAGTCCTCGACCATCATCGTTCCTTGTCGCAACTTCAATAAGGCTTCTATCGCTTTCTCCTTTGTTTCCGTCGACATGAAGAAATCATGCATTTGGTGTTTGAAGTTGGTCCAATCCGTGAACAGGAATTGGTTGATTAATGGTCTTCGCACCCATGCTCGATTGTCCTCTGTTGACTCTCCCTCGTTTAGTTGCTGCCAATTGAGTTGTGCATCCCATCCGCTGTTTTCTATTTTGTCCTGGAATTCCTGCAACGCTTCTTGGAGCGCTTTGAGTTTGACACCGCTCCAATCTGCTGCCCTATCTCCCTTTCCACCTTTCATCCGGTACAGACATATGGAAATCCGTCGTTTCGGGTCTACTTCTCTTGCCAGCATGAAGTAGGTTTCCATTTGCCGTAACCACCCATCAACCGTCCTTGGGTCCCCTTGGTAATAATCAGGCATTTCTGCCTTAGTGAGGGGTCCTGGTTCTGGCCTGGAGCTTCGCTGGTATTCGTTTATTATGGCTACCAAAGCCTGTCCTGCACTGGTGATTGCGCGTTGTCTATCCTCCTCCTGATGGTGAATCTCATTCTCTCGTGCTGCTACTGCTGCAGCAGGTTGAGTGTCGGGAAGGGATTCCAAGGTTTCGGTGTCCATCCAGTAATTTCTCCATCCAAGTACAGCATGGTAGGCTTGAGTGACCATTTCTACGGTAAGTCGGAAGTTTCCAATGCCGACCCAATGTGAACCGTATCCCTGCCACATCATAGCCTTCATCCATGGCCAGCCATTAGGTTCTCCGGATACTCTGATGCAATGCCACATTCGATTGCACCCTTTGGTTCGTCTCCAATATATAGGTCGGTCTTCGTCCATCAGTTCTGGGTCCCATCCATATATTTCTCTAATTGTTGGATATGCCGGCCATTTGTAGACGTTCCAATATTCCCGCTTTACTAACCATAGGTAGCAATATCCTGGATGTTTTGGGTGCAACTTATTTTGTTGCTGTTCCGTTAGGCCTGGACGACCATTTCGTAGGCAAGGGTCTATTTCTACCAGAGCTGCCGCTGCGTTTGATCGCGCTGGTTGCTCTAGTGGTCCTGCATCACTTTCTTCCCCTAGGCTTATTATTTTGCCTACTTCGGGGTCCTCCATTTGTTCTGCTCCGACGCGGAGCGTTTGGTGACCGCTGGTGAGTAACTTCTCCACCATGTCCCATCCATTGGTATCAGCCAGTTCTAGGCCTACATGTACGACATCGGGTCGTTCTGTGGCGGTCCACCTGGTTCTAATTCCTTCTTCTCGGAATTGTCTTTCCATCTGCCATATTGCTTTGATGGTTGGATACGCGGGCCATTTGTACTTGTTCCAGTACTCTGGCTTGATAAGACAGAGATAACAAAATCCTGGAACCGTAGGTGCAAGTTGTTCAGGAATGGGGCCCATCCAAATCGTCCACCAGAAGCCTGGCAAAATGTTTCCGTTTAGCGCATGCATTAATGCGTTCCAGTCGGAATGTTCCAACATCATGCCTTCATGCTCGTATAGTTCTTTGACATGATGTTCATATTGCATGGTGTAGGGTTTTATTGCTGAGGTTCGGATAGCCTTTTCCCCATCGATGGTAAGCATAAGCCATTGATTGTATTTCGATGTCATTATGGCTTTCCAGATGGGACTGGATGCGTCCCCTTTGAATGATTCGTTCAACAAGTTGGTGAGGGTAAGGTATTCCCTCGTTGCTCTTTCTAGGGCCTGTTTTGCCCATAACGCAGCTCGGTTTTCTGCCCGTTGTTCCAGTAAAGCGTTCCATGCCTCTTCCTGGATCCTCATCTCTTCAGCTTCTCGTTGCCGGATAAGTTGTTGTGCTTGTGCATGTTGTTCTCGCTTTTGTTCCTTTAGGAACATCCACCATAATCGTATATGGTTATCGTGTCGGCGGTAAATGACATCGCCGGTTACTTCTTTTGGTCTGGATGAGACCTTATTTTGATCAGTTACCCAGTCCACTTCGAAGATGCATCCAATCTCCGAAAGTGTCGCCTGGGCGCGAGGTAGTATGTATTTGAACGTGCAGTTCATTGTGACGAGGGATGATGTAAGTTTTTTCCTGTAAAAAGATCTTCAATCAAGTTCAGGCCCTCCACTGACACTTGATCTGTTCTTTGCGGCAGTCGAAAATCTGCGCCTGTCGATGACGTTTCCTGGGAAACAGGAAAGATACTGTCTGCAGCATTGTGGGTCCGCAAGCTACTCAGCTATGTGCACCTGGCAATTCACCTCAATGTCCTTGTGCTCAGTTATCAGCCCGAAATCAGGTAGGGCTGCTGATACAGAGGGTATGAGAGGACTTTATGTCAGCCTTGATATGCACAGTAACCGGTTTATTTTGCTTGTTCCTGAGCTTTTCCGCAACTGCAGTGTACGTTACCCCGAGCGTGTCTGTGGTCTCCTGCCTACACTGCTCTCGGGTGAACTCGTACTCTTGTCTGCAACTGTTTTGTAGACAGGCCCAACGGGCGAATTGAGGATCTCTCGTTCGAGACCCGTTGACAGTATGTGTGTTGGAGTCGATGTCGCCAACGGTCCTGGGATAATCGGGTTACAACCATCAAAGTGGAAACTAGGCCTCCGATCGTCAAGTGCAGCTACGAGCGGCGTGCTCGGTGCTAGACGGCACAGAGGGGTAGAGATAGAAAGTCTCTAGATTATGTCAGGACTGCCCTAGACACAACCTAAGCGACTCAGAGTGGGGCTTGTTAGGCCAAAGAAAAGATGCTTGCTCAGTAGCTATGTCTAGTGACAATAGACTATCTAGAGACTTAAGAGTCTCCTACTGTAAACTATGGCCCTTATATACCGCTTCTCCTGGTCTGTGCGCAGACAGCGCGCAGCTAAAGTCCCTCACTGGGGATCAATGCGCAGCGACTCATTCTGCGCCCATCTGACCATTCATGGAGAGATCCTCCCACACCCAACTCCTGGGTTGTCTGCATGCAGCCTTCCTATTGTTCAGGACTATCGGCCGATTCCCATGCATGCCGTACCATTGACTCGGTATCCCTCGGCGTTCCCATGTCGCCCCTCAGGCGCCGTGCCGCTCATGATTCCTTTCATGGCATAGGCCCATCATTGGGCTGCAACTCCTGTCGGCACTCGGTCTTATCCATAGCCGATGCTGACCTAACCACCTTCCCAATAAGGACCGCAGTTCCCGTAGGCCTTCCTCCTAAAGTCCCGTTGTGTAGTCTTGCTCGTAGACGTTTGAGCGAGGTAAAATAGATAAAAAGAAATGAAAAATATCCTTCGACTCCTCGTGACCATATCTTCGTTAGTGTCATTGACGTCGTGACTGTAAAGTTAAAAATAAGAGGTGTGCTCATAACATTGCTCAATCATGAAGGGTCCTTCTCTTTTGGGCGCTAGCTTCCTTGACTCATAGGGTATTCGGAGGTTTCGATTTTCGAGCCAGACTTTGTCTCCTTTCTCGAATCTGATACTTTTGTCTTTTGTTCTGAGCGCTACCATTTGTCTAGCGAGTTCGTGTGCAGCGAGTGCTTCTTCTCTAGCCTTTTGTAGCATTTGTAGTTGGTTTTCAGCTGCTGGGGTCATCATGGGGAATGCGGCTGTGGGAATAGCGACAGGATCTATTCCGTACATTAGCTGAAATGGTGATGCTTTGATGGTATCATGGTGTCGGTTATTGTGAGCGAATTCCGCAATTGGCAGTAGCGATTTCCATCTGTGCGGTTTGTTTGTGCAGAACATTCGGAGGTAGACTTCTAGTTCTTGATTGACTCGTTCCGTCTCACCATCTGTCTGGGGATGGTAGGCTGTGCTCATTCTATGGTTTATTCCCAGCGCTTTTCCTATTTCACGGAATACTTTAGATGCGAACTGCGGTCCCCTGTCAGATATGAGGATATCCAGTAAACCGAATTGTTTGAAGTTTTCATTTATGTATAGATCCGCGGTCCCTAGTGCGTCGATCATTTTGTGACAAGGGGAAAAGGTTACCCCCTTTGTAAGTCCATGGTCCACCATGACCATGATTGAGTCGAAGCCGTTGGCGATTGGTAGGTCTGTGATGAAGTCAATTGTGACTTGTTGGAAGGGTCGGGTGGCATTAGATTTGATCGGTTGTAGGGCAGGGGTGTTGGGATGCATGTTTACTTTCATTTGCTGGCAGAGTGCGCATCCTTCGATCCATTCTCTGGTATGCTTGTTCATTCCGGGCCACCAGTAGTTCCGTTTGAGTAATTCTAGAGTTTTAAATCGTCCAGGGTGCCCAGATGTAGGTGATTCATGTGTCAGTTTAATGAGTTGAGTGCGCAATCCATCTTGATCGGGTACATAGGTTTTTCCTTGGTAATGTACGATGTGGTCGACATATGTCCAGTCTTGCAGCTTTGATTTTATTGGTGGCGCTCGATGATTTTGGATTACTTCGACTAGTATTTGTCCAAAGTCGTCTTTAATCATGCCTTTGCGCAACTTCTCTGCTAGGTTGTCTGCTATAAGCCTGATGAATCATTCAGGTGGTAACACTGTGGTTTCTTCTGGGGTGTCGTCCATTCCGACATGGTCTGGTCGTCGAGATAGGGCGTCTGCTTCAAACATCTTAGTTCCAGGGACGTGCTCTATTCGAAGGTCGAATTCGCTTAAGAAGGAGGACCATCTGGCTTGTCTGGGGGTAAGGCATTGTGGGGTTCGATAAAAGGATAAATTCTTGTGATCGCAATGGACGATAGTAGTGTGAGGTGATCCATGAAGAAGGTGTCACCATGCTGCAAGTCCTTTGACGATTGCCAGTAGTTCCCTGTCATAAATCTGATAGTTTTGCTCTGTCATGGTCAGGGCATGTGAAATGAAGCCGCAAGGGTGTAGGAGTCCTGCTTCATCAGCTTGTTTCAGTACTCCTCCTGTTGCCTTATTCGAGGCGTCAGTTTGCAGGATGAATGGTCAGGTGACATCTGGCATTCGGAGCACAGGGGCTGTTGTAAAGCATTTTTTTAGGTTGTTAAATGCCACCTGTCGTTCTGGTGTCCAGAGGAACGCTTCATCTTTTTTTGTGAGATCAATAAGTGGTCGAGCAAGGTTTGCGAAGTTTCCAATGAATCATCGGTAGAAATTCCCAAATCCTAGGAAGGATCATACTTGCTTGACCGTTGTTGGTGTCGGCCAATCTGCTATTCCTGCCAGTTTGATTGGGTCCATGGTTATCTCCCCGGGTCTAATGATCATTCCGAGGAATTCAATTTCCTGAGTGCAGAACTTGCATTTTTCGAGTTTGAGAAATAAGTCGTTTTCTTTTAGTTGTTCTAGGACGCATTTTGTCCGAGTTTCTAAGTCTTTGGGTGTTGTTCCACATATTAAAATGTCGTCCATATAAATGATTAACCATCCTTCGTTGATCATGTCTTGGAAGTATTCGTTCATCATTGTCTGGAAAGTGGATGGGGAATTGCATAGGCCAAAGAACATGACTGTTGGTTCATATAGTCCTTTGTTCGTTATGAAGGCTGCTTTCCATTCATCTCCTTCTTTTATCCGAACGTTGTTGTATCCCCATCGGAGATCAAGTTTTGTGAAATATTGCGCACCAGATAGTTTGGTCATTAGATCAGAGATCAATGGTAGTGGGTATGCATTCTTTATTGTCCATTCGTTCAGGTATCGGTAGTCTTGACATGGCCGGAGCGCTCCACTTTCCTTTTTTGCGACGAAGAAGAATGGCAAGGCTTGTGGGGATTTGGATGGTTTAATGTATCCTTTAGCTAGCTGTTCTGTGATCCATTCATCGAGGGATGATTGCTCTTTTATTGATAGTGGATAGATTTTGCTGACTTTTGGGGTGAATCCGGCTTTGAGATCGATTGCATGATCCCATGTGTGTCTGACTGGGAATCGTTCTGAAGGTGCCTTTTCGAAGGTAGATTTCCATCCTTGGTACTCGTCTGGCAGCGTTGTTATGGTTTCTTTGCATAGCGTGTGTTCTAGTGCTTGTGATGCCGAAGTTTTAACCCTGATCCAGTATTCGTTGATTTCCTGATCCAGGTTTCTTTCTATCTGCTTTGTCGGTTTGTGTTGGTGATCGAGCTCAAGGGTCCGTTCCTTCCAGTTTATTGTTGGGTTGTGTTTTTCTAACCAGGGGAGTCCAAGTATAAGTTTTTGATCTCCCAGTTTAGTGATTAGGAAGCTTGTTTCGATTTGTAGATTTCCGATGTGGTAGGGAATCTTGACTTTATGTGTGATCATTCCATTTAAGTTTACTGTTCCGTCGGCATTTTTAACTCGTATTGGTTGGTTTAGTGGTTTCTTGTTCATGTTTTTTGTTATAGTTTCGTCAATGAAGTTTCCTTCTGCTCTGCAGTCAACGAGGGCAGATATCTCAGTGGGTAATTTGGGTGATTGGACAGTTATTGAGAGTCGTTGATTATTATTCGATCTTACTATTACAGAGTCGAGTGCTAACTGTCCATAATCGTTCTTGGAGGTTCCAACCACTTTCTGGTTCCTCCGCTTTAAAAACCCTCGGTTTCAAGGTC
The DNA here is from genome assembly GCA_023014405.1 of Amanita molliuscula. Taxonomy (NCBI): domain Eukaryota; kingdom Fungi; phylum Basidiomycota; class Agaricomycetes; order Agaricales; family Amanitaceae; genus Amanita; species Amanita molliuscula. The sequence continues at coordinate 280,312 of JAEBUP010000044.1, forward strand.
AGTGAGGAGAGTCTCTCGCTCCTCTGTGCTGAGAGCCGCAATCATAGTGCGAATTTTCTTAGCATCGTTATCCTTGGTGATTGTTCTGGTGAATTGTCCTGAGGGGGGGCGGGTTCTTGGTGGTATCTTTCTTTGGGCAATTTCAGGATAGGTGACCAATGGTTCCGCATCTGAAACATTTCCCAGAACGCATGTATTCTTCTCGTTGCCCATTGGTAAGGTGTCCGGTTGGTATGGTGTGGATTGTTTTAGGTACCCCTGTTTTATTGAATCGACGCCCTGTATCAGTTTTTCCTAATGCTTTCATCATTTCCCATGCTGCATTGAGTTGTTCCGCTTTTCTGTAGGCGTCTGTGATAGTTTTAAAGTCGCCTTGTCCTTTGAGGATCTTGGCAGCAATGGTGGTTGGTAGTCCTCGGACAAATGCTTGGAGTTGGGCGGTAATTCCGGTTAATCCAGAAGATCCTATGAGCATTCTAAATTTTCGGACATAGATCGGGACAGTGATCTCTCCTCCAACTCATAATTTAGTGAGCTCATTCAGCGCCCTGACTGCAGTGTTGACTTCTCCCCAGTCGTCAAGGAATCATTTGACAAAGGTGTCGTAGTTTTCCCAAGTAAGTCCATCTTTTTCGTCCAGTTGATCGCGGATTATTTCTTTCCAGTCGTCTAGTTCCTTTCCTAGACATTGGAGGACATATCTGATTTTCTTTTCATGTTTCCCTTCATAGTTGTGGGCGTTTATTGCAAAGAAATCGCTAAACCAGTTGATGAATGATTTAGCTTCGGTCCGATCTCCTGTGAAAATTTGTGCTGAGACTGGTTTGATGTCTCCCCTGGGGGCATCAGTGGTTTCAACGTTAGTTGCCATTTGTTTTGTGTCGGTTTCGGCGTCTGTTTCAGGTCTCGGGTTTTCTAGTTCATATTCGATTTGTTTTTGTTCCAAGAAGGTGTTCCACCCTGTTATGGATGTTTCAGAGAGAGAGTAGTATGGATCAGTACCGTCGAAATCAAATTCCGCATTACAGTATTCTTCCCACCAAAGGGTTTCTTCGGGTCTCTCGAAATATAGTTCTTGTTCTTCTTCTGGTTCCTTTTGTTCGTTTCTCCACTCAACCCAAAGTTTTCCAGGTAGCGAGTGTTTGTCTCCTTCAATGTAATCCCCTTCAAAGTATTCGTCGGGTACTGGGGTGTTCTTGTTCTTTCCTACTCCTCGAAATTCCCAATGTTTATTTAGTGTCGAGAAAAAGAGCTCCTGTCTTTCTAGATAATATGTTCCTTTAAAGAGAAAGGAATCATTCGGTGGTCTCTGGTTAGAGAGTCTGGTTTCGGGTCGTTTCGGATCTATATTGTCTAGCTAGTGACGATGCACTAAGCAGTTCAGTGAGTTCCAACTTGTGTTAGGATCAATGCCCTTGGTTCACTGCTGAGTCAACAATGACGACTAGAGTCTCCGTCTAATCCCAGTCAATGGACAGAGGTGCTTGTCTTTGTTATGCTAGACGACGACGAAGATGGTTGGAGCGATGAGGAGGACGAGAGCGAGAGGCTTGTTCAGTAAAGGACAATACTCAATTAAGTTGGAACTGAAGTACTATGGTACATGCGGGGGTTTATATACTGCCTAGAGAACAATGAAGAAGTATAAAAGGAAGTGAAACGAGGGGCAGTCCAGGTAGATGAAACAAGTATCAAAGCATAGCGACGAAGTGAAGAAAGGTTATTGTAGCAAGTAAGCGTAAAAGGGGAGAAGTTGTAACAGCGCGTAACTAGCGTGGAAGACTTGCGGAAGACTTTGGATGAGTGCAGATGCTAAGCGACAGGGTCAGGGCAAGTATAATCCTAGTGAGGGTAAGGTTTCTAATGTCTAGTGCTGAGACTAGTCTGTTTGATACCTATACACCATCACATTGGAATGATGCTCATCACTGTCAGTACCAGGATTCTGTTACCTTAGCCTCATCAAGCCAGAGTACTGGAACAAGTACGAATGGCTGGCATACCCAACTATAAAAGCAATCTGGGACATGGAGGCGAAATTCCGAAATGAGGGAGTTCACACAAGGTGGACTACTGCCAACAGGAAAGATGTGGTACACGTAGGCCTAGAAATGCCCAATGTTAATGGATGGGATATGGTGGAAATACTTCTCACCAGTGGCCACAAGGAGCTCCGAGTTGGAGCAAAGCAGACAAACAATTCGGAAATAGGCAAGATTATATGCCTAACAGAAGATAATGGAGAGGAAATATCAGAGCAACCAGCGCGCTCAGATGCAGCAGCAGCTCTGGTAGAAATAGACCCATGTTTACGAAACAAATGACCAGGACTCTCAGAACAAGCATGAAATAACCTACACCCGAAACACCCAGGGTATTGCTACCTCTGGTTGGTGAAATGAGAGTACTGGAATGTGTACAAGTGGCTGGCATATCCAACCATCCGGGAAATCTATGGATGGGATCCGGAACTCATGGATGAGCACCGACCCATATATTGGAGATGAACGAAAGGATGCAATCACATGTGGCATTGCGTCCGAGTCTCAGGGGAACCTGGCGGGTGGCCATGGATGAAGGCAATGATGTGGCAAGGATATGGGTCGCACCGAGTCGGTGTTGGAACCTTCTGACTCACCGTTGACATGATCATGCATGCTTATCACACCCTACTTGGATGGAGAGAGCACTGGCAGGACACACAAATGCTCGAACCTCTGCCTGTCACACAACCAGCTGCAGCAGTAGCAGCATGAGAGGATGAAATTACCTGACAGCAGGAGGAGAGCCATCACCAGCACTGGACAAGCCATTGCCAGTATGATAAATGAGTACCAGTGGTCCAACCAAACAGAACCAGGACCCCTCACTAAGGCAGAAATGCCGGACTACTACCAAGGAGATCCATGAACCGTGGATGGATGGTTGCGGCAAATGGAAACCTATTTTATGTTAGCAAGGGAAACAGACCCAAAGCACAAAGTCTCAATTTGTCTCTACAGAATTAAAGGAGGCAAGGGCAACAGAGCAGCAGACTGGAGTGGAGTTAAGCTCAAAGCTTTCCAAGAAGTGCTACAGGAGTACCAAGACAAAATTGACATCAGTGGTTGGAGCGCAGAGTTAGACTGGAACCAGTTAAACATGGGAGAAGAAACTGATGATGGATGAGTGTGGTGAAGGTGACCACTAGACAACCAATTCCCATTTGTTGACTGGGTGGATTTTAAAAAGCAGATGCACGAGTTCTTTATGTCTACAGAGACTAAAGAAAAGGCAATTGAGGCTTTGCTGGCACTATGACAAGGGACAATGATAGTTGAGGACTACATTGTGAAATTCAATTCCCTCACGTCACTAATGGACTGGAACGATCAAGCTTTGATATCGCAGTTCTGGGGCAACCTAAATCCCACCCTGGGATGGGAGCTGATCCACTATGGGGGATTACCAGATGCTGCGACATTGCATCAAATCCAAACCAGAGTCACAGAGTTAGCATGAGCCTTCAGGAGGGCAAACAAAGTGTATGGCTTCGCAAAGTCCAGAGGGGAATACAAAGAACAGGCACCAGTCAATAATGGACGACCTTCCTATCAGTTCAGAGCACTGCCGCCATTTGCATCAGGGAGCTGTGCAGATCCAGATGCAATGGATGTGGATAAAAGAAAGAAAAAGTTCACATGTTATAATTGTGGGAAGGAAGGACATATGAGCAGAAATTGTATAGAGCCGTGAAAAGAAAAGAAACCTCTTGCATGCTATAATTGTGGAGATGAGGGGCACTTGGTGAATAGATGCCCAAATCAGAAAAGGATTACGATGGGCGAGAAAGGAAAGTGGGTGGTCCGAGCAATAGAATCCGGGGAAACGACCCCAGTCAGACACATAGAAGAGGTTTTGGATTTTGGAGAAAGCCAGTAGGCAAGCGCTCAGCACTGCTGGCTACTAGTCAGATTTCTTATCATGATGTATCAGTACCTAGAGACTCACAAATAAAGTTAAACAATTTACTTTATGAATGCAGAGGGAACATACATCACATAAGAAATCTGAAAGTGAGTGCAAAACCAAAGGAATGAGTGTTGATGAAAATGTGGACCCCTCAATGGGTACTAAGGCGTATTTGGGAACAGAAAGAGGAAGTGGCAGTTGAATGTTTACAGCAATGGGTAAACATTAAAAGAATAAAAGAAGTGGATGCTAAACTAGTTCAGCAACTAAATGCCATGATGGAAGCAGAGGCATTATGGAATCTTGTACACTTGAGAGAAAAAGTTGTACAAGGGACAGGTCAACAAGAGTTGGATCTCAAAGGAACAATCACCACCATGGACACATATAAGCGAATCAATGTGACCATGTTGTTGGACTCAGGATGTACAGGGTTGTGCATCAGTGAGGACTTTGTAGAAAAGCATCAGTTAAACAAATGATGACTAGTGCAACCAGTCCCCGTATACAATGCTGATGGATCTAGGAACTCATCAGGAAGTGTAGAATTCATGGTACAGCTACAGTGACTCAAAAAAGTGATTCAATGTTTGGTGCTTTTTGACTGGTCATGGAATAACAGAAAAACAAAGACAAATAATGGTAAATAGTGTGAGAGAGAATGAAGGTATTACATTAGGGTTACACACTGGTGAAAGAATTATGTAATTAGGTACAGTATCCATGGAGATATAGGTAATATAATTTGATGATTCATTGAATCACTTTTTTGAGTGTGCATCAGAAACATCAGAAACTGATATTAATGGGCAGCTATGACATAAGACTGATGATGGATGGTTATTATAGTGATGGTACCTTAGCACCAATGCTATTTAAATGCTCATGACTCCCCACTCCTGATATGCACCCCATCTCTTCTTCCCACAAGGACAACATCCTTTTCCTTGCCTCCCATGGTTACTCCACTTGCCATATTGCCTCTAAAACTGGTAGTAGCCAGGCCACTGTCCCCAGGGTACTCCAGAATCTCCTTCCCAATCAACAAATCCCTCAGCTTGGTCACCCTTCCAGGCCTTCTGCCACTGCCACACACTCCATCCTCACACAGATCACCACTGGCAAGGCTGCCAATGCTGTCCAGGTTACCAGGCACATCAATACCATCATCCCCAACCCAGTCTCCACCGAGAAAGTCAGAAACATCCTGACAAAACATTCATTCAAAGCTGTAACAAAAAAGAAAAGCCACTGCTTAGCACAGTGCACAGAAAGAAGTGGTTGGCCCTTGCTTTGAAGCACAGGGAGTGGACTGTGGAGGACTGGAAGAGGATAATTTGGTTAGATGAGACCAAAATCAATAGGATTGGGTCTGATGGGAAGCAGTGGGTATGGATACAGGTGGTGGAAGGGCTGATTGAAAGGGAGGTACAAGGAACACTGAAATTTGGGGGTGGAAATATCATGGTATGGGGCTGTATGGGCTGGAATGGTGTGGGGGAACTTGCAGAGGTTGAGGGCAGGATGGATGCTAACCAGTATGTGGACATTTTGGATAATTACTTACTGCCCAGCTTGGAAGAATCTGGGTTTACTGAAGAAGAATGCATTTTTCCAGCAAGACAATGACCCAAAGCACACCTCCAAAAAAGCCAGAGACTGGATGAAAGAGAACAATATCACTCTTCTGGACTGGCCTCCAGTCTCCAGACCTGAATCTCATTGAACACCTCTGGGATCACATTAAAATGGCATGAATCTCCAGAATGGGAGTTTGGCAGATATGGGAGGGAGTGGCAGAGGTGTGGAATAATATAGAGCCAGAGGTGTGTCAGAACTTGATTGAAAGCATGCCTAGAATAGTGGAAGCAGTGATAAAAGCCAAGGGAGGCCATGCAAAGTATGATAATGACCAGTTTCTATATTTCTTATACACACTCAAAAAGTGATTCAATGAATGATCAAATTAAATTATCTATATCTCCATGGATACTGTGCCTAATTACATAATTCTTTTATCAGTGTGTAGCCCTAACGTGATACCTTTATTCTCTCTCACACTATTTACCCTTATTTGTCTTTGTTTTTCAGTTATTTCATAAACAGTCAAAGAGCACAAAACATTGAATCACTTTTTTGAGTCACTGTAAAGCTACAGATTGGGAGTCACGAGGAAGTAATGGACTGTGCAGTCACAAAGCTGAGCAAGATGGATCTGTTCTTGGGATTTGATTGGTTAAATCATCATAATCCAATGATCAATTGGAAGAAAAAGTCGTTGGAATTTAACTGATGTCCTGGAACCTGTTGGAGGTTGTCATCCATACAAGAGCCGGAGGACAAAATCAATGTTACACGATGGCTGGAGGATGGGGACAGATTGCTGGCTATACATATAGGGGAACCTGAGTTGCGGGTATGAGCATTCACATCCACGGCAACCAAGATTGCAGCAGAAGAGGCAGAAAAAGTGAAAAAGAGGACTTTGGAAGAGGCAGTCCCTAGACATTATTTGGGACATCGAAAGGTCTTCGAAAAAGAAACTTTTGATGAACTACCACCACGGCGGCATTGGGATCACGCCATAGAATTAATTCCTGGGTCTAACCCAGTTGACTGCAAAATATACCCATTAAACAGGGACGAACAGCAGCAATTGGATGAGTTCTTAAAAGAAAACCTGGATTCTGGATGGATCCAACCTAGCAAATCGCCAATGGCATCGCCTTTCTTCTTTGTGAAGAAAAAGGATGGAAAGTTGAGACTGGTACAGGACTACTGAAAGTTGAACGAAATGATGGTGAAGAATTGATATCCACTTCCACTCATAGGGGAGTTGGTGGACAAATTATCACAGGCATGGGTCTTCTCAAAGATGGACATTCGTTGGGGATACAACAATGTTTGAATCAAGGAGGGAGACGAATGGAAAGCAGCATTTCGAACTAACAGGGGATTGTTTGAACCCCTGGTAATGTTCTTTGGACTTACCAACTCGCCAGCTACTTTCCAGATGATGATGAATGATATCTTCAGAATGGAAATTGCGGAAGGATGGGTTGTCATATATATGGACAACATATTGGTGTTTTTGAAAACCCAGGCAGAGCATATGGTTCAGGTCAACCATATATTAGCAAAGTTGGAAGAACACAAGTTGTCATTGAAACTGGAGAAATGTTTCTTTGACAAAAGCAAAATGGACTTCTTAGGAGTAATCATCAGAAAGGATATGGTATGAATGGACTCGGCCAAAGTCAAAGCAGTTATTGATTGGCCAACACCAACATGCAAGAAGGAAGTCCAACAGTTCTTGGGCTTTGTCGACTTTTACTGAAGATTTGTGAAAGATTTTGCAAAAGCGGCAAAGCTGCTTACTCGGTTAACAGGAAAAGAGGAATGGCAGTGGACAGAGATGCAAGACACAGCCTTTGATAGGCTAAAAAAGACAATTGCGGAAGAAGTAGTGCTACAAATCCCGAATGAGGAAGGGCAGTTTTGAGTTGAGGTAGACGCCTCAGACTTTGCCATAGGAGGGATTCTATCACAACAAAGAGAGGATGGAATATGGAAGCCAGTGGCCTTTATCTCAAAGTTGTTGAATGATGCTGAAAGAAACTATGAGATATATGACAAGGAAATGCTCGCAGTGATGCATGCATTCTACAAGTGGTCTCATTACCTGAAGGGAGCAAAGCAAACAGTGGAGGTTTTGACAGACCACCAAAACCTGACTTACTTCCAAAAGGCACAAAATCTTAACAGATGACAGGCTAGATGGGTGACAGATTTGCAAGAATATAACTTTGTAATAAGACATCAAAGTGGCAAATCTAACACCAAGGCGGATTTACTATCGTGACATGCAGGGCACGACAAGGGAGAAAATGATAATGAAGGAGTAGTCCTGCTTAAAGAGCACCTTTTCATGGATGTACGAGTTTTTGATGATGATTGTGCATTGGATGACATCATGAAAGACATTTGAGATGTCCCCAAAAGACAATGGGAAACACAAGTAATAAAGGGACTCGAAAAAGCAGAAGGAGATTATAAACAGGAAAAGGGACTCATCACCTGGAAGGGATGAGTATACATGCCAGCAGTTGTAGCATTGAGAGAAGATATCATCACTATACATCATTCATGGGGACACTCGGGAGTTGCAAAAACACTTGAATTGTTAACAAGGAATTTTTGGTGGCCCAATATGCACACCAACATTGAAAAATATATTCCAGGATGCGAGGTCTGTCAAAAGGCTAAGCCTGACAGGCATGCCTGGGCAGCACCATTGTGACCAAATGAAGTTCCATCAGAACCATGGGAGATAATTTCGGTGGATTTTGTTGGACCACTACCAGAGTCAAAGGGCAACAACATGATTCTGGTCATTGTAGACCAGTTCACAAAGAAATTGTACTTCATACCTACAACTACGGAGATAACCTCACAAGGGATGGCGGTCTTGTTTAGAGATAATGTGTTCCAGGAGCATGGACTCCCAAGGAAAGTGATTAGTGATTGAGGACCTCAGTTTGCCTCGAGATTTATGGACGACCTTTATGGGATGCTGGGGATCAAGGCCAATAGGTTGATGGCGTATCATCCCCAAACAGATGGACAAACTGAGTGGGTAAATCAAGAACTCAAGGAATTCCTAATGATCTTCGTCAACAACAGACAAGACAATTGGAGTGACTGGTTGTTGGTGGTGCAGTTCTGCCACAATGACCGAGTACATGTGGCAATGGGATTTACCCTGTTTTACATGAACTATGGCAGGTACCCCAACAAGGGGCTGGATCCGACTTATGCACCAAAAGCGGTGGTGTTAGGGACAACCTAAACACAACCTCAAGACTTATGAGAAGGGTGGCTTGTTCAGCCGAAGACAAGACAGACAGATCAGTCCAGATAAGATCAAGACTAAACCTGTTGCTCAAGTAGAAGTGTCTAGGACACAAATTATCTAGAGTCTTAGGGACTCGCTACCTAAGACTACAACCCTTATATACCTATCTCCTGGTCTGTGCGCAGTCAGCGCGCAGATAAAGTCCCTCACAATAGAGACAATGCGCAGCAGCCAAGTCTGTGCCCATATGACCTTACTTGGAGACTTCCTCCCACACCAACACTCTGTCCTTCCATATACGGCCACGCCTATTGTCGTGCGTCTCGGCCGTTTCCCACATACGCCGGTACCTAGTCATCAGTACATCTCGGCATTCCCATGTCGCTCCTCAGGTCCCGTACCGCTCATGTATCCTTCCATGGCATAGGCCCATCATTGGGCCATCCTTCCTGTCGGCACTTGGTCTATACCCATAGCCGATGCTGACCCAACCACCTTCCATATAAGGGTTGCAGTCCTAATGTAGTCTGTCCCTGCAACCAAGGCATCATCTAAGTCCTGTTTCTAAATGTTTGAGTGCAATGAAATAGATAAAAAGAAAAGAAAAATAGATTCCAACTCCTCCAGACTGTATCTGCATATTCGTCATTAGTGTCGTTACTGTGAAAATTGAGCAGGATGAGGCGGATCCTGCTGAGTCCACATAGTGTGGATCTCTCTTCATTCATTCATAAAAGCAGGCAAGGCGCTCTGCTTGTTCCTCAGGCGTCAAGCCTGATCGTTCTGAATTGATATCTTCCACCTCCTCGACGGTGGTTTTCCATATTTTCTGTGCAGGGCATGCAACGCCCTTGATCCTTTTTGTCGGTCATCTTCCGACTCGCTGCTTTCTTTTGCAGCTACTGGTTTTCCTGTTCTTTTTAGGATTTTCTTTTGAAGACACTCAGTGTCTTTCTCATGCGCTTGGCACTCCTCTTCTAACTCTTCTTCTTCTCCCCTTTTTGGGAAATTAAGCATGGGTGACCACCTGCCACACTCCAGGTCTCTGGAGAACATCCCATCGGTGTCGTCTGGCAATTCCATGATTGCCCTCCTATCACCTTTCCAATTGCGCCATCTGCGCTCCATGTTTTCTAAATATTTTGGGCCGAACTGGCCATCATCCCAGCCGAAAAGTTTTTTGTCTTTCCAATGTGTTCCTTGACTTTGTTTGTGCCTTGGTGCACTAGGGGTTGGTTGAGGAATTGTTTCTGTGTACTGAATGTACACCTTTCCATTTTTTAGGTTCCTTATGAGCTTAGGAGCCTTAGGATTTTCTTTATGGAATTTTTTGACTTTTGCTGGTGCGTTAGCGTTTCCTGCCAGTTCCCAAGTGGACTCCTCCACCGGATAGTTTTTCCATTTCATGAGGTATTCCAACCTTGCTCCTCCTTGTCCACTGATGTGGCTTTCCATGATTTCTTCAACTTCGTATTCGTCCTCTTGGGACTCTTCCACCATCTGCACATCCTTGCATGCTGCTGCCTTTGCTTTTTGTTTCGGGAATTCCAGTTCCCTATACGGTTTCAACAAGACTTCGTTGAAAACATTGTAAATTTTCCATGCTGCTGGTATTTTTAATTTATAAGAGGATTCGCCGACTTTGGCGAGGACTTCCAGTGGACCGACAAATTTTCCATCGAGCTTTTTGGTTGCTCGAATAACCAGGAGGTTTTCTGTGCTAAGATAAACCTTGTCGCCAGGTTTATATTCCTTTGCTGCCTGTTGATGGCTATCATACCGCTCTTTCATGACTTGAGCAGCTTTTTCCAATGCCTTCTTTGCAGTCTTGTGCACCTGCTCCAATTCTTTTGCCAGTTGTTCTATGGCTACTGCTTTTGGCACGTAGGTGGGATTTAATCCTTTGTTGGGATGCCATCCATAATTCATGAAGAAGGGCATAAAGCCCGTTGCCGAGTGTACCCAGTCGTTGTGGCAAAATTGTGCCACCAACAGCCAATCACTCCAGTTGTCTTGGCAATTGTTTATGAACATAGTCAGGAATTCTTTTACTTCCTGATTTACGCATTCCATCTGTCCATCCATCTGCAGGTGATAGGCCATTGATCGGTTGGCCTGGATTCCCAACATCCCGTATAGATCCGTCATGAATTTTGAAGCGAACTGAGGTCCTCTGTCGCTTATAACTTTTCTTGGGAGTCCGTGCTCCTGGAATACATGGTCCCTGAACAGCGCTGCTGTTCCTTGTGATGTAATTTCTTTTATGGTGGGCAAGAAGTACAACTTCTTTGTAAACCTGTCCACCACCACCATGATCATATCGTTCCCTTTTGACATAGGGAGGGGCCCGATGAAGTCAACTGATATGACTTCCCATGGTTCCATTGGAACTTCGTTTGGTCGCAGTGGTGCCACGCATGCCTGTTGATCCGGTTTGGCCTTCTGGCATGTTTCGCAACCTGGTATATAGCGCTCAATGTCCTTGCACATGTTCGGCCACCAAAAGTTTCTTGTTAGAGATTCCAATGTTTTCATGATGCCTGAGTGTCCCCATGAATGGTGGATTGCGATAATGTCCTCTCACAATGCCACAACTGCTGGTACATATACCTGTCCCTTCCAGGTGACGAGTCCTTTTTCAAATTTGTATTCTCCATTGGTCTTTCCAAGGCCTTCGACAACCTGTGTCTCCCATTGCCGCTTAGGCATGTCTTTAATATCTTTCATGATGTCGTTGATTGCACAATCATCATCAAACACTCCTATGAAGAAGTGTTCTTTGAGCAGAACTACCCCTTCATTGTCATTTTCTCCTCGGGCATGTCCCGCCCGTCATGATAGTAAGTCCGCTTTTGTGTTGGACTTTCCGCTCCTATGTTTTATGACAAAATTGTACTCCTGCAAATCCGTCACCCATCTTGCCTGCCGGCGATTTAAGTTTTGTGCTTTTCTAAAGTAGGTCAAGTTCTGGTGGTCCATCAGAACTTCCACTGTATGTTTGGCCCCTTTGAGATAGTGGGACCACTCATAAAAAGTGTGCATGACTGTGAGCATCTCCTTATCATAGATCTCGTAATTCCACTTGGTGTCGTTTAGGGATTTTGAAATGAAAGCCACAGGCTTCCATATATTGTTTTCTACTTGCTGCGACAAGATTCCCCTGATTGCAAAGTCAGAGGTGTCCACCTCTACTCGGAACTGTCCATTTTCATCGGGGATTCGCAGTACCACCTCTTCCGCAATTGTTCTTTTCAGCATGTTGAATGCTGCATCTTGTATTTCTGTCCACTTCCACTCGTCTTTTCCTGTAAGACAAGTTAGGGGTTTGGCTGCTTTGGCGAAGTCTTTTACAAAGCAGTGATAGAAATTAACAAAGCCCAAGAACTGTTGGACTTCTTTTTTGCAAGTCAGCCTCAGCCAATCCGTTACCGAGTTTTCACTGATAACGACTCCAAGGAAATCCATTTCCTTTTTGTCGAAGAAACATTTTTCGGGTTTTAGTGAGAGCTTATGCTCCTCCAGTTTTGCCAGTATACGGTTGACCTGTACTGTATGTTCCTCTTGGTTTTTTGAAAACACAAGAATGTCATCCATGTAAATGACGACCCATCCCTCTGCTATCTCCACTCTGAAAATGTCGTTCATCATCATCTGGAAGGTTGCGGGTGAATTTGTAAGTCCGAAGAACATGACCAAGGGCTCAAAGAGTCCTCTATTGGTTCAGAATGCCGCCTTCCATTTGTCTCCCTCTTTAATGCGTACATTGTTGTAACCCCAACGTATGTCCATCTTTGAGAAGACTTTTGCTTGTGACAACTTATCCACTAATTCTCCTATTAGCGGTAGTGGATAGTGGTTTTTGACCGTCATTTCGTTGAGCCACCGGTAGTCCGTAATTTTCCATCTTTCTTCTTCACAAAGAAGAAAGGTGATGCCATGGGCAATTTGCTTGACTGGATTCGCCCAGAATCCAGGTTCTCTTTTAAGAATTTGTCCAGTTGTTGTTGTTCATCCCTGTTTAGTGGATAGATTTTACAATCAACTGGGTTAGACCCAGGGATCAACTCGATAGCGTGATCCCATCGCCGCCGTGGTGGTAGTTCATCAAAAGTTTCCTTTTCGAAGACTTTTTGAAGTCCTAAATAGTGTCTGGGGACTGCCTCCTCCAGGGTTCGTTTTTTTTGTTTTTTCCGCTTCTTCTGTGGCTATTTTTGTGGCCATTGACGCATAAGCCCTGACGTTAAGTTCCGGTTCACCAATGTGAACAGCCAATAACCTATCCTCCGCTTCGAGGTCCTCTGTTATGTCCATTTCATCTTCCAGTTCTTGAACCGAAGAACCCTTCCAACAAGTGCCCAGACAACAGTTGAACTCTAATGTCTGCTTCTTCCAGTTGATGGTGGGATTGTGCTTCCTCAACCAATTGAAACCTAAGAAGATGCTTGTTTTCGAGAGATGCGTTACTGCGCATTCGATGACTTCTTCGTGTTCACCGATGCATAATTTTATTTTGGCCATATACTCTAAGGCGCCTCTCGAGTTTTTTGTTCCATCTGCGTTGTACACGGGAATTGGTCGTACCAAGCGTTGTTTCGCTATTTGGTGTTTTTCCACGAAGTCAGTGCTAATACAAGTTCCAGTTGCCCCGGAGTCCAGTAACATTTTAACACAGACGCTTTTTGATCCGTCCATTCTTGTTACAACTCTGGTTAGGTCTATTTCATGATACCCTGTCCCCTGCACAGTTTTCTTCCGTAAATGCTCTAAGTTCCACATAGCGTCGACTTCTGTCATAGCATTTAAGTCATCCACCAGGTGTCCATCCACCTCTTTCACTCTTTTATTGTCTACCCATTGTTGTAGACATTCTACTGCTATTTGTTTGGGCTGTTCCCAAATTCTTCTCAGCATCCACTGAGGTGTCCATGCTTGTAATCTCTGTCCTTTCTTTGCACTCACTCTCAGGTTTCTTAGGTGATGTATATTCCCACTGCATTCATAAAGTAAATCATGCATGTTAATTTGGGAATCTATTACTGATACATCACTACTAGAAACCTGAGTAGCAGCCAGCAGCGCTGAGCGCTCGCCTACTGGCTTTCTGCAAAATCTGAGACCTCCTCTATATGTCTGACTGGGGTCATTTCCCTATTGTCGACGTATCTGACAACCTGCTTTCCTTTATCGCCAGTTGTAATTTCCTTTTTGCACCTCCATGCTGTGTGCCCTTTCTTGCCGCACTTGTAACAAGTGCTGTTTTTCTGCCTACACTCTTCCACTGAGTGATTCCTCATTTTACAATGGGAACAGAATTTCTGTGTATCGACATCCATGGCGTTTGGATCTGATCATCTTTCAGATGCAACTGGTATAGGTGCTCTGTATTGCCACTGAGGGCAACCATTATGAGCTGGGGCTCGTTCTTTGTACTCCTGCCTTTGCGCAGGGAATCCGTAAGCCTCATTGGCTTTGCAGTATGCTCTAGCAAGCGCTGTGACTCATGTCTGAATTTGATGAAGAGTGGCACTCTCCGGTAATCCTCCATATTGGATTAACTCTCTGCCTAGTACTGGATTAAGATGGTTTTGAAATTGCAAGATCAGAGCCTGATTGTTCCAGTCGGTCAGTGAGGTCAGGGAATTAAACTTGATGATGTAATCTTCTACAATCATCATTCCCTGTTGTAGTTTTAGTAGTGCCTCAATGGCCTTCTCCTTTGTTTCGGTGGACATGAAGAATTCATGCATTTGATTTTTAAAATCTGTCCAGTCCGTGAAAGGAAATTGGTGCTCCAAGGGTTGTCGAACCCATGCTCGATCATCGTCAGTCGATTGTCCAGCATTGAGCTGTGCCCAATCCAATTCTGCACTCCAGCCACTGGTTTCTTGTTTGTTCTGAAACTCCTGTAGCGCCTCCTGAAAGGCTTTGAGTTTCACTCCACTCCAGTCAGCTGCTCGGTTTCCTTTTCCACCCTTAATTCTATAGAGGCAGATTGAGATCTTTTGTTGTTCTTCTGTTTCGTTGGCCAACATGAAGTACATGTCCATCTGTCGCAGCCATCCATCCACTGTTCGGGGGTCCCCTTCATAGAATGCAGGCATCTCTGCCTTGGTAAGAGGTCCAGGTTCTCGATGGTTGGATTGTTGGTATTCATTAATCATTGCTGCAAGAGCTTGGCCAGCACTGGTGATAGCTTGCTGCCGCTCCTCTGCTTGTTGATGAATTTCGTTTTCTTGTGCTGCTACTGCTGCAGCTGGTTGAGTGTCCGGTAGAGGTTCAATTGTCTGGGTGTCTTGCCAATGTTCCCTCCATCCCATCACTGCATGATAGGCATGCGTTATCATGTCAACTGTGAGTCGGAAGGTTCCAGCGCCGACTCAATGAGAACTGTATCCATTCCACATCATTGCTTTCATCCACAGCCATCCACCAGGCTCTCCTGAGACTCGGACACAATGCCACATGTGGTTACATCCTTTTGTTTGCCTCCAGTATATGGGTCGGTACTCGTCCATGAGTTCCGGATCCCATCCATAAATTTCCCTGATCATGGGGTACGCTGGCCATTTGTATGAGTTCCAGTACTCTCGTTTTACCAGCCAGAGGTAGCAGTATCCAGGATGTTTTGGATGCAGTTTGTTTTGTGCCTGCTCCGAGAGTCCTGGTCGTTCATTTCGTAGACAGGGATCTATTTCTACTAGAGCTGTTGCTGCGTCTGAGTGCGCTGGTTGCTCTAGCATTTCTTCTCCATTGTCTTCCTTTAGGCTGATGATTTCGCCTACTTCAGAGTCGATTGTATTTTGTTCTGCTCTGACTCGAAGTTCTTTGTGGCCACTGGTGAATAGTATTTCCACCATGTCCCATCCATTGACGTCGGCCATTTCTAAGCCTATGTGTACCACATCGGTTCGTTCTGTGGCAGTCCACCTGGTATGGACTCCTTCATTTCAGTATTCTGCTCCCATCTCCCGTATGGCTGCAATTGTAGGATACGCAGGCCATTCATACTTGTCCCAGTACTTGGGTTTGATAAGATTGAGGTAACAGAATCCTGGTACCGATGGTGCGAGTTTTTCTGGAATAGGGCCCATGCGAATGGTCCACCAGAAGCCAGGTGATATATTTCTGTTTATGGCGTGCATCCACACATTCCAATCTTCATGACTCATGGTCATGCCTTCATGCTTGTACAGTTCCTGTACGTGGTGCTGGCACTGTAGTTTTTCTATAGCTATCTTGTATCGGCGGATAGCTCTGTTGCCATCGTTTATCAATATGAGCCACTGGTTGTACTTTGACGAGACCAGGGCTAGCCAGATGGGGTTGGAGGTGTCATTATTGTATTGGACCTCCAATAATTCCATGAGTGTGCGGTATTCTCTTTCTGCTTTCCACATAGCACGCTCAGCTTGCAGGACTGCACGAGCGGCGGCTCATTCCATAAGTAAGGCCTCCCAGGCCTCCTTTTGTTCTAGCTCTTGTTGAGCTTCCCGCTCCCATAGGAGGATTTGTGCCTGAGCGCGCTCGAGTTGTCGTGACTCCTTCTGGTATTTCCAATATAGCTGGACATGATTATCGTAACAGTGAATGACTGTGTCGCCGATAAATTCCTTGGGTCCTGTCTGGACCATGTCGTGATCTGTGACCCAGTCCACCTCGAAGATGCACCCAATCTCCGAGAGTGTCACCTGGGCATACGGTAATATGTATGTAAATGCGCACTGCATTGCGCTAAACGTGTGTGTTGAAGCTGTAAAAGAATCTTCAACCAATTTCAGGCCCTCCACTGACAACTGGTCCGTTCTATTGGCTGTCCAGTTCGGAATCCACACCTGTCAATGACATCTCTTGGGAAACAAGAGAGATAATGTCTGTGGTGTCATGGGTCCAAAAGCTATCAATGTACGTGTGCCTGGCAATTCGCCTCAATGTCCTTGTGCCAAGTTATCAACCCAAAATCAGGTAGGGTTGCTTGTACAGAGGGTATGAGAGGACTTTGTATCAGCCTTGATACACAACATATATCAAGTGTTTTCACTCATTCCTGAGCTTTTTGGCAATAATGGTATACCAAGCTCGGGGCGCATCTGTGGTCTCCTGCCTACGCTCTCCCGACACTCTAGTATTCTCTTCCATTACTGTTTGTAGACTACCCAAGTAGGGTTTGTTGTCAGGCCCAATGGGGCGTATTGAGGATCTCTCGTTCGAGACCCATTGACAGTAATATGTTGTGCGTCGATGTCGCCTGGAGAGGATGTGGGCTACGCGATTACTTCCTCTCAGAAATGAAACTAGGCCGTTGGTGCTGTGAGCAATGACAAGCCAATTGTGCTTGGTGCTATAAGGTCCAATGGGGTAGAGTGGTAAAGACTCTAGATTATGTTAGGGACGACCCTAAACACAACCTCAAGACTTATGAGAAGGGTGGCTTGTTCAGCCGAAGACAAGACAGACAGATCAGTCCAGATAAGATCAAGACTAAACCTGTTGCTCAAGTAGAAGTGTCTAGGACACAAACTATCTAGAGTCTTAGGGACTCGCTACCTAAGACTACAACCCTTATATACCTATCTCCTGGTCTGTGCGCAGTCAGCGCGCAGCTAAAGTCCTGTTACAACTTCTCTCTCTTACGCTTACTTATTACAATAACCTTTCTTCACTTTGTCGCTATGCTTTGATACTTGTTTCATCTGCCTGAACTACCCCTCGTTTTACTTCCTTTTATACTTCGTCATTGTTCTCCAGGCAGTATATAAACCTCCACATGTACTGTAGTACTTTAGTTCCAACTTAATCGAGTATTGTCCTTTACTGAACAGTCCTCTCACTCTCATCCCCCTCATCGCTCGAACCACCTTTGTCGTTGTCTAGCGTAACGCCAAAGAGCACTCTTGTCCATTGACTGGGATTAGACCAAGACTCTAGTCGTCATTTGTTGACTCGATAGCGAACCAAGGGCATTGATCCTAACACAAGTTGGAACTCACTGAACCGCTTAGTGCATCGTCACTAGCTAGACAACATAGATCCGAAACGACCCGAAACCAGAGACCACCGAACGATTCCTTTCTCTTTAAAGGAACATATTATCTAGAAAGACAGGAGCTCTTTTTCTCAACACTAAATAAACATTGGGAATTTCGAGGAGTAGGAAAGAACAAGAACACCCCAGTATCTGACGAATACTTTGAAGGGGATTACATTGAAGGAGACGAACACTCATTACCTGGAAAGCTTTGGGTTGAGTGGAGAAATGAACAAAAAGAACCAGAAGAAGAACCAGAACTATATTTCGAAAGACCCAAAGAAACCCTTTGGTGGGAAGAGTACTGCGACGCGGAATTTGATTTTGACAGTACTGATCCATACTACTCTCTCTCTGAAACATCCATAACAGGGTGGAACACCTTTTTGGAACAAAAACAAATCGAATACAAACTAGAAAACCCGAGACCTGAAACAGACACCGAAACCAACACAAAACAGATGGCAACTAACACTGAAACCACTGATGCCCCCAGGGGAGACATCAAACCAGTCTCAGCACGAATTTTCACAGGAGATCGGACCGAAGCTAAATCATTCATCAACTGGTTTAGCGATTTCTTCGCGATAAATGCCCACAACTATGAAGGAAAACATGAAAAGAAAATCAGATACATCCTCCAATGCCTAGGAAAGGAACTAGACGACTGGAAGGAAATAATCCGCGACCAATTGGATGAAAAAGATGGACTCACTTGGGAAAATTATGACACCTTTGTCAAACGATTCATTGACGACTGGGGAGAAGTCAACACTGCAGTCAGGGCACTGAATGAGCTCACTAAATTATGAGTTGGAGGAGAGATCACTGTCCCGATCTATGTCCGAAAATTTAGAATGCTCATAGGATCCTCCGGACTAACCGGAATTACTGCCCAACTCCAGGCATTCGTCTGAGGCCTACCAACCACCATTGCTGCCAAAATCCTTGAAGGACAAGGCGACTTTAAAACTATCACAGAAGCCTACAGAAAAGTGGAACAACTCAATGCAGCATGGGAAATGATGAAAGCATTAGGGAAAACTGATACAGGGCGCCAATTCAATAAAACAGGGGGACCTAAAACAATCCATACCATACCGACCGGATGCCTTACTGATGGACAACGAGAAGAATATATGCATTCTGGGAAGTGTTTCAGATGCGGAACCATCAGTCACTTATCCCAAAATTGCCCAAAGAAAGATACTACCAAGAACCCGCCCCCTTCAGGACGATTCACCAGAACAATCACTGAGGATAATGATGCAAAAAAATTCGCACTATGATTGCAGCTCTCAGCACTGAGGAACGAGAAACCCTCCTCACCGACCTTGAAACTGAGGGTTTTTAAAGCGGAGGAACCAGAAAGCAGTTGGAACCTCCAAGAATGATTATGGACAGTTAGCACTCGACTCTGTAATAGTAAGATCGAATAATAATCAACAACTCTCAATAACTGTCCAATCACCCGAATTACCCGCTGAAATATCTGCCCTTGTTGACTGCGGAGCAGAAGGAAACTTCATTGATGAAACTATAACAAAAACTATGAACAAGAAACCACTAATTCGACCAATACGAGTTAAGAATGCCGACGGAACAGTAAACTTAAATGGAATGATCACACATAAAGTCAAAATTCCCTACCACATCAGAAATCTACAAATCAAAACAAACTTCCTAATCACTAAACTGGGAGATCAAAAACTTATACTTGGACTCCCCTGGTTAGAAAAATACAACCCAGCAATAAACTGGAAGGAACGGACCCTTCAGCTCGATTACCAACCCCTATACAAACCAACAAAACAGACAGAAAGGAACCTAGATCAGGAAATTGATGAATACTGGATCAGGGTTAAAACTTCGGCATCACAAGCACTAGAACACATGCTACGCAAAGAAACCATAACAACGCTGCCAGACGAGTACCAAGGATGGAAATCTACCTTCGAAAAAGCGCCTTCAGAACGATTCCCAGTCAGATGCACATGGGATCATGCAATTGATCTCAAAACCAGATTCACCCCAAAAGTCAGCAAAATCTATCCCACTATCAATAAAAGAGCAATCATCCCTCGACGAATGGATCACAGAACAGCTAGCTAAAGGATATATTAAACCATCCAAATCCCCACAAGCCTCGCCATTCTTCTTCATCGCAAAAAAGGAAAGCAGAGCACTCCGGCCATGTCAAGACTACCGATACCTGAATGAATGGACAATAAAGAATGCATACCCACTACCATTAATCTCTGATCTAATGACCAAACTATCCGGTGCTCAATATTTCACAAAACTAGATCTCCGATGGGGATACAACAACATTCGCATAAAAGAGGGAGATGAATGGAAAGCAGCCTTCATAACGAACAAGGGACTATACGAACCAACAGTCATGTTCTTTGGCCTATGCAATTCCCCATCCACTTTCCAGACAATGATGAACGAATACTTCCAAGACATGATCAATGAAGGATGGTTAATCATTTACATGGATGACATTTTAATATGTGGAACAACACCCAAAGACTTAGAAACTCGAACAAAATGCATCCTAGAACAGCTGAAAGAAAACGACTTATTTCTCAAACTCGAAAAATGCAAGTTCTGCACTCAGGAAATTGAATTCCTCGGAATGATCATTAGACCTGGGGAGATAACAATGGACCCAATCAAACTGGCAGGAATAGCAGATTGGCCGATGCCAACAATGGTCAAGCAAGTACAATCCTTCCTAGGATTTGGGAATTTCTACCGACGATTCATTGGAAACTTCGCAACCCTTGCTCGACCACTTATTGATCTCACAAGAAAAGATGAAGCGTTCCTCTGGACACCAGAACGACAGGTGGTGTTTAACAACCTAAAAAAACGCTTTACAACAGCCCCTGTACTCCGAATGCCAGATGTCACCCGACCATTCATCCTGCAAACCAATGCCTCGAATAAAGCAACAGGAGCAGTACTGAAACAAGCCGATGAAGCAGGACTCCTGCACCCTTGCGGCTTCATCTCACACGCCCTGACCACGACAGAACAAAACTATCAGATTTACAATAGGGAACTACTGGCAATCGTCAAGGGACTCGCGGCATGGCAACACCTTCTTCATGGATCACCTCATACCACTATTGTGCATTGTGATCACAAGAATTTATCCTTTTATCGAACCCCACAACGCCTTACCCCCAGACAAGCCAGATGGTCCTCCTTCTTAAGCGAATTCGACCTCCAAATAGAGCATGTCCCTGGAACTAAGATGTTTGAAGCAGACGCCCTATCTCAACAACCAGACCACATTGGAATGGATGACACCCCAGAAGAAACCACGGTGTTACCACCTGAACGATTCATCAGGCTTATAGCAGATGACCTAGCAGAGAAGTTGCGCAAAGGCATGATTAAGGACAACTTTGGACAAATATTAGTCGAAGTAATCCAGAATCATCGAGCACCACCAATAAAATCAAAGCTGCAAGACTGGACATACGTCGACCACATCATGCATTACCAAGAAAAAACCTATGTACCTGATCAAGATGGACTGCGCACTCAACTCATTAAACTGACACATGAATCACCTACATCTGGGCACCCTGGACGATTTAAAACTCTAGAATTACTCAAATGAAACTACTGGTGGCCCAGAATGAACAAACATACCAGAGAATGGATCGAAGGATGCGCGCTCTGCCAGCAAATGAAAGTAAACACTCACCCCAACACCCCTGCCCTACAACCGATCAAATCTAATGCAACCCGACCCTTTCAACAAGTCACAATCGATTTCATCACAGACTTACCGATTGCTGACGGCTTCGACTCAATCATGGTCACGGTGGACCATGGACTTACAAAGGGGGTAACCTTTTCCCCCTGTCACAAAACGATCGACGCACTAGGAACCGCAGATCTATACATAAATGAAAACTTCAAACGATTCGGTTTACCCGATATCCTCATATCTGACAGAGGACTGCAGTTCGCATCTAAAGTATTCCGAGAAATAGGAAAAGCGCTGGGAATAAACCATAGAATGAGCACAGCCTACCACCCCCAGACAGATGGTGAGACAGAACGAGTCAATCAAGAACTAGAAGTCTACCTCCGAATGTTCTGTACAAACGAACCACACAGATGGAAATCGCTACTGCCAATTGCGGAATTCGCTCACAATAACCGACACCACGATACCATCAAAGCATCACCATTTCAGCTAATGTATGGGATAGACCCTGTCGCTATTCCCACAGCCGCATCCCCTATGACGACCCCAGCAGCTGAAAACTGACTACGAATGCTACAAAAAGCTAGAGAAGAAGCACTCGCCGTGCACGAACTCGCTAGACAAATGGTAGCGCTCAGAACAAAAGACAAAAGTATCAGATTCGAGAAAGGAGACAAAGTCTGGCTCGAAAATCGAAACCTCCAAATACCCTATGAGTCAAGGAAGCTAGTGCCCAAAAGAGAAGGACCCTTCATGATTGAGCAAGTACTAGGACCTGTCACCTACAAACTGAAACTCCCCAAACAATGGCGCATCCATCCCGTGTTTCATACTATACTGTTAACTCCATATAAGGAAACAATGGTGCATGGACCAAACTTCATGAAACCACCCCCTGATCTCATCAACGGACAAGAAGAGTTTGAAATAGAAGCAATCATCACACACAGAAAACGAGGAACCGGCTATCAATACCTAGTCAAATGGAAGGGGTATGGACCAAACGAAAACTCATGGGAACCTGAAACAAATCTGAAAAATGCTGCAGACATCCTTAGAGCATATAAAAACTGCAGAGACCTGCTATGAAAACCATGGTCCAGTATTGCAACAAACAGATCCTCAGACAGAATACTAGATATACCAAAAACATCGCTTCCCCCTACTCCTGATTCTCTCCCAGACAATCTATCCCAAAACTTAAACACCTAATCATCCAACTCCCTAATCGAACCCATCCTCACCAAGGACGACGCGCAATAGGAACAGCCTTCATTGAACTACGCAAAATCCTGCTCTATCGAACAAAAGTACCATCACTACACCCAGTATATAAGACACAGATCAGCTCCGACTCCCAGACACCGACCAACGCCATCAGCAGAAATCGCCATGTCAGGGAAGCATGAAGAGCACTGAACTTATGGATCATTGACCGAACAAGAGACCTGGAAGCGGCGGGAGTGACCTGCCTACACCAGACAGAGGCACTATTCCCAGACAAAATTGATTTCCCATCCGGCGGACTGCTGAACTTTAACCTACCCCCGAACTACCTATACATCCCACACGGAGGGATACCACCTCCATACCCGAATCCACCACCACCGCCCCACTACCGCAACTTTGAATGGGAACCTGGATACCCAATGATCACGGGCATCATTCATCACACGAACCAGGGAATGATTATGCATCGAATTCTGCCTAGACCACTACACGAACCATATTTGGCTGAAAGACCTCCCACACAACCTAATACTCCCAGACCAGAAGCATTGGCCGATCAACTCTTACGAAACATCCTCTCTATTGACGCAGACAATTCATTCTGGGACGTGGAATACTTTGATGAAGTCAACCTATAAAAGAACGAGATTCCCACTTCCTAGCCTTCCAACCAACGTCACAAACACAAAGATGTTCTCGCTTGTCGCCATCCTCGTCACCCTCGTCTCCACTCTCTTCCCTTCCGTCCTCATTGGAGGACTCGTTCTCGCCACCCTCCTCACTACCCTCACCCTCACCTATTCTTTTCCCGAAAAACTCCCTGCGCTCGATGTCTTCACACCACCCCTCGAAATCTTCGTCGAAACCGAAACGACAATCCACGCCGACAACGACCTACACATTCACCCACCCGAACTCGTCGAGGAACCACCTATCGCAGAAGAAGTCATTCCTGCACCTATCCCCAGATCGAACCCCCTCGTTCCCGCCGCCTCTCTAGAAGCCTCATACATTACAGCCAATCTCCGAGACCTCTCTGCCCCACTTGGAGCCCTTGTAGGACTCACCCTCACCACCGACCCCAATGCCATGACCTATGCTGAACGAGATCTTGTGCTCCGTGAACTTCGTCAATTGAAAGTCACCCTCGACTCCGTATGATGGCACATAGATACAGCACAAAAGGACGTCGAAAACATCGTCCACTGGTACGAGTCTAGAGCAGACCATGCCTGGACAACTCAAGGTTGGCCTTAAGAAGTCAGTGACTTCTCGCATAGGGAGGGGGTAATGTTACAACTTCTCTCTCTTACGCTTACTTATTACAATAACCTTTCTTCACTTTGTCGCTATGCTTTGATACTTGTTTCATCTGCCTGAACTACCCCTCGTTTTACTTCCTTTTATACTTCGTCATTGTTCTCCAGGCAGTATATAAACCTCCGCATGTACTGTAGTACTTTAGTTCCAACTTAATCGAGTATTGTCCTTTACTGAACAGTCCTCTCACTCTCGTCCCCCTCATTGCTCGAACCACCTTTGTCGTTGTCTAGTGTAACACCGAAGAGCACTCTTGTCCATTGACTGGGATTAGACCAAGACTCTAGTCGTCATTTGTTGACTCGATAGCAAACCAAGGGCATCGATCCTAACAAGTCCCTCACAATAGAGACAATGCACAGCAGCCAAGTCTGCACCCATATGACCTTACTTGGAGACTTCCTCCCACACCAACACTCTGTCCTTCCATATACGGCCATGCCTATTGTCATGCGTCTCGGCTGTTTCCCACATATGCCGGTACCTAGTCGTCAGTACATCTTGGCGTTCCCATGTTGCCCCTCAGGTGCCGTACTGCTCATGTATCCTTCCATGACGTAGGCCCATCATCAGGCTGTCCTTCCTGTTGGCACTCGGTCTATACCCATAGCCGATGCTGACCCAACCACCTTCCATATAAGGGTTGCAGTCCTAATGTAGTCTGTCCCTGCGACCAAGGCATCGTCTAAGTCCTGTTTCTAAACATTTGAGTGCAATGAAATAGATAAAAAGAAAAGAAAAATAGATTCCGACTCCTCCAGACTGTTAGGACCACGCCTAAACACAACCTGAGAACTTAAGAGTGGGGCTTGTTGGGCCAAAGACAAGAACTGTTGCTCAAGTAGCTGTCTAGGTATGACAAACTATCTAGAGTCTTAGGGACTCGCTACCTAAGACTACAACCCTTATATACCTGTCCCCTGGTCTGTGCACAGTCAGCGCGCAGCTAAAGTCCCTCACAATAGAGATGATGCGCAGCAGCTGAGTCCGTGCCCATATGACCTTACTTGGAGACTTCCTCCCACACCAACACTCTGTCCTTCCATATACGGCCACACCTATTGTCGTGCATCTCAGCCGATTCCCACATATGCCAGTACCTAGTCGTTGGTACATCTCGGCGTTCCCATGTTGCCCCTCAGGCGCCGTGCCACTCATGTATCCTTCCATGGCGTAGGCCCATCATTGGGCCGTTGTTCCTGTCGGCACTCGGTCTATGTCCATAGCCGATGCTGACCTAACCTCCTTCCATATAAGGGTTGCAGTCCTAGTATAATCTGTCCCCACGACCAAGGCATTGTCCAAGTCCTGTATCTAATCATTTGAGCGAAGTGAAATAGATAAAATGAAAAGAAAAATATAGTCCGACTCCCCACAACCATATCTGCATAGTTGTCATTAGTGTCGTTACTGTGAAAATTGATGGGGACGAGGTATGCTCATAACATCACCCCCCCCTTAAGGCCTCGCGTCCCGAGAGGCTGATCCTGCTGAGTCCACATAGTGTGGATCCCTTTTCATCCATTCGTAAAAGCAGGCAAGTTGCTCTGCTTGTTCTTCAGGCGTCAAGCCCATCCGTTCTGAATCCACATCTTCCTCCTCCTTGATGGTGGTTTTCCATGTTATTTTCTTCTTTTCAGGGCATGCGATGCCCTTAATCCTTTTTTGTTGGTCTTCTTCCGACTCACTGCTTTCCTTTGCAGCTGCTGGTATATTTCTTTTTAAGATTTTCTTTTTGAGACACTCGGTGTCTCGTTCGTGTGCTCTGCGCTCCTCCTCCAACTCTTCCTGTTCACCCCTCTGTGGGAAATTAAGCACGGGTGACCGCCCGCCATGCTCCAGGTTCCTGGAGAACCTCCCATCGGTATCGTCTGGCAATTCCATGATTGCCCTCCTGTCGCCTTTCCAGTTGTGCCATCTGCGCTCCATATTTTCCAAGTATTTGGGCCCAAATCGGCCTTCATCCCATCCGAAAAGTCGTTTGTCTTTCCAATGGGTTCCTTGACTTTGTTTGTGCTTGGGTGCACTGGGGTTTTGTCGAGGGACTGTTTCGGTGTATTGAATGTACACCTTTCCATTCCTTAAGTTCCTTATGAGCTTGGGAGCTTTAGGATTTTCTTTATGGAATTTTTTGACTTTTTCCAGTGCGTTGGCAACATTCCCGGCTGGTTCCCAGGTAGACTCTTCTACCAGATAGTTTTTCCATTTTACGAGGTATTCCAACCTCGCTCCTCCTCATCCACTTATGCGGCTCTCCATGATTTCCTCTACTTCGTATTCGTCCTACTGGGACTCCTCCACCATCTGCACGTCTTTGCGCACCGCTGCTTTTGCTTTTTGTTTGGGAAACTCTGGTTCCCTGTACGGTTTCAACAAGACTTCGTTGAAGACATTATAGATTTTCCATGCTGCTGGTATTTTTAATTTATATGATGACTCGCTGATTTTGGTGATGACTTCTAATGGTCTGACAAATTTTCCGCTGAGCTTCTTGGTTGCTCAAATGACTGGTAAGTTCTCGGTGCTGAGATAAACCTTGTCGCCAGGTTTATATTCTCGTGCTGCTTGACGATGTGCATCATACCGCTCTTTCATGAT
This sequence comes from Amanita molliuscula, assembly GCA_023014405.1. Classification (NCBI taxonomy): domain Eukaryota; kingdom Fungi; phylum Basidiomycota; class Agaricomycetes; order Agaricales; family Amanitaceae; genus Amanita; species Amanita molliuscula. The sequence continues at coordinate 307,024 of JAEBUP010000044.1, forward strand.
CTGAGTGGCTTTCTCTAAAGCCTTTTTTGCCTTTTCGTGCACATCCTCCAGTTCCTTTGCCAGTTGTTCTACCGCTACCGCCTTCGGCGCATAAGTGGGATCTAAACCCTTGTTCGGGTGTTGTCCATAGTTCATGAAGAAGGGTGTGAAGCCCGTTGCTGAGTGTACCTGGTCGTTGTGGCAGAACTGTGCTACCAACAGCCAATCGCTCCAGTTGTCTTGGCGATTGTTTACGAACATTGTCAGGAATTCCTTTACTTCCTGATTTACACGTTCTGTCTGTCCATCCGTCTGAGGGTGGTAGGCCGTTGATCGGTTGGCCTGAATCCCCAACATCCCATATAAGTCTGTCATGAATTTTGAAGCGAACTGAGGCCCTTGGTTGCTTATCACTTTTCTGGGGAGTCCATGCTCCCTGAACACATTATCCCTGAACAGCGCTGCTGTTCCCTGTGAGGTAACTTCTTTGGTGGTGGGTAAGAAGTATGACTTCTTAGTGAATTGGTCCACCACTACCATTATCGTGTCATATCCTCTAGACGTGGGGAGAGGTCCCATAAAGTCAACTGAGATGACTTCCCATGGTTCATTTGGAACTTCGTTTGGTCGAAGTGGCGCTGCACATGCCTGTCTATCTGGTTTTGCCTTTTGGCAAGTTTCACAACCCAGAATGTAGCGCTCTATGTCCTTGCGCATATTCGGCCACCAAAAGTTTCTTGTCAATGACTCCAAAGTTTTTGCTACCCTGGAGTGTCCCCATGAATGGTGAATTGTGATGATGTCTTCTTGCAATGCCACGACTGCTGGTACATATACTCAGCCCTTCCAGGTGACGAGTCCTTTTTCTAATTTGTATTCTCTGTCGGCCTTTCCAAGGCCTTCGACAACCTGTGCCTCCCATTGCCTCTTAGGCACTTCTCTGATATCTTTTACGATGTCGTCTATTGCACGATCATCATCGTATACTTGTACAAAGAGGTGTTCTTTGAGTAGAATCACCCCTTCGTTGTCGTTTTCTCCACAAGTATGCCCTGCTCGCCTAGATAGTAAGTCCGCCTTCGTGTTGGACTTCCCGCTCCTGTGTTTTATGACGAAGTTGTACTCCTGCAAATCTGTCACCCATCTTGCCTGTCATCGATTCAAGTTTTGTGCTTTTCTGAAATAGGTCAAGTTCTGATGGTCTGTCAGAACCTCAACTGTGTGTTTAGCCCCTTTAAGATAGTGGGACCACTCGTAAAAAGCATGCATAACTGTGAGCATTTCCTTGTCGTAGATCTTGTAGTTTCGCTCAGCATCGTTTAGGGATTTTGAAATGAAAGCCACAGGCTTCCATACGTCATTCTCTACTTGTTGCGATAGGATTCCTCCAATGGCAAAGTCAGAGGCGTCTACCTCTACTCTGAATTGTCCATCCTCATCGGGGATTCGCAACACCACTTCTTCTGCTATTGTTTTCTTTAGCATGTCAAATGCTGTGTCCTGTAACTTGGTCCACTTCCACTCATCTTTTCCTGTAAGACGAGTTAATGGTTTGGCAGCCTTCGCAAAGTCTTTGACGAAGCGTCGGTAAAAGTTGACAAAGCCCAAGAACTGCTGGACTTCTCGCTTGCATGTGGGTTTAGGCCACTCAGTTACCGCCTTTACTTTAGCAGTTTCCATCCTGACCGAGTTTTCACTGATAACGACTCCAAGGAAATCCATTTCCTTTTTGTCAAAGAAACACTTTTCTGGTTTTAGTGAGAGCTTATGCTCTTCTAGTTTTGCTAAGATACGGTTGACCTGAACCATATGCTCCTCCTGATTTTTTGAAAACACAAGAATGTCGTCCATGTAAATGATGACCCATCCTTCTGCTATCTCGACTCTGAAGATGTCATTCATCATCATTTGGAAAGTGGCCGGCGAATTCGTAAGTCCAAAGAACATAACCAAGGGCTCGAAGAGTCCTCTGTTGGTTCGGAAGGCCACCTTCCATTTGTCTCCCTCTTTGATACGCACATTGTTGTAACCCCAACGTATGTCCATCTTTGAGAAAACCTTAGCTTGTGACAACTTATCCACCAGCTCTCCTATCAGCGGTAGTGGATACTGGTTTTTGACCATCATCTCATTGAGTCACCTGTAATCCTGTACAGGCCATAGTTTTCCATCTTTCTTCTTTACAAAGAAGAAAGGTGATGCCATGGGCGATTTACTGGACTGGATTCGCCCTGAATCCAGGTTCTCTTTCAGAAATTCATCCAGTTGCTGCTGCTTGTCCCTGTTAAGTGGGTATATCTTGCAGTCAACTGGGTTTGACCCGGGAATCAACTCTATGGCGTGATCCCATCGCCACCATGGTGGTAGTTCATCAAAGGTCTCTTTCTCGAAGACCTTTCGATGTCCTAAATAATGTCTGGGGACTGCCTCCTCCAGAGTTCGTTTTTTGGTTTTCTCTGCTTCTTCCACGGCTATTTTTGTGGCCATTGATGCATAGGCCCTGATGCTAAGCTCTGGTTCACCAATGTGAACTGCCAATAATCTATCCTCCGCCTCCAGGTCATCTGTTATATCCATTTCATCCTCGGGTTCCTGAACAGAGGAACCCTTCCAACAAGTACCCAGGCATTGGTTAAACTCCAGTGTTTGCTTCTTCCAGTTGATGGTTGGGTTGTGCTTCCGCAACCAATTGAAACCTAAGAAGATGCTTGTCTTTGAGAGATGCGTTACTGCGCATTCGATGACTTCTTCATGTTCACCGATGCGTAACTTTATTTTCGCCATGTACTCCAAGGCACCTCTTGAGTTTTTTGTTCCATCTGCATTATACACTGATATGGGTCAGACCAGACGTCGTTTGGGTATTTGGTGTTTTTCTACGAAATCGGTGCTAATACAGGTTCCCGTTGCACCAGAGTCTAGTAACATTTTGACACAGATGCTTTTTGATCCATCCATTCTTGTTATGACTCCGGTCAGATCTATTTCGTGATATCCCGTCCCCTGTACTACTTTCTTTCGTAGGTGTTCTAAATTCCACATAGCGTCGCCTTCTGTCATAGCATTTAAGTCGTCTACTAGATGTCCATCTACTTCTTGTACTCTTTTATTGTCTACCCATTGTTGTAGACATTCCACCGCTATCTGTTTGGGTTGTTCCCAAATTCTTCTTAACATCCATGACGGCGTCCATGGTTGTAATCGTTGTCCCTTTTTTGCGCTCACCTGTAGGTTTCTCAAGTGATGTATATTCCCACTGCATTCATAAAGTAAATCATGCATGCTAATTTGGGAGTCTACTAATACATCACTATCGACAACCTGGGTAGCAGCCAGCAGCGCTGAGCGCTCACCTACTGGCTTTCTGCAAAATCCGAAACTTCCTCTATATGTCCGACTGGGGTTGTTTCCCTATTGTCGACATATCTGACCACCTGCTTCCCCTTATCTCCCGTAGTCTTTTGCGGCTTTTTACAAGTCCATGCCACATGACCTTTTTCCTTGCACTTGGGACATGTCAGCTCTGCATGTCATTTCTTTGCCCAGCATTCCTTTACTAGGTGTCCTTTTTTCCGACAATAAGAGCACAGTTTTTCGTCCTTTCCATTGACATCCATCGCGTTTGGATCAGACCAACTTCCTGATGCGACTGGTGGTGGTGATCTGAACTGCCACTGTGGGCATCCATTGGGTGCTGGAGCTCGTTCCCTGTACTCTGTCTGTTTTTTCTGGAATCCGTAAGCCTCATTGGCTTTCTGGTAGGCTCTTGCGAGCGCTGTGACTCTTGCCTGGATTTGATGCAATGTGGCATTGTCCACCAGTCCACTGTATCGGATAAGTTCTCGACCAAGAGCAGGGTTGAGATGGTTTGTAAATTGGGAGATCAAGGCTTGATCATTCCAATCTGTTAACGAGGTAAGGGAATTGAATTTAATGATGTAGTCTTCTACAATCATTGTTCCCTGTTGTAGTTTTAACAGTGCCTCGATTGCTTTTTCCTTGGTCTCAGTAGACATGAAGAAATCGTGCATCTGTTGCTTGAAATCCGTCCAATCTGTGAACGGGAACTGGTTTTGCAGTGGTCGTCTAACCCATGCCCAATCATCCTCGGTGGATTCCCCTGCATTGAGTTGGGCCCAGTCTAATTCCCTACTCCATCCATTGTTGTCGATTTTGTCTTGAAACTCCTGTTGTGCCTCCTGAAAGGCTTTGAGTTTCACCCCACTCCAATCTGCTGCTCTTTCTCCTTTTCCACCTTTGATTCTATATAGGCAGATGGATACTTTTCTTTTGGGATCTACTTCTCTGGCCAGCATGAAGTACATATCCATTTGATGTAACCATCCATCTACCGTCCGTGGATCTCCTTCGTAAAAGGCAGGCATTTCTGCCTTGGTGAGAGGTCCAGGTTCTCTTTGATTGGATCGTTGGTATTCGTTGATCATTGCAGCGAGAGCTTGACTGGCACTGGTAATAGCTCGCTGTCTTTCCTCCGCCTGCCTATGGATTTCATCCTCTCGAGCTGCTACCGCTGCCGCTGGCTGTGTAGCAAGTAGGGGTTCGAGTGTCTGAGTGTCCTGCCAGTATTCCCTCCAGCCCAAGACGGCTTGGTAGGCGTGGGTGATCATTTCCACCGTCAATCTGAAAGGCGTGGCACCTAGTTTGTAGTGGCTCATGCCCTCCCTGTTAAGACACTCAACATGGAACCATCCCCTGCAGTTGCTGTTGTATTTCTCAATGTGCAGAGTGGTCTCCTTGTCATAGGCTTTCCGGATGATGGTCGTCACCTCAGTTTCTCGTAGGTTGTGGTCCCAGGAACAGATCTCCTGGATCTGAGGATAGGCCGGCCACATGAATTCGTCCCAATATTGTTTTTTGATTAAAACCAGGTAACAGTAACCTGGTATGTCCGGGTTGAATCCGCTATTGGCCCAGGACATTTTTGGGTAAGGGTATGGCAACCATGCCTCCCTTTCTACGATCCTTCACCATTGATCGATTTCTCTGCGTTTGTGGGCATTATTTGCTCCTTGCAGGTACTCTTCGTTTGAGAGCCAATCTGCTGTGGTGGGTACACCACCATGCCAGTGTGCTGTGTCACCTCCCTGAGTGACGACTCGCGCTTTATTTTCCTTAGGCCCCTTTGCTGCCGCTGTGTATGTCCACGCTGGTTGCACAAGGGGCTTCGGGTCTACTACTGCTGGGTATGCTCGTCCAGCCGCCTCTGCGTAGGCTTGCTCAACCATGACCATGGTCCTGAGGTTGACTCGTTTGATAGGTGTCTGGGCAAGCTTTTGCTGTGCTGCCCTTCGTTTGGACTTTGATTGTCCACTGAACCGTACTGTCCATGTGTAGTGGGAGACCTTGTGTAGGTCTACCAACTCGTCCCAGGTGTACTCAATATCATCTCGTCATACAGCTGACTCCTCTATGATGTGGCACCGCCCAGGTCAGATGCTATCCTGGATGGCGAAGACCACTGAGTCATCGCGAAGCTCTGGTTCCCAACTGATGATGTTGTAGAGGGTAGGCCAGGCTGGCCAGTTGTACTTGTCGTAGTACTCCTCCTTGAACAGGTACATGTAGCAGTACCCGTTCTCCCTCCATTGGTTTGGTGCAATCGGACTCCTGGCTCTTGGTCCTGGCAAATGTGCTTTGATGTTAGCGTGCCACCCTAAGAGTCTGGCTTTGTGGTCGTTCCAGGGATCTTTGCCAATGTCTTTAAGGAAATGATCCAATCCTATTGAACGAAGATGGGGAAGGGGTTCGGTGCAAAGCCGTTCCAGTGTCCTGGCAATAATGGCCCCAGGTGGCTTTGTGACTAGGAGAGGATCAAATCGAATCCCCTTGCGATGCTCCTCTTCTTCCTGCTCACGCTTCCATTTAGCATAGCGGGTTGCCCGTATGTTTCCGTTCATTGCGTGCATCCACGCGTTCCAGTCCTCATGACTCATTGTCATGCCCTCATGTTGGTATAGCTCCTCTACGTGGTGTGCGCATTGGAGTCGTTCGATGGCTACCCGATAGCGTCGGATAGCCTTGTCGCCATTGTTAATGAGAAGAAGCCACTGGTTGTATTTTGACGCCATCAGCACCAGCCAGATGGGGTTGGAGGTGTCGCCTTTGTACTGGACCTCCAGTAATTCGATGAGGGTTTGGTATTCCCTCTCTGCCTTTTTCATGGCCCGTTCTGTTCGCAAGACAGTGCAAGTAGTGGCTCTTTCCATAAGTAAGGCCTCCCAGGCCTCCTTTTGCTCCAATTCTTGTTGGACTTCTCACTCCCGTAGGAGGATCTGCGCCTGGGTGCGTTCGAGTCGTCGTGACTCTTTCCGGTGTTTCCAGTATAACCGGACGTGGTTATCATAGCAGCGAATGACTGTGTCACTGATGAATTCTTTAGGTCCTGTCTGGACCATGTCGTGAACTGTGACCCAGTCCGCCTCGAAAATGCACCCGATTTCCGAGAGTGACGCCTGGGCATAGGGTAGTATGTATGTGAACGAGCACTGCATTGTGTCTCGTTGATGGTTCTGCTGTAATAAATGTTCAATCAAGTTCGGGCCTCCACTGACACTTGATCCGTTCTTCTGGCTGTTAATCCACGCCAATCGATGATACCTCTTGGGAAACAAGAGGGTTGTTGTCTGCTGCATCGTGGGTCCGAAAGCTGTCAATAAATGTGTGCCTGGCAATTTGCCCTAATGTCCTTGTGCCTAGTTATCAGCCCCAATAACAAAGTAGGGGCTGCTAGTACAGAGGGTATGAAGGGACTTTAGTTCAGCCTTGATACACAATGTCTATCGAGTGTTTTCACTCGTTCCTGAGCTTTTCGGCAGTAACAATACACTATGCTCAGGGTGCGTCTGTGGTCTCCTGCCTATGCTCTCCCGACACACTAGTGTTCTCGTTTGCTACTGTTTGGTAGACAGACCCAAAGGGGTGTATTGAGGATGTCTTGTTCGATGCCCGTTGACAGTACTGTGTCGTAGTCGCGGGCTGCACGGTTACTACCTCTCAGAATGAAACTAGGCTGTTGGTGTGCTGAGCAACGACGAGCCAAACATGCTCGGTGCTTTAACCAATGGGGTAGAGTAGTATAAGACTCTAGATTATGTTAGGACCATGCCTAAACACAACCTGAGAACTTAAGAGTGGGGCTTGTTGGGCCAAAGACAAGAACTGTTGCTCAAGTAGCTGTCTAGGTATGACAAACTATCTAGAGTCTTAGGGACTCGCTACCTAAGACTACAACCCTTATATACCTGTCCCCTGGTCTGTGCGCAGTCAGTGCGCAGCTAAAGTCCCTCACAATAGAGACGATGCACAGCAGCTGAGTCCGTGCCCATATGACCTTACTTGGAGACTTCTTCCCACACCAACACTCTGTCCTTCCATATATGGCCATGCCTATTGTCATGCGTCTCGGCTGATTCCCACATATGCCGGTACCTAGTCATTGGTACATCTCGGCGTTCCCATGTCGCCCCTCAGGTGCCGTGCCGCTCATGTATCCTTCCATGGCGTAGGCCCATCATTGGGCCATTGTTCCTGTCGGCACTCGGTCTATGTCCATGGCCAATGCTGACCTAACCTCCTTCCATATAAGGGTCGCAGTCCTAGTATAATCTGTCCCCATGACCAAGGCATTGTCCAAGTCCTGTATCTAATCGTTTGAGCGAAGTGAAATAGATAAAATGAAAAGAAAAATATAGTCCGACTCCCCACGACCGTATCTGCATAGTTGTCATTAGTGTCATTACTGTGAAAATTGATGGGGACAAGGTATGCTCATAACACAGACTGTATCTGCATATTCGTCATTAGTGTCATTACTGTGAAAATTGAGCGGGATGAGGTATGCTCATAACAGGTGGCAGTTGAACAGTTGGCAAAAGAACTAGAGGAAGTACATGCTAAAGCAAAGAAGGTGTTGGAAAAAGCAGCTCAGGTCATGAAAGAGCGCTATGACACACATTGTCAACAGGCAGTCGAATACAAGCCAGGCAACAAAGTATACCTTAGCACAGAGAACTTACCAACCATCCGAGCAACTAAGAAGCTCGACGGGAAGTTTGTGGGACTGCTCAAAGTAATTGCCAAAGTAGGAGAGTCAGCTTACAAGTTGAAAATTCCTGCGTCCTGGAAAGTATACAACATCTTCAATGAAGTCCTCTTGAAGCTGTATAGGGAACTGGTGTTTCCCAAACAAAAGGCAAAAGCAGCGGTGTGCAAGGATGCACAAATGGTGGAGGAATCCCAGGAGGATGAGTATGAGGTTGAGGAAATTGTTGACAGCTGCGTCAGTGGACGTGGAGGGGGAAGACTCGAGTACCTTGTCAAATGGAAGAACTATCTGGTGGAGGAATCCACATGGGAACTGGCTGAGAACCTTGCCAATGCTCAGGCAAAGGTGAAGAAATTCCACAGAGAAAACCTGAATGCACCAAGGCATTTACAAACCACATATGGGACTAGTGCTGTCCCTCAATGGAATTTGCAGACACGGAGCCAGAAAAAATTATTCGGATGGAATGATGGGAAATTCAGGCAAGAATATTTGGAAAACATGGAGCGCAGATGGTGCCAATGGAAGGGAACTCGAGCAGCAATTCAGGAATTGCCTGACGATACCGATGGGATGTTCTCCAGAGATCTGGAGCACAGCGGGTGGGTGAAACCTGTGCTTAATTTCCCAAAGAAGACAGATATGGAGGAGCCAGTGGAAGAACGAAGGGCTCGGGAGCACGATACGGTGGAACTCGCCAAGAAAATCTTGAAAAAACCAGTGAAGGTGGTGGCTGCTAAGGAAAGCAGCAAGTCGGAACTTGACCGACAGAGGAGGATAGCTGGTGCAGTGTGCCAGAAGAAAAAGGTGGTGAAGTTTAAAACCACAGTGGAAGAAGTTGAGGATGTCGACTCTGAGAAAACAGGGCTTACACCCAAGGAACAGCGTGAGCAGCTAGACTGCTTTTATGAACAAATGAAGAGAGATCCACACTATGTGGACTCAGCTACTTCGGCCTCTCAGGATGCGAGGCCTTAAGGGGGGGGTGATGTTATGAGCATACCCCGGAAATTCCATTTTACAGTAACAACACTAATAACAACTATGCAGATATGGGACTGGGGAGATGGGCTATGTTTTTCTTTTCTTTTTCTCTATTTTATCTAACTAGAACAAATGATACAAGGCTGGATGGCGGGACTTAGAGCAGGATGCCTACACAACACTATAGCCCTTATTGGGAAGGTGGTTAGGTCAGCATCAGTTATTGGACATACTGAGTGCCGACATGGAGGATGGCCCGATGATGGGCCTAGACCACAACTCGAACCAAGGTCTAGATGCCCCAGAGGGGCGGAACAGGAACACCTGGAAGGTACCAAGGGAATGGTACTGGTGTTGGTGGGAATGGCTGAAGGCGCAACACAATAAGATGCTGCCGTATGGAGATGGCGACTGTGGATTGGTCAGGTGGGTGCTGCCCTTAGCTCAACGCTCAAGAGCGCCGATACAACGCTAGCCAGTTATGGAAGGATGGGTGATTGGTGTGGGAGGAATATCTCCAGAGTGGTATGGTGGGCACAGACTTGGCTGCTGCGCATTGATCCTGGCATGAGGGACTTTAGCTGCGTGCTGACTGCGCACAGACCAGGAGATGGAGTATATAAGGGCTGTAGTTTAGTGTAGTCAGTCCTTAAGACTCTAGATAGTTTTGTGCTCGCCTAGCACGACTATAGAGCAATAGCATCATCTTTGGCCTAACAAGCCACACTTGTGGGATTCTGAGGTTGTGTTTAGGGCACTCCTAACACTTCAGTTCAAACCCGAACCAAACCTGAACCAAACCAACAGAACTGGTTTGGGCAGGTTCAGTTCCAGTTCAGGCAGGTTCTAGTCAGTTCTGGTTCTGGTTCAGCCAAAAATGCCCCCAAACCAAACCAAACTTTGGGATCCCTAACCAGCACATTGTGCTTTTTTGTTTACTTTCCTTTTGATTCTGTTAGTTATGTGTTTCTCACATAGTATTTACAGCAGTCAACTGTCTGGTAGTTCTAGTACTTTGGTACCATAGGTTTTTCAATGAATATTTCTATTTGGAAAAAAAAAAAAAAAACCCAGCACATTGCCCTGTGGATTTATTGAATGTGACTTGATTAGTTTTGCAATCAATTGAAGGACTGTGGTGCATTAACCAATCCTTTCCTAACAACATATCATTGCATCCTATATCTAGGACTAGTGCCTTGAGCATTTCATGGTGATCTCCTACTCACATTTCAATAATTGTGACATGTGTGGCTTTCTTTTGTTGATTAAAGGATCCATCAGCATTCATGACAATTGGTTGGGAGAGTGAGTTTGTTGGTAAGTGCCATTTCTTCACTTCTTGTGGGTGTATGCTCATGATTTGACATCCATTGTTGACTTCTGGGGAGAAACAGATCCATCATCCTTGTCCATTCTTTATTTTTGCATCCAATATTACTAATTGGGGTTCTTCTTTTAACAACTAAGGAGAGATAGATATTCATTCTTTCATTTTTTTTGATGTATGCCTTGCTCACAGACTCATGGGTTAAAGTGGGGGGTGGATTAACTTGCTTTACACTAGGACAGGCAAAGTATTTAGTTGAGCTGGGAACTGTTTTTGTAGAGATAGGTACAGCATTTATGCATCTCTTTCAGTAAAATACTCCTGGGACTTGTTTTTGTAATAGTTATCATCTTCTGGCATTGATTCCTCTAGTAGTGTATCATCATTGCCTATTTCTTCTATTTTCTTTGTCCCTCATGGACAGAAGGGTTTCTTTCCTTTGATCACCAGTGCTTTCTTCTTTGGGTGATCTTTAATTAAGTGCATCTTGCTTCCACATTCATAGCAAGTGCCTTTCTCCTTCTTTGGCTGAGGACAATCTCATGATAGATGTCCAAACTTTCCACAGTTGTAGCAATGAACTGCTTTGTTAGTGTCAATTTCCATAGTGCACCCTGCACCTCCAAACATGGTACCTGTGGCTGTGTGAGTATTGCAAGAGGTGGTGGTGCTCAAGGAAGTCAGGGTTTGATGCGAACCCTTATTGATGTCAAGATTGGTGCTGATCCTTCTTGCTTTGGTAATAAATGTGTCATACATGCTAAGGGGATCAGAGTCTGAGCTGTAGATGATTTGAGCAATGGCAGGGCTAATTCTGCACTTTAAAAGATACAGCACTTCTGTATCTCCTACTCCACTAGTGTATTTGAGTTCTTCAAACTGATCCAGGTATTCAGCAATAGACATTTTGATCAGTTGAATAAAGCTGTGGATTCAATTAAGTGCTTTGTGGGAGCAGATCAGGTCTGAGAATCATGCGAAAATCTGTAATTTGAAGGCTTCCCAAAATGTTAATTTGTTATTGACAATCTCCTGATTTTTCAACAATGCCCAAGGAGTAGCACTTCCTTTTTTACACCTAGATAGTACTGCAATGACTTTCCCTAATTCACCCAGTGACTCATAGCCTTTTAAGTAAAGCTGCATGTGTGTCCACCAGGTGGCAAACTTTGTCTTATCTCCATCAAAGTCATTGGGCTGAGTGACCACTTGTTGGAACAGTTTCTGTTGAGTTTCTTCATCTGTCATTTTGTCTTTAACTCCTCCATGTGGGGTTTGTTTGTTTTCTTCTTCTTTCTGTTTTTCTGCTTCTCACTGGCATTTCTCTTCAAGGGCCGCTTCCCAGTAAGTGATCCAAGTATCATAAAATTCTTCTGTGATAACATGCTCCTTGGTTTTGTCTAGATTTTGTTCTTCACAAAATGCATCCCAAAAGTCTTTTTTGGGGTAGGAGGTTGGTGGCCCCAATTTTATGTGTGTTTCAGATGTGGTGATCCTTCCTGTATAGACTGTACCTGCTAATTAGGCACAGTCTCAAATCCTAAATCAGTGGTTGTTGTTGTACACTTGATGATCAATATGTCTCTTATGATGTGGTAGAAACACTTTCCATCACAGGCCTGGTATTCCTGTCTTTGATCACAAGTGATGCTTTCAACAATACAATAAACTCCTTTGCTGATGTTATATTTCTGAGTCAAGTGCAAAGTTTGGGCTTTGAGAAGTGTGCCTGTAGGTTGGAAGGTAGACCAGTATTCATCAGGCTCAGCAGCATGGGTGAAGGGGGTGACAGTTGTGGGATTGGCAGTAGGGGCTTCTCTTTCCTTTCCTTTGCTCTTCTTAGTTTTCTTGTAAGCATGTTGTAATCAGTTCTTAAATTTGCTGATGAGGGAATCTGATACAACAATGGGTGATAGTGGGGTGGGAGATCTCTGGGTCTGGGTCTGTACAAGCTCTTCAGGGATAACAGGGTCTGGCTGGTCAAAGCAAGGGGGGTTGATAAACTTACTGAAAAGGGGATCTCCTGTAAAGAAGTCTTCTTTGACAGGTAATATTCTGTCCATGTTGATGAGATAGAAGGGTGATTGTCTGATAGTGCTTCTGTATAACCTAGAGACTCTGATCTAGTGACTGAAGTGTAGTAGCTCCATGTTATGAGCATACCCTGGAAATTCCATTTTACAGTAACGACATTAATGATGACTATGTGGATATGGACCTGGAGAGTTGGACTATGATTTTCTCTTCTTTTTCTTTATTTGATCTCACTAGAATGGTAAGGTACGAAGGCTGGATGGTGGGACTTAGAGCAGGATGCCTACGCGACACTATAGCCCTTATTTGGAAGGTGGTTAGGTCAGCATCAGTTATTGGACATACTGAGTGCTGATAAGGAGGACAGCCTGATGATGGGCCTAGACCACAACTCAAACCAAGGTCTAGATTCCCCAGAGGGGCAGAACAGGAATGCCTGGAAGGTACCAAGGGAATGGTACTGGCATTGGTGGGAACGGCTGAAGGTGCAAGACAATAAAATGCTGCTGTATGGAGATAGAAGCTGTGGATTGGTCAGGTGGGTGCTGCCCTTAGCTCAATGCTCAAGAGCGCCAACACAACGCTAGCCAGCTATGGAAGGACGGGTGATTGGTGTGGGAGGAATATCTCCAGAGTGGTATGGTGGGTGCAGACTCGGCTGCTGTGCATTGATCCCAGCATGAGGGACTTTAGCTGCGTGCTGACTGTGCACAGACCAGGGGATGGAGTATATAAGGGCTCTAGTTTAGTGTAGTCAGTCCTTAAGACTCTAGATAGTTTTTGTGTCCTAGACACTAGCTACAGAGCAATTGGATTCATCTTTGGCTTAACAAGCCACACTTGTGGGATTCTTAGGTTGTGTTTAGGGTGCTCCTAACATAATCTAGAGTCTTTACCATCTACTCCATTGATCTTACAGCACCGAGCACGCCTTGCTTGTCATTGCTCACAGCGTCAACGGCCTAGACTCTTTTTTCTGAGAGGTAGTAATCACGAAGCCCACAACCTCTCCAGGTGACATCAACATCAGCACACATACTGTCAATGGGTCATGAATGAGTGATCCTCAATACACCTGTTGGGCCTGGCGACAAACCCATCTGGGTGTCTACAAACAGTAATGGATGAGAATACTAGTTTGCTGGGGTGAAGCATAGGCAGGAGACCATAGATGCGCCCTGGGTTTAGTATACTGTTATTGTGGAAGAGTTCACGGAACAAATGAAGAAACCTTATTGGTGTTGCATATCAAGGCTGAACTCAAGTTCCTCACATACTCCCTGTACTAGCAACATGAAATAAGTTGCATGTTGATAACTAGGCACAAAGATAGTGAGGTGAATTGCCAGGTGCACCCAATAAGTAGCTTGTGGACCCATGACACTGCAGACACTATCCTCCTTGTTTCCCAAGGAGTGTCATCAACAGGCATGGAGGCTGAGAGAATGGATCAACTGTCAGTGGAGGGCCTGAAGTTGATTGAAGAAATTTTTGTTTACAGGAGAACACATCAAGAGAGCATGCGTTGCTCATTCAATTACATTTTGCCCTATGCCCAGGCAACACTCTCGGAGATAGGATGTATCTTCGAGGTGGACTGGGTTGCTATCAGTGATACAGTCCAGATGGGGCCCAGAGAGTTTATCGGTGACACTGTTATTTGCTGTTATGATAACCATGTCTGGTTGTGGTGGAAACACCAGAAGGAGGAGTGCAGAATCGAGCACGCTCAAGCACAGTCACTCTTGCAACAACGAGAGCTCGAACAAGAGCTAGAACAGAAGGAAGCCTGGGAGGCTTTGTTAATGGAGTGTGCTGCCACATGAACAGTATTACGAGTGGAATGCACTATGAAGAAGGCAGAGAGGGAATATCAGACCCTCATCGAGTTACTGGAAGTGCAATACAAAGGAGACACTTCGAACCCTGTCTGGTTGGCGCTGGTAGTGTCAAAGTACAACCAATGGTTGATGCTGATCAACAATGGCGACAAGGCTATCTGGTGATATCAGGTAGCACTCGAATGATTGGAGTGTGCACATCATGTGCAGGAATTATATGAGCATGAGGGGATGGTCATGTCTCATGAAGATTGGAATGCATGGATGCACACAATGAATGGCAATATAAAAGCCACCCGATACACTACATGGAAGCGGGAGAAAGAAGAAGAGGAATGTTGGAAAGGGATTCGTTATGATCCCTTGCTCATCACTAAACCACTGGGAGGGATATGACAGAGAACGCCAGAACAGCTCTTAACTGAGCCAATAATTAAACTCAGAACCATCAGATTAGATCACTTCCTGAAAGAAATCGGGGAAGCATCTTGGAACAAGCACAAGGCATGGGTGCTGGGATGGCAGGCCGGTATTAAGTTCGGTTTACTGGGACCAACAGCTAGGAGCCCAATAGTGCATGATCAATGGAGACAGAACAGGTACTGTTATATGTATCTGTTCAAAGCCCAGTACTACAACAAGTTCAATTGGCCAGCATGGCCTATGCTACAGGACATTCTGAGCTGGGAGATCAAACTATGGGATGAAAGTGTTGTCTTTGCTATCCAGGACAGTATTCGACCAGGGCGCTGCCATATCATAGAAGAGTCAGCAGTCTGACGAGATGACATTGAGTATACATGGGATGAGCTGGTAGATTTGGACCAAAACACCCACTATACTGAGGAAATATGGATTGGAGGGCAGTCCAAATCCAAGAGGGCCAAACAAAGAAAATTGGCTCAGACACCAATTAAACAAGTGGACTCCGAACAACAGTCTCGGTGGCAGAAGCAGTATCACAAGCTGCTGGGAGAAGTGGTCTGGCGATTAGGGAACCAAAACCAGTAGTGCAACCAGCATGATCGTATGCAGCAGCAGCACTAGCTGGAAAAGAAAGCAAAGCGTGAGTCATCCACACTGGCAGAGATGTGGCTCACTGGAATGGAGGAGTACCCACTACAGCAGATTGGCTGTCCACTGAGGAATATCCCCAAGGAGCGAATGATGCCCACAAGAAAAGAGAAATTGACCAGTGGAGGAGAATAGTCGAAAGGGAAGCATGGCTGCCTTTCCCTTATCCCCGAATGTCTTGGGAGAATAGCAGACTCAATCCGGATGTACCAGGATATTGTTACTTGATACTAATCAAGAAACAATATTGGGATGAATTTTTATGGCCAGCATAGCTGCAGATTCAGGAAGTATGTACATGGGACCCAAGCCTAAGAGACAATGACGTCACCACACTCATTAGAAGGTCGTACTCACACCCAATGACCTTACATGTCGAAAAATACCATACCAACTGCAGGGGATGGTTCCATGTGGAAACCCTTAATCAAGAGGGAATGGGACATTATAAGCTTGGGGCCACACCTTTTCAACTAACCATGGATATGATCACACATGTGTATCATGTGGTACTTGGATGGAGAGAACACTGGGCAGACACCCAGATGCTGGAACCTCTGGCTGCTACACAACCAGCTGCAGCAGTCACAGCCTGAGGAGATGAGATAACTCGGCAGCAAGAGGAGTGACAGAGAGCAATTACCAGCATGGGACAAGCAATTGCCAGTATGATTAATGAATATCAACAGTCCAATCAAGCAGTACCAGGACCCCTCACCAAGGCAGAAATGCCAGACTACTATCAGGGGGATCCACAAACAGTGGACAGGTGGTTACGACAAATGGAGACTTATTTTATGCTGGCAAGAGAAGTAGACCCAACATGAAAAGTCTCAATCTGTCTTTACAGGATCAAAGGAGGAAAAGGCGATAGAGCAGTGGACTGGAGTGGAGTAAAACTCAAGGCATTCCAAGAAGCCCTTCAAGAGTACCGAGACAAGATAGATATGAATGGTTGGAGTGTGGAGCTAGATTGGGCACAGTTAAATGCAGGAGAAGAGACCGATGATGGGCGTGCATGGAGAAGACGACCACTAGACAACCAATTCCCATTTACAGATTGGGCAGACTTCAAGAAACAAATGCACAAGTTCTTTATGTCTACAGAAACAAAGGAGAAGGCAATTGAGGCCCTGCTAGCGTTACGACAAGGAGCAATGATAGTTGAAGACTACATTGTTAAATTTAATTCCCTCACATCACTAATGGGCTGGAATGACCAGGCCTTGATATCCCAGTTCCGAAGCAACCTCAACCCAGCTTTAGGGTGAGAACTGATTAGATATGGAGGATTACCGGATGCTGCAACCTTACATCAGATCCAGACAAGGGTCACGGAATTAGCGTGAGCCTTTAGAAAAGCTAATGAAGCATATGGGTTTTCAAAGTTGAGAGGGGATTATAAAGAACGAACGCCAACCAGCAATGGACAACCTTCTTACCAGTTCAGAGCACCACCACCGTTCGCATCAGGAAGTCGAGCTGAACCAGATGCAATGGACATAGATAAACAAAAGAGGAAGTTTACCTGCTATAACTGTGGGAAGGAAGGGCATTTGAGTCGAAATTGTCAGGAGCCACATCGAGAAAGAAAACCACTCACCTGCTATAACTGCAGCAAGGAAGGACATTGGGCAAATAGGTGCCCAAAGCAGAAAAGAATTACGATGGGAGAGAAAGGGAAGTGAGTAGTAAGGGCAATAGAGTCAGGGGAAACGACCCCAGTAGCACATATTGAAGAGGTCTTGGATTTGCAGAAAGCCAGTAGGTGGGCACTCAGTGCTGCTGGCTACTAGTCAGGTTTCTTATTGTGATGTACCAGTACCTGTAGACTCACAAATAAAGTTAAACAATTTACTTTATGAATGCAGAGGGAACATACATCACATAAGGAACCTGAAAGTGAGTGCAAAACCAAAAGAACAACTGAAGACATGGACACCACAATGGGTGAACATTAAATGGATAAAAGAAGTGGATGCCAAACTCATGTGGCAGTTAAATGCAATGACAGAAGCGGAGGCATTGTGGAACCTTGTACACCTATGAGAAAAAGTTGTACAAGGAACTGGTCAACAAGAAATGGATCTCAAAGGAATGGTCACTACCATGGACACATATAAAAGAATCAATGTGACCATGTTACTAGATTCAGGATGTACAGGATCGTGCATAAGTGAGGAATTCATGGAAAGACACCAGTTGAATAAACAGCAGTTAGTACGACCAGTACCAGTGTACAATGCCAATGGATCCAAGAACTTGTCAGGAAGTGTGGAGTTCATGGTACAACTGAAGTTACAGATTGGCAACCATGAGGAGGTAATGGACTGTGCAGTCATGCAATTAAGCAAAACGGACTTGTTCTTAGGGTTTGACTGGTTGAATCATCATAACCCAATGATTAATTGGAAAAAGAAGTTGTTGGAATTCAACCAATGTCCCGGAACTTGCTGGAGGTCATTGTCTGTACAGGAACCAGAAGACGAGATCAATGTCACTCAATGGTTGGAGGACAGTGATAGATTGTTGGCTGTTCACATAGGTGAACCAGGGTTGCACGTAAGGGCTTTCACATCCACGGCAACCAAGATCGTGGCAGAAGAGGCAGAAAAAGCCAAAAAGAGAACTTTGGAGGAGGCAGTACCTGGACATTACTTGGACCACTGAAAAGTCTGTGAGAAAGAGACTTTTGATGAATTACCTCCATGGCAGCATTGGGATCACGCCATAGAGCTGATTCCTGGGTCCAATCCGGTTGATTGCAAAATCTATCCATTAAACAGGGATGAACAGCAACAACTGGATGAGTTTTTGAAAGAGAATCTGGATTCTGGAAGGATGCAGCCAAGTAAATCACCAATGGCATCGCCATTCTTTTTTGTAAAAAAGAAAGACGGAAAGTTGAGGCCGGTACAGGATTACTGGAAGTTAAATGAAATGACAGTGAAAAATTGGTATCCACTCCCACTTATAGGGGAGTTGGTAGATAAGTTATCACAGGCATGGGTCTTCTCAAAAATGGACATTTGTTGGGGATACAAGAATGTTTGTATAAAGGAAGGAGATGAATGGAAAGTGGCCTTTCGAACCAATAGGGGATTGTTCGAACCCCTAGTAATGTTCTTTGGACTAACAAACTCGCTGGCCACTTTCCAAACAATGATGAACGATATCTTCCGAATGGAGATCATGGAGGGCTGGGTCATCATATACATGGACAACATACTGGTATTTTCAAAAACCCAGGTGGAACATACAGTTCAGGTCAACTGTATATTGGCAAAGTTGGAAGAGCATAAGTTGTTGCTGAAACCAGAGAAGTGTTTCTTTGATAAAAGCGAAATGGACTTCTTAGGAGTAATCATCGGAAAAGACACAGTACAAATGGACTTGGCCAAGGTCAAAGCAGTTATTGAATGGCTGACTCCTACATGTAAAAAAGAAGTTCAACAGTTCCTAGGCTTCATAAACTTCTACTGACAATTTGTGAAGGATTTCACAAAAGCGGCAAAGCCACTTACTTGACTAACAGGAAAGGAGGAATGGCAGTGGACGGAACTGCAAGACATGGCCTTTGATAGGCTGAAAAGGACCATTGTGGAGGAAGTGGTATTAAGAATCCTGAATGAGGAAGGGCAATTTCGGGTAGAAGTAGACGCTTCTGACTTCACTATAGGAGGAATTCTATCTCAGCAAAGAGAAGATGGAATATGGAAACTGGTGGCCTTTATCTCAAAGTTGCTAAATGATGCCAAAAGGAACTATGAGATCTATGATAAGGAAATGCTCGCAGTCATGCACACCTTCTACAAGTGGTCTCATTATCTGAAGGGAGCAAAGCAAACAGTGGAGGTTTTGACAGACCATCAAAACCTAACGTACTTCCAAAAGGTGCAGAATTTAAACCAATGACAGGTGAGATGGGTAACAGATTTATAAGAATATAACTTCATAATAAAGCATTGAAGTGGGAAATCCAATACCAAGGCAGATTGGTTATCACAACGTGCAGGGCACAATAAAGGAGAGAATGATAATGAGGGAGTAGTCTTACTCAAGGAACACCTTTTCATGGACATATGGGTTTTTGACAATGACCGAGCACTGGATGACATCATGAAGGACATCTGGGATGTTCCCCAGAGACAATGGGAAATGCAAGTGATAAAGGGGCTTGAAAAAGCGAGTGGAGACTATAAATGGGAGAAAGGACTTATCACCTGGAAAGGACGCATATACGTACCAGCAGTAGTGGCACTGCGAGAAGATATTATTGCCATACATCATTTGTGGGGACACTCAGGAATTGCGAAAACCCTCGAGTCATTAACAAGGAATTTCTGGTGGCCAAACATGCGCACTGATATCGAAAAGTATATCCCAGGATGTGAAGTCTGTCAAAAAGCCAAACCCGACAGACATGCATGAGCAGTGCCATTATGACCAAATGAGGTTCCATCAGAACCATGGGAGACAATTTCAGTAGACTTCATTGGACCGTTGCCAGAATCGAAAGGCAACAACATGATTCTGGTTATTGTGGACAGATTCACAAAGAAGTCGTACTTCATACCCACAACCATGGACATTACCTCACAGGGAACAGCAGTTTTATTTAGGGATAATGTGCTTCAGGAGCATGGACTCCCAAGGAAAGTTATCAGTGATCGAGGACCTCAGTTTGCCTCGAAATTCATGGACAATCTTTACAGGATGTTGGGGATTAAAGCCAACAGGTCAACAGCATATCATCCCCAAATAGATGGGCAGACGGAGTGGGTAAATCAGGAACTCAAGGAATTCCTGACAATCTTTGTCAACAATAGACAGGACAATTGGAGTGACTGGTTGTCAGTGGCACAGTTCTGCCACAACAATCGAGTACACGTGGCAACAGGGTTTACCCCATTTTACATGAACTATGGAAGACACCCCAACAAGGGGTTGGACCCAACCTATGCCCCGAAAGTGGTGGCGGTTGAACAACTAGCAAAGGAACTCGAGGAGGTACATGCCAAAGCAAAGAAGGCATTAGAAAAAGTGGCTCAAGTAATGAAAGAGCGCTATGACACCCATCGCCAACAGGCAGTCAAATACAAGCCAGGCAATAAAGTTTACCTCAGCACAGAGAACCTACCAACTATCCAAGCAACCAAGAAGCTTGATGGGAAATTTGTTGGACCACTGGAAGTAATAGCCAAAGTAGGGGAGTCAGCCTACAAGTTAAAAATTCCAGTGTCCTGGAAAGTGTATAACATCTTCAACAAAGTCCTCTTGAAGCCATACAAGGAACTGGTGTTTCCAAAGCAAAAGGCAAAGGCAGTGGCATGCAAGGACACACAGATGGTGGAAGAGTCCCAGGAGGACGAGTACGAGGTTGAGGAAATTGTTGACAGTCGCATCAGTGGATGTGGAGGAGGGAGACTAGAATACCTCGTCAAATGGAAGAACTATCCAGTAGAGGAATCCACATGGGAACTGGCTGAGAACCTTGCCAATGCTCAGGCAAAGGTTAAGAAATTCCACAAGGAAAACCCAACTGCGCCAAGGCATTTACAAACCACATATGGGACTAGTCATGTCCCTCAATGGAATTTGCAGGCATGGAGTCAGAAAAAACTATTTGGATGGAATGATGGAAAGTTCGGATGAGAGTATCTGGAGAACATGGAGTGCAGATGGTGCAGGTGGAAGGGGAGCCAGGCAGCAATTCAGGAGCTGCCTGATGATACTGATGGGATGTTCTCTAGAGACCTAGAGTGTGGCAGGCAGGTGAAACCCATGCTTAATTTCCCAAAGAAGATAGATATGGAGGAGCCAGTGGAAGAACAAAGGGCTTGGGAGCGTGATATGGCAGAACTTGCCAAGAAAATCTTGAAAAAACCGGTGAAGGTGGTGGCTGCTAAGGAGAGCAGCAAGTCAGAACTGGACCAACAGAGGAGGATAACAGGTGCTGTGTGCCAGAAGAAAAAGGTGGTAAAGTTTAAAACCACAGTGGAAGAAATCGAGGATGTCGACTCAGAGAAGACAGGGCTTATGCCCGAGGAACAGTGCAAGTGGCTAGACTGCTTTTATGAACAAATGAAGAAGGATCCACACTATGTGGACTCAGCTACTTCAGCCTCTCGGGACACAAGGCCTTAAGGGGGGGGTGATGTTATGAGCATACCCCGGAAATTCCATTTTACAGTAACGACATTAATGACAACTATGCAGATATGGACCTGGAGAGTTGGACTATGATTTTCTCTTCTTTTTCTTTATTTGATCTCACTAGAATGGTACAATACGAAGGCTGGATGGCAGGACTTAGAGCAGGATGCCTACACAACACTATAGCCCTTATTTGGAAGGTGGTTAGGTCAGCATCGGTTATTGGACATACCAAGTGCTGATAAGGAGGATGGCCTGATGATGGGCCTAGACTGCAACTCGAACCAAGGTCTAGATGCCCCAGAGGGGCAGAACAGGAACACCTGGAAGGTACCAAGGGAATGGTACTGGCATTGGTGGGAACGGCCAAAGGTGCAAGACAATAAAATACTGCTGTATGGAGATAGAAGCTGTGGATTGGTCAGGCAGGTGCTGCCCTTAGCTCAACGCTCAAGAGCACTGACACAATGCTAGCCAGCTATGGAAGGACGGGCAATTGGTGTGGGAGAAATATCTCCAGAGTGGTATGGTGGGTGCAGACTCAGCTGCTGTGCATTGATCCTGGCATGAGGGACTTTAGCTGCATGCTGACTGTGCACAGACCAGGGGATGGAGTATATAAGGGCTGTAGTTTAGTGTAGTCAGTCCTTAAGACTCTAGATAGTTTTTGTGTCCTAGACACTAGCTACAGAGCAATCAGATTTGTCTTTGGCTTAACAAGCTGCCACTTGTGGGATTCTTAGGTTGTGTTTAGGGTGCTCCTAACACTCCAGGTGAAGTCAAATTTTTCTGTGGTTGTCTTGTACTTAAGTGAGCTGAGGAGAGTTCAGCAATATGTTAGAGTCTAGCTGGGGCATAATAGCAGTGTGTAACTAGGGCAATGCACAGCAGTGAAGTTGGCAGCTCCTGTATGGGCAGTAGACAGGCAAGGCAGACTCTGGGTGCACTAGGCAGGCAGGGGCATGCTTGGGCATCAAGGGTGGAGGGGCAGACTGAGAAGTGAAGCTCAGGCAAGTGGAGACTTAGCAATAGAATCTATTGCTGAACTGGGGAACCAGTCCAGCACTACTACTCTGTTTATATACAAGGGTCACACTATGAATTACCTAAGCATGAATAATGAGATGCAAGATGCAACAGCTGTGGGTGGCAACAGCTGTGGAGCATTAGTGATGAGTAAATAACATGTAAACAATGCAAACCAAATCAAGTAGCTACTGCAAAAGGGAAACATACAAAACAGCAAATATTCAACACATGTGCAGGAAGGTGTTGAACCTTTGTCCAGAGACAGCCAAGGCCATACTGTTCATAACAGGGATGCACCTGCTATGCATCCAACAAGAAGGCACTTGGGAAATTATTAAATCAAGCTGAGGGTCATGCTTTTACTTTATCAGGCATTTGATCATGATGACATGATCATTGACAAAGAGGTCATGTTATGGTCAGTCTAGCATTGGCATCTCCCAGACAAAGGTTCAACACCTTCCTGCACATGCATGAAACAATTCCCATTTCATATGTTTCCCATTTCAGTAGTTACTTGATTTGTCTCATGTTGTGTAGACTGTTAGGAGCAGAGTCCTAGCATTACTTTTACTTTTTCATTCTAGTGGTCTGGGACCACTGTGGGAACACATGGGACAGTCAGAGACTGTCATAGGAACTAAAAGAACACTTTGTGTGGGTTAGTGCATGGGAGTGTTCAGTGGACAATGAGACAATGGCTGAACAAGAGCCATCTGTATACCAGGAAGGAGACACCCACCCCTATCATTATGAGCACATTATGTCAGCATCACAAGTCACTACAAGGATATGTCATTGGTACAGCCATGGGCCAGACAGGGCTGAGAGCACACAGGCATAGAGGGCCAAGTCTTTAAGGACACAGCCACAGGAGCCCCTATGTGGGATTAGGTCAGCACATACCAATACAGGACTCGAGGGGATTAGTCAGGCAGCACTGCCACAGGATGGCATATGGAAAGGATGCTGTGGGACCAGAACTATGGGTTGCTTGGTCATATGTGTTATGAGCATACCTCGTCCCCATCAATTTTCACAGTAATGACACTAATGACAAATACGCAGATACGGTCTAGAGGAGTCGGACTATATTTTTCCTTTCTTTTTATCTATTTCACTATGCTCAAACGTTTAGAAACAGACTCAGACAATGCCTTGGTCACAGGGACAGACTATACTAGGACTGTGACCCTTATAAGGAAGGAGGTTAGGTCAGCATCGGCTATGGACATAGACTGAGTGCCGACAGGAACAGCGGCCCGATGATGGGCCTACGCCATGAAAAGATACATGAGCGGCACGGTGCCTGAGGGGCGACATGGGAACGCTGAAGAGTACTGACGACTAGGTACTGGCGTAGATGGGAATCGGCCGAGACGCACGACAATAGGCGTGGCCATATATGGAAGGATGAAGTGTTGGTGTGGGAGGAAGTCTCCAAAGAAGGTCATATGGGCGCAGACTTGGCTGCTGCGCATTGTCTCTATTGTGAGGGACTTTAGCTGTGCGCTGGCTGCGCACAGACCAGGGGACAGGTATATAAGGGTTGTAGTCTTAGGTAGCGAGTCCCTAAGACTCTAGATAGTTTGTCATACCTAGACAGCTACTTGAGCAACAGTTCTTGTCTCTGGCTGAACAAGCCCCACTCTTAAGTTCTCAGGTTGTGTTTAGGCATGGTCCTAACATAATCTAGAGTCTTATACCACTCTACCCCGTTGGTTAGCACCGAGCACATTTGGCTCGTCGTTGCTCAGCACACCAACGGCCTAGTTTCATTCTGAGAGGTAGTAACCGTGCAGCTGCGACCTCTCCAGGCAACTACGACACAGTACTGTCAACGGGCATCGAACGAGACGTCCTCAATTCACCCGTTGGGTCTGTCTACCAAACAGTAGCAAACGAGAACACTAGTGTGTTGGGAGAGCGTAGGCAGGAGACCACAGACACGCCCTGAGCATAGTGTATTGTTACTGCCGAAAAACTCAGGAACAAGTGAAAACCCTCGATAAATGTTGTGTATCAAGGCTGAAATAAAGTCCCTTCATACCCTCTGTACTAGCAGCCCCTACTTTGTTATCGGGGCTGATAACTAGGCACAAGGACATTAGGGCGAATTGCCAGGCACACGTTTATTGACAGCTTTTGGACCCATGACACAGCAGACAACAACTCCCTTGTTTCCCAAGGGACATCATCGATTGGCGCGGATTTACAGCCAGAAGAACGGATCAAGTGTCAGTGGAGGCCCAAACTTGATTGAAGATTTATTACAGCAGAACCATCAATGAGACACAATGCAGTGCTCATTCAGTTACATCCTACCCTATGCCCAGGTGTCACTCTCGGAAATCGGGTGCATTTTCGAGGTGGACTGGGTCACAGTTCACGACACGGTCCAGACGGGACCAAAAGAATTTATCAGCGACACAGTCATTCGCCACTACGATAACCATGTCCGGCTATACTGGAAGTACCGGAAGGAGTCACGACGACTCGAGCGCGCTCAAGTGCAGATCCTCCTAAGGGAGCGGGAAGTCCAACAAGAGTTGGAACAGAAGGAGGCTTGGGAAGCCCTTCTAATGGAAAGAGCTGCCACTTGCGCTGTCTTGCGAGCGGAGCGCGCCATGAAAAAGGCAGAGAGGGAATACCAAACCCTCATTGAATTACTGGAGGTCCAATACAAAGGCGATACCTCTAACCCTGTCTGGCTGGCGCTAATGGCGTCAAAATATAATCAATGGTTGTTGTTAATTAACAATGGCAACAAGGCTATCCGACGATACTGGGTGGCAATAGAACGACTCCAATGCGCGCACCACGTAGAGGAGCTATACCAACATGAAGGCATGACCATGAGTCATGAGGACTGGAACACGTGGATGCATGCAATAAACGGAAACATAAAAGCAACCCGCTACGCTAAATGGAAGCGTGAGCAGGAAGAGGAAGAGCGTCGCAAGGGGATACGATTCGATCCCCTCTTAATCACCAAGCCACCTGGGGCTATCATCACCAGAACACCGGAACGACTGTGCACCGAGCTGCTCCCCCATCTTTGATCGATAGGATTGGACCATTTCCTCAGAGACATTGGGGAGGATTCCTGGAACGATCACAAAGCCAGGCTTTTGGGTTGGCACGCCAACATCAAAGCACAACTCCCAGGACCAAGAGCCAGGAGTCCGATTGCACCTAACCAGTGGAGGGAGAACGGGTACTGCTACATGTACCTGTTCAAAGAGGAGTACTACGACAAGTACAACTGGCCAGCTTGGCCTACCCTCTACGATATCATCAGTTGGGAACCGGAGCTTCGTGACGATTCGGTAGTCTTTGCCATACAGGATAGCATTCGACCTGGGCGGTGCCATATCATGGAAGAGTCAGCTGTACGACGAGATGATATCGAGTACACCTGGGACGAACTGGTAGACCTACACAAGGTCTCCCATTACACATGGACAGTACGGTTCGGCGGACAATCAAAGTCCAAACGAACGGCAGCACAGCGAAAGCTCGCCCAGACCCCGATTAAATGAGTCAACCTCAGGACCACGGTCACGGTTGAGCAAGCCTATGCAGAGGCAGCTGGACGAGCATACCCAGCAATAGTAGAACCAAAGCCCCTTGAGCAACCAGCGCGGTCGTACGCAGCAGCAGCTAAGGGGCCTGGAGAAAATAAAGCACGAGTCGTCACTCAGGGAGGTGACGCGGCACATTGGAACAGTGGGGTACCCACCGCAGCGGATTGGCTCTCAAGTGAAGAGTACCCGCAAGGAGCAAATAATGCTCATAAGAAAAGAGAAATCGAACAGTGGCGAAGGATCGTCGAAAGGGAGGCATGGTTGCCTTACCCTTACCCAAAAATGTCGTGGGCCAACAGTGGATTCAACCCGGACATACCAGGTTACTGTTACCTGGTTTTAATTAAAAAGCAATATTGGGACGAGTTCTTATGGCCGGCCTATCCTCAGATCCAGGAAATCTGTTCCTGGGACCACAATCTACGTGAAACGGAAGTGACCACTATCATCCAAAAAACCTATGACAAAGAGACCACTCTGCATATTGAAAAATACAACAGCAACTGCAGAGGATGGTTCCATGTCGAGTGCCTCAACAGGGAAGGAATGAGCCATTACAAGCTAGGCGCCACTCCTTTCCGACTCACGATTGAAATGGTCACACACGTCTACCAAGCCGTATTAGGATGGCGGGAACACTGGCAGGACACTCAAACAATCGAACCCCTATCTAGTACACAGCCAGCAGCTGCAGTAGCGGCTCGAGAAGATGAGATCCACCAGCAGACAGAGGAAAGACAGCGAGCTATTACCAGTGCCAGTCAAGCTCTCGCTGCAATGATCAACGAGTACCAGCGATCCAATCAAAGGGAACCAGGACCTCTTACCAAAGCCGAAATGCCCGCTTTCTACAAAGGAGACCCCCGGACGGTAGATGGATGGTTACATCAGATGGATACGTACTTCATGCTGGCGAGAGAAACAGATCCCAAAAGAAAAGTATCTATCTGTCTCTATAGGATCAAAGGAGGAA
Organism: Amanita molliuscula; assembly: GCA_023014405.1. Lineage (NCBI taxonomy): Eukaryota > Fungi > Basidiomycota > Agaricomycetes > Agaricales > Amanitaceae > Amanita > Amanita molliuscula. The sequence goes on from JAEBUP010000044.1 coordinate 334,076, forward strand.
AGGGGGAGAGAGCTGCAGATTGGAGTGGCGTAAAGCTCAAAGCATTCCAGGAAGCCCAGCAGGAATTCCAGGACAAAATTGATAATAGCGGATGGAGTAGGGAACTAGATTGGGCCCAACTAAACGCAGGAGAGAGCACCGCCGACGATCGAGCATGGGTCAGACGACCACTAGAAAACCAATTCCCATTCACAGACTGGGTGGATTTCAAACAACAGATGCATGATTTCTTCATGTCCACCGAGACCAAGGAAAAAGCAATCGAGGCATTGTTAAAACTACAACAAGGGACGATGATTGTAGAAGACTACATCATTAAGTTCAACTCCCTTACATCGCTGACAGACTGGAACGATCAAGCCTTGATCTCCCAGTTTACAAATCATCTCAACCCTGCTCTAGGTCGGGAACTTATCCGATATGGAGGATTGCCAGACAGCGCTACATTGCATCAAATCCAGACACAAGTCACGGCGCTCACAAGAGCCTACCGAAAAGCCAATGAGGCTTATGGATTCCAGAAAAAACAGACAGAGTACAGGGAGCGAGCTCCAACATTCAGTGGATGCCCACAGTGGCAGTTCAGAGCACCAACCCCAGTCGCATCTGGAAGCCGGTCCGATCCAAATGCAATGGACGTTGACGGAAAAGACGAAAAATTGTGCTCCTACTGTTGGAAAAAAGGACACCTAGTAAAGGAATGCTGGGCAAAGAAACGACACGCAGAGTTAACGTGTCCCAAGTGCCACGAGAAAGGACATGTGGCATGGACCTGTAGAAAACCCAAAACACCACGACGGGAGATAAAGGAAAGCAGGTGGTCAGATATGTCGACAATAGGGAAACGACCCCAGTCGGACATATAGAGGAGGTTCTGGATTTTGCAGAAAGCCAGTAGGCGAGTGCTCAGTGCTGCTGGCTGCTACTCAGGTTGTCGATAGTGATGTATTAGTAGACTCCCAAATTAACATGCATGATTTACTCTACGAATGCAGTGGGAATATACATCACTTGAGAAACCGACGAGTGAGCGCAAAAAAGGGACAACGACTACAACCATGGATGCCGCCATGGATGTTAAGAAGGATTTGGGAGCAACCCAAACAAATAGCAGTAGAATGTCTACAACAATGGGTAGACAATAAAAGGATACAAGAGGTGGATGGACACCTAATAGATGACTTAAACGCTATGACAGAAGTCGACGCTATGTGGAATCTAGAACATCTACGAAAGAAAGTAGTACAAGGGACGGGATACCACAAAATAGACCTGACAGGAATCGTAACAGGAATGGATGAATCAAAAAGCATTCGTGTCAAAATGTTACTAGATTCTGGTGCAACAGGAACCTGTATCAGCACCGACTTCGTGGAAAAACACCAGATACCTAAAAGACGTCTGGTCAGACCCATATCAGTCTACAATGCGGACGGGACAAAGAATTCGAGAGGTGCCTTAGAATACATGGCCAAAATAAAACTACGCATCGGTGAACATGAAGAAGTCATCGAGTGTGCAGTAACGCATCTCTCGAAGACAAGCATCTTTCTAGGCTTCGATTGGTTGCGGAAACACAATCCAACCATCAACTGGAAGAAACAAACATTAGAGTTTAACCGCTGTCTGGGCACTTGCTGGAAGGGTTCATCCGTTCAGGAACCTGAAGATGAAATGGACATTGAAGAGGACCTCGAAGCAGAGGACAGATTATTGGCAGTTCACATTGGTGAACCAGAACTAAATGTCAGGGCCTATGCGTCCACAGCCACGAAAATAGCCGCGGAAGAAGTGGAAAAAACCAAAAAACAAACTCTGGAGGAGGCAGTCCCCAGACATTATTTGGGACACCGAAAGGTCTTTGAGAAAGAGACCTTCGATGAGTTACCACCACGGCGGCGATGGGATCACGCCATAGAATTGATTCCCGGGTCTAACCCAGTTGACTGCAAGATATATCCACTGAATCGAGATGAACAGCAGCAACTGGACGAATTTCTGAAAGAGAACCTGGATTCAGGGCGAATCCAGTCCAGTAAATCGCCCATGGCATCACCTTTCTTCTTTGTGAAGAAGAAAGACGGAAAATTACGGCCTGTACAGGATTACAGGCGACTCAATGAGATGACGGTCAAAAAACCGGTATCCACTACCGTTGATAGGGGAGCTGGTGGATAAATTATCACAAGCCAAAGTCTTCTCGAAGATGGACATACGTTGGGGATACAACAATGTACACATCAAAGAAGGAGATGAATGGAAGGCGGCTTTCCGAACCAATAGAGGACTCTTTGAGCCCTTAGTGATGTTCTTTGGACTCACCAATTTGCCCGCCACCTTTCAAACAATGATGAACGACATTTTCAGAGTCGAAATAGCAGAAGGATGGGTTGTCATATACATGGACGACATTCTTGTATTCTCAAAAAATCAGGAGGAACATACGGTTCAGGTCAACCGTATCTTAGCAAAACTGGAAGAGCATAAGCTCTCACTAAAACTGGAAAAATGCTTCTTCAACAAAAAGGAAATGGATTTCCTTGGAGTTGTCATCAGTGAAAACTTGGTCCGGATGGAATCTGCCAAAGTTAAGGCAGTAACAGAATGGCCAAAACCAATGTGCAAAAAGGAGGTCCAACAGTTTTTGGGCTTCGTAAACTTCTACAGGCGCTTTGTAAAAGACTTTGCCAAAGCAGCCAAACCCTTGACTCGACTTACAGGAAAGGACGAGTGGAAATGGACAGAGTTACAAGATGAAGCATTTGATATGCTTAAGAAAACAATAGCAGAGGAGGTGGTGTTGCGGATCCCCGATGAGGATGGACAATTCAGAGTGGAGGTAGATGCCTCTGACTTTGCCATTGGAGGAATCCTATCGCAACAAGTAGAAAATGACATATGGAAGCCAGTGGCTTTTATTTCAAAATCCCTAAACGATGCCGAGCGAAACTACGAGATCTACGACAAGGAAATGCTCGCAGTAATGCATGCTTTTTACGAGTGGTCCCACTATCTTAAAGGGGCAAAGCACACAGTAGAGGTTCTGACAGATCATCAGAACCTGACTTACTTCAGAAAAGCGCAAAACTTAAATCGACAGCAGGCGTGATGGGTGATGGACTTGCAAGAGTACAATTTCGTCATAAAACACAGGAGTGGGAAGTCCAATACTAAAGCGGACTTACTATCAAGGCGAGCAGGACACACTCGTGGAGAAAATGATAATGAAGGGGTGGTTCTACTCAAAGAACACCTTTTTGTACGGGTCTTTGATGATGATCGTGCAATCGATGATATCATGAAAGACATTAAAGATGTGCCTAAGCGGCAGTGGGAGACACAAGTCGTCGAGGGCCTTGCAAAGGCCGATGGTGAATATAGAATGGAAAAAGGACTCGTCACCTGGAAGGGACGAGTATATGTACCGGCAGTCGTGGCATTGCGAGAAGACATCATCGCAATCCATCATTCATGGGGACACTCCGGAGTTGCAAAAACCTTGGAATCACTAACGAGGAATTTCTGGTGGCCAAATATGCGCAAGGACATCGAAAAATACATTCCAGGTTGTGAAACTTGCCAGAAGGCAAAACCGGATCGACAGGTGCGCGCGGCACCACTCCAACCAAACAAAGTCCCAACGGAACCATGGGAAGTCATATCAGTTGACTTCATGGGACCTCTCCCCATGTCAAAAGGATACAACACGATAATGGTAGTGGTGGACCGATTCACTAAGAAGTCGTACTTCTTACCCACCACTAAAGAAGTCACATCACAGGGAACAGCAGCGCTGTTCAGGGATAATGTATTCCGGGAGCATGGACTCCCTAGAAAAGTTATAAGTGACAGAGGACCTCAGTTCGCTTCAAAATTCATGGCGGACTTATACGGGATGTTGGGGATTCAAGCCAATCGGTCAACGGCCTATCACCCCCAAACGGATGGTCAAACAGAACGCGTAAATCAGGAAGTAAAAGAATTCCTGACAATGTTCGTAAACAATCGCCAAGACAACTGGAGCGATTGGTTATCGGTGGCACAATTCTGCCACAACGACCGAATACATTCAGCAACGGGCTTTACGCCCTTCTTCATGAATTATGGACACCACCCGAACAAGGGATTGGACCCCACCTACGCGCCGAAGGCGGTAGCTGTGGAACAACTAGCAAAAGAGTTGGAGGATGTGCATGAAAAGGCAAAAAGGGCTTTGGAGAAGGCCACTCAAATCATGAAAGAGCGGTATGACAGTCATCGCCAAGCGGCATGGGAGTATAAACCAGGTGATAAGGTTTATCTCAGCACAGAAAACCTCCCAGTCATCTGAGCAACCAAAAAGCTCGACAGAAAGTTTGTCGGTCCACTAGAAGTCCTCGCCAAAGTCGGCGAATCCTCATATAAACTAAAAATACCAGCGGCATGGAAAATCTATAACGTCTTCAATGAAGTCTTGTTGAAACCGTACCAGGAACCTGAGTTTCCCAAACAAAAAGCAAAAGCAGCAGTGCGCAAGGACGCGCAAATGGTGGAGGAGTCCCGAGAGGATGAATACGAAGTGGAGGAAATCATGGAAAGCCGCATTAGCGGACGAGGAGGAGCGAGGCTGGAATACCTCATGAAATGGAAAAACTACCCAGTAGAAGAATCTACCTGGGAACCAGCCGGAAATGTTGCTAATGCACCGGAAAAAGTCAAAAAATTCCATAAAGAAAACCCCAAGGCTCCTAAGCTCATTAGGAACTTACGGAACAGGAAGGTGTACATTCAATACACCGAGACAGTCCCTCGACAAACCCCTAGTGCACCAAGGCACAAACAAAGTCGAGGAACCCATTGGAAAGATAAGCGACTCTTTGGATGGGACGATGGCCGCTTCGGGCCTAAATACTTAGAAAACATGGAGCGCAGATGGCACAACTGGAAAGGAGACAGGAGGGCAATCATGGAATTGCCAGACGACACCAATGGGACGTTCTCTAGAGATCTAGAGCGCGGCGGGCGGTCACCCGTGCTTAATTTCCCAAAAAGGAGAGAAGAAGAAGAGTTAGAAGAGGAGCGCCGAGCGCACGAAAGAGACACTGAGTGTCTTAAAAAGAAAATCTTAAAAAGAAACACACCAGTAGCTGCAAAGGAAAGCAGCGAGTCGGAAGATGACCAACACAAAAGGATCAAGGGTGTTGCACGCCCTACACAGAAAAAAATGGAAAACCACCATCAAGGAGGTGGAAGATGTGGACTCGGAAAGGTCGGGCTTGATGCCTGAAGAACAAGCAGAGCGACTTGCCTGCTTTTACGAATGCATGAAGAACGATCCACACTATGTGGACTCAGCAGGATCAGCCTCTCGGGATGCGAGGCCTTAAGGGGGGGGGTGATGTTATGAGCATACCTCGTCCCCATCAATTTTCACAGTAATGACACTAATGACAAATACGCAGATACGGTCTAGAGGAGTCGGACTATATTTTTCCTTTCTTTTTATCTATTTCACTATGCTCAAACGTTTAGAAACAGACTCAGACAATGCCTTGGTCGCAGGGACGGACTATACTAGGACTGTGACCCTTATAAGGAAGGAGGTTAGGTCAGCATCGGCTATGGACATAGACCGAGTGCCGACAGGAACAGCGGCCCGATGATGGGCCTACGCCATGAAAAGATACATGAGCGGCATGGCGCCTGAGGGGTGACATGGGAACGCCGAAGAGTACCGACGACTAGGTACTGGCGTAGATGGGAATCGGCCGAGACGCACGAGAATAGGCGTGGCCGTATATGGAAGGACAAAGTGTTGGTGTGGGAGGAAGTCTCCAAAGAAGGTCATATGGGTGCAGACTCGGCTGCTGCACATTGTCTCTATTGTGAGGGACTTTAGCTGCGCGCTGGCTGCGCACGGACCAGGGGACAGGTATATAAGGGTTGTAGTCTTAGGTAGCGAGTCCCTAAGACTCTAGATAGTTTGTCATACCTAGACAGCTACTTGAGCAACAGTTCTTGTCTCTGGCTGAACAAGCCCCACTCTTAAGTTCTCAGGTTGTGTTTAGGCGTGGTCCTAACAATATGGAGAGTGTGTAGCCACAGCACCTTGAGACAAAGGATCTAGGAGAGGTCCAGAAGCAATCCAGACATAGGCAAGGCCTAGACAAACCCAAGACAGTGGTAGGGAGAAGATCAAACACTAGCAGGAAAACTGCATGACAAACATGAAGTAGTGCTACTACTCAGCACACATGGCAATGCTGGGAATACAGCAGTAGGTTGGAGATCTCACAGGGAGGTGCTTAGGACCCATGCACTGGGGATCATCCATAGGACTCAGCAGCTCTACAAGAGAGCATAGCAGGCTTAGGGATAGGTTGAAGGACTGGACAACAGACACAGATGCTCCAGGAAGAGGAGACAGGACATGGCAGCCATGGGAAGGCATAAGTCCAGAATAGGATCATGGCATATGGTTGCTCACATGTGTGGCATATGCATGGTGATAGACATCACAGTCCAGAGCAGCCTAGGGAAGTCCAGTAGAGATCCAGGCTTGGCTAGAGTAGCCATTTAGGAAGGTAGTTGTCAAAGGAAGACAGCACTCATGTGAAACATGCACAGGACAGTAGGGATGAGTGCTGAAGCATGGTAGGAGTGTTAGTGGTCTGAGGGAGGTACCAGGGGGGGATTCCCTGGAGGTATATAAGTTGGACAGTAGTGTCTTGAGTCCCTAAGACTCAAGATGGTTTTTCTTACACCCATGTAGGATACCACAAGCACTTTACACTCCCCCTCCCCCCCCCCCCCCCCCCTTACAAGTAGAATCTGAGCTCATTCCAAGATTCTGAGTGGAATCCGAGTCCAATCCAAGTTGATTCCAAGCAGGTGTAAAACTACTAGGAATCCAAGTAGACTCCGAGTCCATTCCAAGCTCAATCCAAGTTGTGAACATTCACCATGGAATCCAAGCTCAGATTCTGAGTACAGTCTGAGTGCATTCCTAGTGGCATCAAAGTTGTGTTATCAACAAATCATGACAGAGTCTCCTAATGATTCAGAATCCAACAGCTCTACCTATCCCAGTCAATTCTTGGCTCAGTCTTGGTATTTAGGGGAATGAGCATGTTGGACCCTGCTGAGACTGTCAGTCAGGTGCCAACCATGACCTCTGTCTCTGTCACAATTTCATCCATGTTCTCACACACCTTTCCACATTCCTACTGCACTCCACTGTGTTTCATGTACATTGATACTCACTTCATAGTCACAAACTGGTTTATTTGCTAAGTACATTTTATGATACCCTTTCCACACATGTTCACATCATCACAGAATATTTTCAATATGTCTAATCAAATTTGTACCCTTTCCCCACATGTTATACACTGAGAATCAATAGAAAGGGAGAATCATGACATTACTAGCTAACAAAGGCATTGCAACTGGTTTATCTTCTTAACTTCATACCCTTTCTACACATGGTCCCAGTATCATACATCATTGAAAATATGCTTCTCCTTGATTTGTAGCTTTTGCCACATGTCAGAGAGTGGGAATTATGACATTGTCAATCAACAAGGATCTTGGTTTACATGCATAGCAGCATAATACATATATTTATGGTCAATTCTTAGTCACAAATTGATGTATTAGACTTGCCATTGTTTCTCACAGTTCAGAAAATCAGATTTATGACATCACCAGTTGACAAAGACCTTACAACTGATTTACATTCCCAATACATATACCATGCATGGACTTTGACACATATTCCCATAATAAATGGCAGTTTTACAAACATCAATTTATTCAAATTTTTGACTAATATATACAAATAAATTAATATGGCAGGTGGGAGTGGGAGAGATGGTGCAAGGGTGAGAGCAAGGGCAGGGTGGGCATGGGTACAAGGGTGAGGGCAGGGTGGGTGTGGGTACAAGGGTGAGGGCAAGGTGGGTGTGGGTACAAAGGCAAGGGTGGGGTGGGTGCAGATATGAGGGCAAGGGTGGGGTGGGTGCAGATATGAGGGCAAGGGTGGGGTGGGCACAGATATGAGGGCAAGGGCAGGGTGGGTGCAGATATGAGGGCAAGGGTGGGGTGGGTGCAGGTATGAGGACAAGGGTGGGGCAGGCATGGGTACAAGGGCAAGGGGGAGGGGGAGGATGAAGGTGGGGCAGGCACAGGTACAAGGGTGAGGGCAAGGACAAAGGTGGTGGTGGTTGCAGGGGCAATGGTGATGGTGACTTGGGGTTGAGGTGGCAGTGGCGAGGGCAGCAGTGGCAGCAGTGGCAGTGGTGGTGACATGGCAATGGGAAGGGTGGCAGGCTGTGAGGGCAAGGATGGGTGTGGCAATGGTGAGCAGCACAGTGATGGTGACCCTCTGTAAAAATCAATAGTCATAAGACAGTCATAGATAGTCAGTACAGTCATGTTGCAGTCATGTATAGTCTAAGCGGGGAAATTTGTACAATCACTGCGACTAATATAGTCATGACATAGTCATGATGTAGTCAAAGACATAGTCAAGTGCAAACATGGAACTCCAGTCATTCAATAGTCACATGTTAGTCTAGTGCAGTCAGCAATAGTCATACTGCAGTCATGTATAGTCTAAGTGGGGAAATTTGTACAATCACTGCGACTATTATAGTCATGATGTAGTCATGATGTAGTCAAAGATATAGTCAAGTGCAAACATGGAACTCCAGTCATTCAATAGTCACAGGATAGTCTACTTCAGTCAGCAATAGTCATGCTGTAGTCATGTATAGTCTAAGTAGGGAAACTTGTACAATCACTGTGACTATGTTATGACTGAACAGTCATAATGCAGTCATATCTAAACATATGTAACAGTCATCTACAGTCAAAGAATAGTCAGATGTAGTCACTCATAGTCAAGATTTAGTTGTTATTGGTCACAATATAGTCCATATGCCATAGTCATATTTAGTCATCTTTAGTTATGCCACAGTCAGAATGTAGTCACACATAGTCAGGAGCTAGTCACAATGCAGTTATGAATATTCAAAATATAAAAAACAAATTGCAAAAAACTACTTATGCAGCTTTTCGCACCTTCTTGCTATTCTTGGCCTATGAAAATGCAAATTAATTGTCACATTGAACAAAATAAAACCATATCAATTGTACCATATTCTTGATCTCCTCAGTAAACATACCATTTGGCAGTGAGGTTGTGGTGCAGGATAAGACAAGTTTGACGAGATCTAGGTGTTGTTCAATTCATTATTGATTCACTATTAAAGTTGAACTTGCCAGCTTTCTTTGCCTGGCTTGAAACCACACCAAGCTTGTGATTGGTTATTAACTTGTAGAGATCATCCTTACTGACATACTATAACTGTCCATAAGCAATGCAATGAACCTGGAGGGTGGAAAAACTTACCCCCATGGCCGCTTCATCCAATCTGTCTGTGCTGTGTGTTGGGCTGTTAGTAGAATGATCATTTGCTGCACTGGTGACATCGCTGGCAGGTGCTGAGGGTTTGTGCGAGACTTCTACATCCATGATTGCAGCGGGGGATGTGATGGTAGATTGTTGCCCTTTGCCTTTCACAATTGGCTATATATACATATACATTACTATTGTGGGGAAAGAGCAGACAAAGTAAACCACTTACACCTTTTGCTGCAGTCCACAATGACCACAGGTGTTCTGTTAAAAGATCTAGATATGAGTCACTCATGTACTGTAGAGGAGGCTTTCCCCCCTGTATCAATTCTGCTTCCTTGTCATGACAAAGTGAGTGTGCCACCTTGGCTGTTTTGACTGAGACTAGAATGAGCTGACAGGCAGTTTTGGGCAATCCTATATCCGTCCATGATGTAAGTGCATTGCGCCAACCCTTGAATTGAGTGTGTCCCCATGTTTCGCCAAGTTTGTCTTCATCATACTTGCCAGCATTGGGATCAGCCCCATCAATCATTTTGAAGAGGTTTATCACAGCTTCTGATGGTGAGCCACTGCCAAACGATGGATCAATTTGCATGGAATTGAGGAGATTGATGCCATTTGAGAGCATGGGGAATTTTTTATTAAAGATACCTAATCCTTCCAGTCAGTAAAGCCTTCACAGTCTAGCCATACTTACAAAGTAAATTCTGGGTTGTTGGTTCAACATTGATGTATGCTGTATCAAATGCTCCCGTTTCATTTCGCTCTTGTTCTGGTACATCCAACATTACTTTATCATTGCCCACATCCTGAACTGGCAAGGATTGCCCAATGTGGTCCACCGGAGCATGATTTGGCTCCGCCATTTGGCATGTTGTTTCAATGCCTGGCCCGACATTCGGGGCTACTGGCACAGGAATTGGCCGTGCACCACCCCTGCGCAGACAATTCTGTGTAGGTGGGTTTGACTTTGTCTGCAAAACTGGCACAAAGGTCCTCACTCCAGGCAACTGGCCTGAGCTTGCTGGAAAGATATGAGTATGTAGGCATCAACACAGATAAAACAAACATACATGGTGGGCAATCATTAACCTTTTTTGCCTGTTTTCCAGGCAATTGCACTGTTAACTGTGTGCGTGACTGTTTGGCTGACTGTACAGGCTTGTCCTCCTCACCACCCTCACCATCCCAACTATTTGTGTCATTGTCTGGGTGGTGTGACAGGTCATCACCGTAATCTCCCCTCATATTTCGCAGAACACCCTGAAGTATATGTTTCGCTTTCCAATGCTCAGCACAGAGCGCTACGAGGGGATGCTGCTTCTCGAGCTGGAGAATAGCACTTGTCCATTCCTGTGGATGACTTTGCTGGTAATATTGGGTCATTCCTTGTGATCGTTTCCCATCATGGGAGCATTTGGGTATGCCGACTGGCAAAAGAATGGCATTGGCAATTGAATGTGCCAAGGAGCGAATGGTCCCATAAATACTGTCATCAATAACTGAACTGTCCTCCCTTCGGATCGCTGTCTTCATATTCAGGCGACTGGGATTGCTTGTCATCATACCAACTTTGGGGTCCTTCTTGCATTCGTTGAATGTCCACAGAATACTCGGTGGGTATTCAGCTGGACACATGGATGAATTCCCAAATTGGGTCAATGAGTTGGGAGGAACCTGAGGCATGTGTGAAAGGGTATTGGGATGGAATGTATTTTGGGTAATTTGATATCATTCTTGATGTAGGGCTGCTGGTCTAAGTTCAATTAGTATATCTTGTCTACAAGAAGATTCATTTGAAACATACATTTTCATCTGTTGCATAAGATCACAAACCAACATGTTCGAATCCTTCCACACTCCCATTACCTCATGAGAGAGGCTTATGTAGTCCTTCGACAAAGTGTCACATTCATGATATCATTGCTGCACACTTGGTATCCAGAGTAGCTCATTGATGCTTGCATGGCACAGTTCTTCGATATTTTCGAATTGTAATTCATCTGAAATAGGTGTTGTTGGTGACTGAGTGCCATGCCATGGCTGAGCTTGACTGGGAAATTGTGGCCTGATCAATGTCATCAGGGGTGGGTCATGTAGTTCCTGTGGTGAACTGCTAGTTGAGTGGTGGTATTGTGACAAACTATGGTGTGACTGGCCTAATGGGGGAAATTGCTGCATCCTGGAGGTGGAGGGGGGATGATCATATGTCTTTGTGTGGCGACTTGAGCTCTGGGACCTTGAAGATAACGAATATCGGATATGGTCAGATACTATCCTGCCACAAAGTGAGCTTCGTTGAAATGATGCATTGTGTGAGGCTGGTGAGGGTCCATGGTGGCTAGCTTCATCATTGGCCTCAATATGGTCGTCTTGAGTGTGGTCCAGAGACATGGATAGGAATAAGGTTGAATAATTATTCACTGCCGGTCAGTGTGTGGGTCAGTGCATGGGAGAGATTCTGTCACATAGTCGCACACAGAGAACTTCATGCACAAAACCCTTTATTGGCCAAAGGTTCTGTGATGGGGGTTGTCATTGGCATTGCTAATACATGTAAATGTTGAGTGTGTCATAGATGTGCACAGTGGTGAAGGGGATAAAGGAGAATGCAACTGGGGATTGTGCCCTGTTGGAAAGATACTTTCTTTTTGGCAATTTCATGATAAATTGAGGCCATCTGACAAAGACATTCATGGATAGAGTCTCTGCGGCACTAGTGTGGAAGGGAGGTTGGCGCGCATTGGTACAGATCTTGTGTCAAATTCCCCAGCTAGTAGGGCTAGAAGATAACTGAGCTTGCTGTCGATCAGAGAATCCTGTCACCAGTCCTACTATGCATGAAGAAGTTGCAGGATGCCTGTGAGAAGATTGAGGAAGTGGGGGCAATGTCGGAGCCTTTCTAAGTTTTCTGGGGTATTTTCTTTGCAGCCTTGGTCCAATAAGGATGGATAAAACGTGGCTATACCTTCTGAGGGTTGTGAAAACATGGAGGGTGGAAGGACCAGTCCTGTGATAGGTTCTTCCAGGTGAACCACTTCTGATGACGAAAGCACTTGGGACTTTGAAGTTGAGTGGGATGCAGATGGTGTAGAATCCTTTGTGGGAAATGAAGATGGGGTACCAAGAATCTTGTTTGAACCTGAGGTGTGAGACGTTGGGATGGGGATAGCACTGGTACATTTGCTGGGTGCAACAGGAGCACAAATTTTATTTACCAAAGGGATGTTGTCCCTTGTGGCATCGAAGTCTTCAGGCTCATCACCTGGGTGTGGGCTGGACACACTGTTGGCACCACCTTCCCCCAGCTCTAAACCCCAGATGCTGCTCCCCACAATCGGATGGCGAACACAAAACCCCATGAACCAATTGTACAACAGATTGTGCTGTGATTGATAACACAGCACCCCAGCTGCTGAGCCAGGGGTGGCAAGTCTTCTGATGTAAATTGTGAGATTGTATCAGATGGAAATGAGCAAAGAATAAGGAAACTAACTCAAGACGGCTCTGACTAGATAGAACATCTTCTTTGTGCCCTTGAAGAAAGGCATTTGAAGGAGTTCTTTGGCTGTTGGACTGGGTCAAAGATTGAGTGAACATGAGACAAATAGACTTGAAGGTGGAGGCTTACCATTTGGAGAAACCTTTTACCAGACATTGATCAACAACTTCTTTGAAGGCACAGGAGTATTTAAATGCAACATTCTCTGTCTATCATAGGAGGGTCTTCTTGGATGCTTGGGATGCATGTCAACAAAAAGGAGGGCGAGTGTGCGACTATCTCACATTCTGATGGCAGGATCCCTGGAGCAGGTGGATGATCCTTGGTTAACCCAACAGCTGTAATACCGAAGCTCCACATGTCCGCAGATGAGCAGTACCGCTTGCCTTGGGTGAGCTGCAGAGCCATCCAACAAGGCTGACAAGGGCAATTAGATAGACTCAGGATGTCTTGTGATCACCAAATTTTGCAGAGCGACTTGACTGCTTGTTCTAGCGAGATTACCAGAATCAAAAACGGACCTTGGCAGCCTATTCCATCTACCATTTCTTTGCACACTTTGACAGGTGGTGGGAAAGGTTTGGGATCATGTCTGAGGATGTATCCGAAATTGACTAGATTTGTCTGTAAGATGTGTAATGAACTTGAAACTTGGACTTACCATGAAAGAAATGTCCTGGAGAAGCACTGTCAGAAAGTGAATTACTGGATGGAAAATGCTTACTGTCAGGTGCAACAAGCAGATTATCCAGGTGGCAGTTGCCCACTCCTAGTAGATAAGTAATGACACAATAGCCAGCTGTTAGCTGTTGTCCTTCACTCATCCCATCACCAATGGTGCATATCGGAATGGAGTTTCTGAGCGTCCATGGATGAGACCCTGGTGCACCATTGGGGTCCATCAGCAGCATGGGTGGTGCCACCATGTATTCAAGGCTGCCAGCAAGGGCATTTGCAAGGGGCTCATCAAACGAAGCAGAAAACCTGTGTGAGTCATGATTGTGGGCGAACCTCTCTATGAACAATTCCGACGTGTGGCTGGAGGGGAACATGCTAACTTCAACTTCTTTGTGTACTTCAACCTTTTGCCCAGCAATATCTAGCTGAGTGTCTAATCAAGGCATGATAATCTTCGCCCAGGGTGTAAAACATAAATTGGTGTGAGAGATAGATGGATCAAGGCAGAATTCGAGGAGTGTTACAACTTCTCCCCTTTTACGCTTACTTGCTACAATAACCTTTCTTCACTTCGTTGCTATGCTTTGATACTTGTTTCATCTACCTGGACTGCCCCTCATTTCACTTCCTTTTATACTTCTTCATTGTTCTCTAGGCAGTATATAAACCCCCACATGTACCGTAGTACTTCAGTTCCAACTTAATTGAGTATTGTCCTTTACTGAACAAGCCTCTCGCTCTCGTCGTCCTCCTCATTGCTCGAACCATCTTTGTCGTCGTCTAGCATAACAAAGACAAGCACCTCTGTCCATTGACTGGGATTAGACCGAGACTCTGTCGTCATTGTTGACTCAGCAGCGAACCAAGGGCATCGATCCTAACACAAGTTGGAACTCACTGAACCGCTTAGTGCATCGTCACTAGCTAGACAATATAGATCCGAAACGACCCGAAACCAGACTCTCTAACCAGAGACCACCGAACGATTCCTTTCTCTTTAAAGGAACATATTATCTAGAAAGACAGGAGCTCTTTTTCTCGACACTAAATAAACATTGGGAATTTCGAGGAGTAGGAAAGAACAAGAACACCCCAGTACCCGACGAATACTTTGAAGGGGATTACATTGAAGGAGACGAACACTCACTACCTGGAAAACTTTGGGTTGAGTGGAGAAATGAACAAAAAGAACCAGAAGAAGAACCAGAACTATATTTCAAGAGACCCGAAGAAACCCTTTGGTGGGAAGAATACTGTAACACAGAATTTGATTTAGACGGTACTGATCCATACTACTCTCTCTCTGAAACATCCATAACAGGGTGGAACACCTTCTTGGAACAAAAACAAATCGAATACGAACTAGAAAACCCGAGACCTGAAACAGACGCTGAAACCGACACAAAACAAATGGCAACTAACATTGAAACCACTGATGCCCCCAGGGGAGACATCAAACCAGTCTCAGCACAAATTTTCACAGGAGATCGGACCGAAGCTAAATCATTCATCAACTGGTTTAGCAATTTCTTTGCAATAAACGCCCACAACTATGAAGGGAAACATGAAAAGAAAATCAGATATGTCCTCCAATGTCTAGGAAAGGAACTAGACGACTGGAAAGAAATAATCCACGATCAACTGGACGAAAAAGATGGACTTACTTGGGAAAACTACGACACCTTTGTCAAACGATTCCTTGACGACTGGGGAGAAGTCAACACTGCAGTCAGGGCGCTGAATGAGCTCACTAAATTACGAGTTGGAGGAGAGATCACTGTCCCGATCTACATCCGAAAATTTAGAATGCTCATAGGATCTTCCGGATTAACTGGAATTACTGCCCAACTCCAAGCATTCATCCGAGGACTACCAACCACCATTGCTGCCAAGATCCTCGAAGGACAAGGCGACTTTAAAACTATCACAGACGCCTACAGAAAAGCGGAACAACTCAATGCAGCATGGGAAATGATGAAAGCATTAGGAAAAACTGATACAGGGCATCGATTCAATAAAACAGGGGTACCTAAAACAATCCACACCATACCAACCGGACGCCTTACCGATGGGCAACGAGAAGAATACATGCGTTCTGGGAAATGTTTCAGATGCGGAACCATTGGTCACCTATCCCGAAATTGCCCAAAGAAAGATACCACCAAGAACCCACCCCCCTCAGGACAATTCACCAGAACAATCACCGAGGATAACGATGCTAAGAAAATTCGCACTATGATTGCGGCTCTCAGCACAGAGGAGCGAGAGACTCTCCTCACTGACCTTGAAACCGAGGGTTTTTAAAGCGGAGGAACCAGAAAGCGGTTGGAACCTCCAAGAACGATTATGGACAGTTAGCACTCGACTCTGTAATAGTAAGATCAAATAATAATCAACGACTCTCAATAACTGTCCAATCACCCGAATTACCCGCTGAGATATCTGCCCTCGTTGACTGCGGAGCAGAAGGAAACTTCATTGATGAAACTATAACAAAAAACATGAACAAGAAACCACTAAACCGACCAATACGAGTTAAAAACGCCGACGGAACAGTAAACTTAAACGGAATGATCACACATAAAGTCAAGATTCCCTACCACATCAGAAATCTACAAATCGAAACAAGCTTCCTAATCACTAAACTGGGAGATCAAAAACTTATACTTGGACTCCCCTGGTTAGAAAAACACAACCCAACAATAAACTGGAAGGAACGGACCCTTGAGCTCGATCACCAACACAAACCGACAAAGCAGATAGAAAGAAACCTGGATCAGGAAATCAACGAATACTGGATCAGGGTTAAAACTTCGGCATCACAAGCACTAGAACACACGCTATGCAAAGAAACCATAACAATGCTGCCAGACGAGTACCAAGGATGGAAATCTACCTTCGAAAAGGCACCTTCAGAACAATTCCCAGTCAGACACACATGGGATCATGCAATCGATCTCAAAGCCGGATTCACCCCAAAAGTCAGCAAAATCTATCCTATTTCTCAAACTCGAAAAATGCAAGTTCTGCACTCAGGAAATTGAATTCCTCGGAATGATCATTAGACCTGGGGAGATAACCATGGACCCGATCAAACTGGCAGGAATAGCAGATTGGCCGACACCAACAATGGTCAAGCAAGTACGATCCTTCCTAGGATTTGGGAATTTCTACCAACGATTCATTGGAAACTTCACAAACCTTGCTCGACCACTTATTGATCTCACAAAAAAAGATGAAGCGTTCCTCTGGACACCAGAATGACAGGTGGCATTTAACAACCTAAAAAAACGCTTTACAACAGCCCCTGTGCTCCGAATGCCAGATGTCACCCGACCATTCATCCTGCAAACTGACGCCTCGAATAAGGCAACAGGAGCAGTACTGAAACAAGCTGATGAAGCAGGACTCCTACACCCTTGCGGCTTCATTTCACACGCCCTGACCACGACAGAGCAAAACTATCAGATTTATGACAGGGAACTACTGGCAATCATCAAAGGACTTGCAGCATGGCGACACCTTCTTCATGGATCACCTCACACTACTATCGTCCATTGCGATCACAAGAATTTATCCTTTTATCGAACCCCACAACGCCTTACCCCCAGACAAGCCAGATGGTCCTCCTTCTTAAGCGAATTCGACCTTCGAATAGAGCACGTCCCTGGAACTAAGATGTTTGAAGCAGACGCCCTATCTCAACGACCAGACCATGTCGGAATGGACGACACCCCAGAAGAAACCACGGTGTTACCACCTGAACGATTCATCAGGCTTATAGCAGACGACCTAGCAGAGAAGTTGTGCAAAGGCATGATTAAAGACGACTTTGGACAAATACTAGTCGAAGTAATCCAAAATCATCGAGCACCACCAATAAAATCAAAGCTGCAAGACTGGACATATGTCGACCACATCGTACATTACCAAGGAAAAACCTATGTACCCGATCAAGATGGATTGCACACTCAACTCATTAAACTGACACATGAATCACCTACATCTGGGCACCCTGGATGATTTAAAACTCTAGAATTACTCAAACGGAACTACTGGTGGCCCGGAATGAACAAGCATACCAGAGAATGGATCGAAGGATGCGCGCTCTGCCAGCAAATGAAAGTAAACACGCATCCCAACACCCCTGCCCTACAACCGATCAAATCTAATGCCACCCGACCCTTCCAACAAGTCACAATTGACTTCATCACAGACCTACCAATCGCCAACAGCTTCGACTCAATCATGGTCATGGTGGACCATGGACTTACAAAGGGGGTAACCTTTTCCCCTTGTCACAAAACGATTGACGCACTAGGGACCGCGGATCTATACATAAATGAAAACTTCAAACGATTCGGTTTACCCGATATCCTCATATCTGACAGGGGACCGCAGTTCACATCTAAAGTATTCCGTGAAATAGGAAAAGCGCTGGGAATAAACCATAGAATGAGCACAGCCTACCATCCCCAGACAGATGGTGAGACGGAACGAGTCAATCAAGAACTAGAAGTCTACCTCTGAATGTTCTGCACAAACGAACCGCACAGATGGAAATCGCTACTGCCAATTGCGGAATTCGCTCACAATAACCGACACCATGATACCATCAAAGCATCACCGTTTCAGCTAATGTACGGAATAGACCCTGTCGCTATTCCCACAGCCGCATTCCCCATGACGACCCCAGCAGCTGAAAACCGACTACGAATGCTACAAAAGGCTAGAGAAGAAGCACTCACCACACACGAACTCGCTAGACAAATGGTAGCGCTCAGAACAAAAGACAAAAGTATCAGATTCGAGAAAGGAGACAAAGTCTGGCTCGAAAATCGAAACCTCTGAATACCCTATGAGTCAAGGAAGCTAGCGCCCAAAAGAGAAGGACCCTTCATGATTGAGCAAGTACTAGGACCTGTCACCTACAAACTGAAACTCCCCAAACAATGGCGCATCCATCCTGTGTTTCATACTACATTGTTAACCCCATATAAGGAAACAATGGCGCATGGACCAAACTTCATGAAACCACCCCCTGACCTCATCAACGGACAAGAAGAGTTTGAAATAGAAGCAATCATCACACACAGAAAACGAGGAACCGGCTATCAATACCTAGTCAAATGGAAAGGGTATGGACCGAACGAAAACTCATGGGAACCTGAAACAAATCTGAAAAACGCTGCGGACATCCTTAGAGCATATAAGAACCGCCGAGACCTGCTATGAAAACCATGGGCCAGTATCGCAACAAACAGATCCTCAGACAGAACGCTAGACATACCAAAAACATCGCTTCCCCCTACTCCCGATTCTCTCCCAGACAATCTATCCCAAAACTTAGACACCTAATCATCCAACTCCCTAATCGAACCCATCCTCACCAAGGACGACGCACAATAGGAACAGCCTTCATTGAGATACGCAAAATCCTGCTCTATCGAACAAAAGTACCATCACTACACCCAGTATACAAAACACAGATCAGCTCCGACTCCCAGACACCAACCGACGCCATCAGCAGAAATCGCCATGTCAGGGAAGCACGAAGAGCACTGACCTTATGGATCATTGACCAAACAAGAGACCTGGAAGCGGCGGGAGTGACCTGCCTACACCAGACAGGGGCACTATTCCCAGACAAAATCAATTTCCCATCCAGTGGACCGCTGAACTTTAACTTACCCCCGCACTACCTATACATCCTGCACGGAGGGATACCACCTCCATACCCGAATCCACTGCCACCACCCCACTACTGCGACTTTGAATGGGAACCTGGATACCCAATGATCACAGGCATCATTCATCACACAAACCAGGGGACGATTACGCATCAAATTCCGCCTAGACCACTACACGAACCATATTTGGCTGAAAGACCTCCCACATGACCTAATACTCCCAGACCAGAAGCATTGGCCAATCAACTTTTACAAAACATCCTCTCTATTGACGCAGACGATTCATTCTGGGGCATGGAATACTTCGACGAAGTCAACCTATAAAGAACGAGACTCCCACTTCCTAGCCTTCCAACCAACATCACAAATACAAAGATGTTCTCACTCATCGCCATCCTCGTCACCCTCGTCTCTACTCTTTTCCCCTCTGTCCTCATTGGAGGACTTGTTCTCGCCACCCTCCTCACTACCCTCGCCCTCGCCTACTCTTTTCCCGAAAAACTCCCCGAGCTCAATGTCTTCACACCACCCCTCGAAATCTTCATCGAAACCGAGACAATGATCTACACCGACGACGACCTACACATCCACCTGCATGAACTCGTCGAGGAACCACCTATCGCAGAAGAAGTCATTCCTGCACCTATCCCCAGGTCGAACCCCCTCGTTGCTGCCGCCTCTCTAGAGGCCTCGTACATTACAGCCAATCTCCGAGACCTCTCTGCCCCACTCGGAGCCCTCATAGGACTCACCCTCACCACCGACCCCAACGCCATGACCTATGCTGAACGAGATCTTGCGCTCCAAGAACTTCGTCAACTGAAAGTCACCCTCGACTCCGTACAATGGCACATCGACACTGTGCAAAAGGACGTCGAAAACATCGTCCACTGGTATGAGTCTAGAGCAGATCATGCCTGGACAACTCAAGGCTGGCCTTAAAGAAGTTGGTGACTTCTCGCATAGGGAGGGGGTAATGTTACAACTTCTCCCCTTTTACGCTTACTTGCTACAATAACCTTTCTTCACTTCGTCGCTATGCTTTGATACTTGTTTCATCTACCTGGACTGCCCCTCGTTTCACTTCCTTTTATACTTCTTCATTGTTCTCTAGGCAGTATATAAACCCCCACATGTACCGTAGTACTTCAGTTCCAACTTAATTGAGTATTGTCCTTTACTGAACAAGCCTCTCGCTCTCGTCCTCCTCATCGCTCGAACCATCTTCATCGTCGTCTAGCATAACAAAGACAAGCACCTCTGTCCATTGACTGGGATTAGACCGAGACTCTAGTCGTCATTGTTGACTCAGCAGCAAACCAAGGGCATCGATCCTAACAAGGAGAGCAGGAAAAGGTTGACAATTCAGTGTATGTGAGATAACTGCAAATGAGATCAATGAAGCTCAATACCCAGCAGGAACTGTCAACCTACTTTGGATGACTTCCTCCTGCAGTCAAGCAAGATGCATGAGCTGTCCCTGATAGAATTGGCTGCCGAATTTCCTCCCAGCCACGCCTGTGTTGCAGATTCCATGTGGCCATGATAGCTTCCTTACTGGCCATATCATGACTCGTGTTCACATCTGCATTGGACTGCTTGCTAGACATGTTTGATGCAGCCGAGATGGAATAAGTGATAGATGCTGGGGAGGAGCTGAGCTTGCCCACCCCACCAAGTCCAGGAAGAGAAGCATTTGTTGTGCCCAAAGCAGACATTGACACCGAGGTGGCAACGGATAGTCCTTGGTCCTTTGCCTGTATGTCCATCATGATTTGCCAGAGAGACAGCATGCCATTGTTGGGATCAAACACCAGTAGGTCCTGATAGTTTGTCAGATGCATGCAATGATGCAGACTATTACTAGTTTTGCCTCCCAGATGGGCAGGCAACATGGGCAAAAGGCTACCAGGCAAACAAGCTTTGGATGAGTTGATAAATGTTGATGAGCATTGGCTTGGGCCAATGCTATATCACTGCTTTGGGATAGATTAGTAAGCAGGTCTTTATATAGTCAGTAAGGAGTATTAGTCAGCAGTCTGGGACTCCTACACTGTACCCTCATGTTTTAATTCACCTCCTTTTGCCACTGTTACCAACTCACTCTCATTCATTTTATCTCTCCTTGCCTTTGGCATCGTTGGACACAGCTGCCGGTCACATCACTGCTGCCTGCACCCAGTCACACCCACAATGGATCCCCTCACCCAGGCATAGGTGTCGGGAATCTTCCAGGACTCACCCCCCCCTCAGTGCTCCTCTGCCTTTAGGCACTGGAGTAGCTTATCAAATTGGCTGCCCCAGTGAGGCCTTCGAAAGAATTACGCCATCAACCCTGTCTGAGTAACCCCATGATCAGCAAGCCCCCAGACACTACGCCAACCCCGGCAATTCCGCTCCTTCAACATCTTCAGTTTCCACCAGTTCCAGTAGCTCCAGTGCCAGTTCGTCAACCTTTAGCTCCAACAGTCTACCTATGAAAGCCACAATGACCAACTATGCCCTGCCTACCAAGCCCATGCCAGCTCGTTACAATGACACTGCACCCCGCTTCGAATCCAGCCAACCCCACCACCTCACATGCTACTTCAATGAGCTTGAGCTATTATTCAGTGAAGCTGGAATCAACTCTGTGCAGCAAAAGAAGGCATATGCGCTGTGTTATCTCCACAACATGGAGTACGATTTGTGGAGAGGAGTGGACACCTATGACACAGCATCTGCATACGAGGAATTCACAGCCTCAGTCATCGTGCTATATGCCAGAGTCATCAACAAATGTGAACATACACAGGTGGAGCTAGACCAGCTAATTGAAGAGACTTTCCGGCTCAGAATCAAAACCGCAGAAGAACTATGCAGCTACTACCAGCGATTTTTAGTGATCACTAGGTATCTCCTTAGGAACAGACAACTCACAATGCACCAGCAATGCAAATACTTCTTCAAGGGATTCCAAGTCTGTGTCAGAATAGAAATGTATCACTACATGCGAAGCCACTACCCAAGTGTGCACCATGACGACCCATACTCCCTCGAGCAAACCCTAGCAGCTGCGAAAGAAGTCATTCAAGGCTCATCATTCTATGATAAACTGATCAACAAGCCCACTGCGCCCCATATCATCAATTCCGCCAACTCCGCAGTGTACCCCGCCAATTCCGCAGTCTATCCCACCAACTCCGTGTCAACTCCGCTTGTCAAACCTGAGCCAATAGTTACACCCAGAATAAAGACAGAAGACATGTTCGGCATGACAGAAAAGATGGCCCAGAGCTTGCAACAGACTCAAACGATGCTACAGTCACTAAACCAGTCAGTTGTGACGAACCAGATTCGTGCGCCAACCCCGCGGAATTGTGTGACAGCCCCACGGAATTGTACAACAGCCCCACGGAATTGGTCGCAAGCCATGCCAGCCACTAGTGCCAATGCAGTCCTGCTAGGATCAAGTTCTGGATCATGTCCCTCGATGTTCTATGCACCCCGCGACTACTATCAGGAGCTAACGGCAACAGCAGGTACCACATTGATGCTAAGTTATGAGACTGCAGCAGTGAACCCCGCAGACAATGTTGACAAAGAAATTGAGCGGATGCAGAGGACCCTTCTAGCGTTGCAAGCAAAGAAAAAGGTAGTATCTGACAGAATAGAGAGCCCCCTATGAGCAAAAGGAACAGAATCATGACCACCAGCATCAGCACCAGCACCAATGCCAATGCCAATGCCAGAACCAACCCCACCCATACCCCACAGACCACCCAGATTCGTCGAAACATGCAAGGAGAAGCAGCAGGATTTCAGTAAGCCTCGAGGAAGTGATCAGACATCATAGAGAGGAAACCACAATCAAGCCAGTCCAGCAGAAGCCCAGTGAATTAGAAACCAGTACCCCATCAACCAGCACCAGCCCCCACAAGACAGATTCCGACATTTTAGCACCAACCCTGCCATCCTCCATCCTCGATAGTCAGCCCATCAAGTTTAGTCCACCGTCAAGTCACACAATATATCAAATTTCAACTGAGTTCCCAATCATCAAGTCCCCAGTAGCAGCCGCCAAGTCCCCAGAAGCAAATATAGTCAAACCTAGTTGCCCCATCGAACCCTGTCACACTCCAGTCAATTCCACCCCAACTCCGACACATCAAGAACAGAACATTAGGCATCCCGCACCAGTCACGCAAGTACCACACCACTGCCGTCATTCCGCTTGCCACCTATGGGCGACATGGACCAATGATGAAGATATCAGCAGTGATAGCAACAGTGACGAAGATTCAGTAATCGACGATTGGCCAGATATAGACGACGATCCCAACCCAGGAGGCAGCTACTACTGAACAGAAGACATGAGATCCACAAGATACCCAGTACATAGCCACACCATTCACCATTCTTCGTTTGTCAAGATTTATTTCAATTCACATTTCGACCACCAGCAATCAACCATCCAGTTCCTTTGCGCAACTGACTGAGGACAGTCAGATTTTTAAGTGGGGGGGAGATGATGAGCATCATTCTGAGCTAGGGGTGTATAGGAGTCATCTGCAGGTATTCCATGATAGCAATGAGCAACTCTGCGCAATTCCACGCAATTCCATGCAACTCCGCATTTTTCCGCAGTAAGGCAAGCATCACCCACGACCAATGATCGAGTCACCTCCTGCGTATGCCATCGAAACCCCACACCAGTTGGCCATTCACACCCGATATCATCACTCTATCGGCCGAGTTGCAGGAAAATCGTCAGCCGGCATAGCTTAGTTCACCAGAGAAGGGACCATGCCATCAAGCCATATCCATGTTAGGCAGATCTACAGCCCAAGATCCAAGAGCCATGTCATCCATAGCGATGCACCAATGCAGCAGATTAGGACCCTAGCAGATGAATAAAGCCATCGGCCGACGATCAGATATGGTATAGACTAGTCAGGTCTGCGGAATATCAAGAACAGGGCCATGTCAAGTCAGATGAACCCTGGAGTTGCTGCACATGGCAATCAGGCAAGTCTATTTCAATCCGACAAGTCTATTAGCATCCCATGCAGGATTGTGATATTGGTTCTCACCACGGCACTTGTATTTCACCATCGTGTCCCTCAGCTAGCCCCATTGTGAGAAGACCTTCAAGACAGATTTGGATATATGGTTGTGAGGAGAAATTTTATAAGTGTTATTTTGTTGTCTAGAGTAGAAAATCATATATAAAGCCCATGTACAATTAACATACCAGCCTAGTACCAGATTAGATCCCAGAATACAATATCCCTTTGAGCCTCAGCCTCCAGTCTCACCCTCCTTGTCTCATTTATGTCTCAAGTCTTGTTGCACTTTGTGTTCCACATTGCTGCCATTACACACTTGTGTGCTATAGCATTATTTTCTGTGAACTCCACAGTTCCACGCCTAGTAGCATTGACATCCAGTGCACCAGAGTTGACGGGAATCCTTCCACAACCTCACACCTCTCCTTTCCTCCCTATTTCCAATAGCAGAGTGAACTTATCAAATTGGCTGCCCCAGTGAGGCTCTCTTGGAAGATACCACCAACACCCCCTCTCAACGAACCCTCCCTTGGTGCAAAAACTTTCGTTTCACACATCCAACACTCGCCGCACCTTCGTTAACAATTTTCATGATTCGTTTTGCCTCTGGTGCACTCTTTCTGCCAAATGCGCCCACTTTCTGACAATGGCACCCACCTCCTGGCTGTGACTGCGCTTTTCCGACTGCACAAAACTTTCGTTTTCACCTCCTGCACACATCTGACACCCACCACATCTTTGTTAAGACCTTTTCGACCAGCCCTACCTGTTTTCCACCAAACACGCCCATTTTCCGATGTCTGCACCCACATTCCAACAGCACCCATGTTTTTCCGACTGCGCCCACACTCATTTTCGCCTCCTGCACCCATCTGATGCACACCACACCCTCGTTTACGACCTCGACAATCGTTTTTACACCTGACACACCTGTTCCCACTGAGAGTGCACACTTTCCGACATCTGCACCCATGCATTTCCGACTGCACCAACTCTGTGCTTCGACCTGCGAAAGCTGCTGCTCACCACATTTGCAATGACTACGACCTATCAACAGCATTCTTGCCCATGTGTACTGTGCCTACATCTTGCGTTTACCATTTTATCTGCGATTACCAGCATTTTACCTTCGACTAACAGCATTTATCAGTTTTCTTTCAACTACTGCACCTACACTTGACAACTGCATTTGCCAACCCTCGTAGCCACCACTCGCCGTGGTAGTGGCAACCATAGCTTGTCAACAGCCATGCCTGCACCTGTGCCCAGGCCCTCGCAACCTTCACCTGTGTACCCATGCCCTCATCCTTGCTCGCCCAGCTGTACCCATACCTTCGCACTTCCCCTCGCCACCCTTGGACTTGCCTGTGCCCTCACCTGTTCCCTAACGTCACCCCCACTCCATCCCCCAGTTCCACCACCACTCCAGTGACCACTATGCGCCACCCTGTTCACTGACATCAGCGCTGGCCACTGATTCACAGACCACCACCCCACCCATGTTCATTTCGGCTCCCTGTGCTCAACAGCATTCTCGTCTCACTTAGCAACCAGGTCCACAGCCCTCAACTGCATCAGTCCTTGCAGTCTCAACTTGTTGTTTTCAACTTCGCAGCACCCTTGTTTTAGTTTTGACTTTGTCATTATGTGTGTCTAACACCTGCTGGGGATATCCTCAGATGTTGTTAGAGCCATAACATTTTGTACACCACCAACAACAACCTTGACTCCTGACAGGATAGTATTTGGTTGACTGAGGACAGTCAAAATTTTAAGTGGGGGGGAGATGATGAGCATTGGCTTGGGCCAATGCTATATCACTGCTTTGGGATAGATTAGTAAGCAGGTCTTTATATAGTCAGTAAGGAGTATTAGTCAGCAGTCTGGGACTCCTACACTGTACCCTCATGTTTTAATTCACCTCCTTTTGCCGCTGTTACCAACTCACTCTCATTCATTTTCTCTCTCCTTGCCTTTGGCATCATTGGACACAGCTGCCAGTCACGTCACAGCTGCTTGCACCCAGTCACACCCACAATGGATCCCCTCACCCAGGCATAGGTGTCGGGAATCTTCCAGGACTCACCCCCCCCTCAGTGCTCCTCTGCCTTTAGGCACTGGAGTAGCTTATCAATGTAAAGGCCAAACAAGTCCCAGCTCGGTCACTCGCCGGTGGCTTAACTGCGTGAAGCCACACAAGCGGGCTAAGTCATCATATGAGATCATGCTCATAGCAGATTGTGAAGACCACTGGTCACTTGCCACACTTTTGAATTTAAGCGCTTGCACTAGCTGCAGTAAATAAAGCAAAACTCCTTCACAAGATGAGATGCCAGTTTTTCAATACTTGTGACATTGACCTACATCATCATTGGCCTGATTGAGTTGTCAAACAGCAAAAGCCCTGACATGTGAATCAACAGTTCCTGCTCCCAACAGCTCAAGCACATCATCAATGGCCCATTGTGGCAGCAGTTCCTCCATGGCTTGTTTAACCTCAGATGAGTCATGCCATGTAACAGACTTGAGAAACTTCGCAAGACCTTGTTTGCCTTGTCAGGTAGAATCAGAACTTCCAAATGAGGTCATTCTCTTCTGATGTTAGTTGTTGACTTGGAGAGTAATTCAAGATGACCTAAGCACTATAATGAGAAGAATGAGCAAGGGATGTGTATTTAAACAGACAGCTAGTTCATCTCATACCTTTGCATTCAGCTTCAATTCCCTATCGTGAGGACTACTTCAGCAACTTTGAACAAAATGCTGGTGTTTATCCTCTATGGGATTTTTGCATACTATATCTGGGTCGACAACACCCCAGATTGTCGAATCTAAAGAGAAGGGTGCAGGACTAGTCATGGTGGCGTTCGAGGATGGGGGTGGAAGGCTTGATGAGGTAGTCATGGGCAATAGGGTCTCCTAGAGAAATGATTGAACAGCATGGTCATTCATAGGCATTCCAAGACATACCAGCTCACTGAAGAAGACTGGAAAATCAGATCTGGGCAAATCAATATAGAGAAACAAATTCTTGGATTTCTCAGTCTCCGACTGTTTGAGTTCCATAAGATAATTAACTTTGGCAAGTTAAGCCACCTAGTGCATGTATTTCTTCCATTTTGCAAAAGACCAACTTATCGAGTCAATCTGAGCACCAATCGTATCTCTGTGATAGCTGCCTTTTAGACCCAAAACACCAAGGGACTTTTGCTCCAATCTGGAGATTGATTTACCATGTCTTAAGGTGTAAGCACGTAATGCCATCTTTAAAGCAACCTCCATCCCCATTGAACCATTATTGGAGTAGAATACTCATGATGCCCAGCCTTTACCAGGGCTTTGGTGCACAGGGCGTTCTACCAAATTTAACACTGGGAGATGAGTGGCTTTTGGGAACATGACATGACCATAGCGACTGCTCACCTTGGCAGCTGCAAGGCCCAGGGCCGGATGGCCATGACCGAAGGTTTGGGTCCACCATGACGCAGAAGAATCAAATATCAATAAGGAAGACACCATTTCCTTGCCATTTTGAAAGGCACTGAAGAAGTCCGAGTATGCACTATCAATGACCATGACATCCTTTTCATCTTTAACAAGTCCGTGCTGCACAAATGGCCACCAGATGGTGTCCAGTGTTCTCCTCAGCATCATCTCTAGTTCATGCAGCCGCTTTCATGACATTCGCTCAAGTGATCTATGAATCATCCACCAGATGATGATACCACTTTGGGAAAATCCTTGAATTTTGTTTGCTTTCAGTGGGAGTGTATGCACCTCAATGGTGGTGTATGAAATGTTATAGTAGGTAGTGATCATTCCCAAGTTCAGCGGTGAGACATCCGTCCTGTCCTCGATTCATGTAAACTTTGTCCATGACAGCATCATTTAATAGCCTTCTTCTCTG
The DNA here is from genome assembly GCA_023014405.1 of Amanita molliuscula. NCBI lineage: Eukaryota > Fungi > Basidiomycota > Agaricomycetes > Agaricales > Amanitaceae > Amanita > Amanita molliuscula. The sequence goes on from JAEBUP010000044.1 coordinate 362,304, forward strand.
TAATACTGATGAATTGCTGCTGCAACCCACAAGGCTGATATGAGGTGTCGAAATAGAAAAGGCCCTTCTTCTTGTCAACATGCAAGGACATCGCTACATCCTCATAGTTTGGCAGTGTTGCAGACAAACCAACCAAATGTACATCTTTCTGATCATCCTAGCAATAATTGCCTCCAACACCGGCCTGCGCTCATCATGAAGAAGGTGGATTCCATTGATAATGATCAACCAAACTAGGTTTGTGTAACTAATATTGATGTTCTTGCGTGTAATAATGTCCCATTTTTCAGGCATTGTGATGATGATTTAATTGGGTCTCCGAAATCTGTTGCTTGGTCATGTGCAAGTCTCTGGTGAGCTCGCTGACCTTGACTCCAAAGGGCTTCAATCATGATGAAAAGTCATCGACCATTTCCTGCACTAAGACTTTCATGGGTGTGATGTAGATATCTTTAATGGTCATTCTATTTTGTCGGGGTGCTATGGGAGGCTTTAGAAGCACTGTGCATTGACTGCATTGAGCTAAGGCCCTGGAGCGGCAGACACCAATCAAAGTTTGGAATGCAGTGCTGACAGTTGGATGTGGCTGCAGTTGTGCCTCTCATGTCGCAGCTCATCTTCTGTTCTTGCACAAAATGCCCACCTGGCAAATGGCTTACTCTCAGAACAGTCTTAATCCATACTAACAAGGACATATATCTTGCTAGAAATCTCCAACATACACCAGAATTCAAGGCACAGCTAGACTCATACATAGCTGCAAACCTTAAAGCTATACAGGCTACTGATGTCAGAGGTACTTGCCATGTATCAGATATTTTCCTTAACCAATTTTTCACTGGAAGGAATAGTTAGGAAGGCCAGGAATAGCCGATGTTTGGACAATCCCACCCATGGTACTGGTATGTACATGAACACAGTAATGCAGTGAGACTCATGGATTAAATAAATCTATAATGAAGGACATGATGAAGAAATCCATGAATCAAATTTGGAAGATGACATTGGTGCTTTCAACACCATTTGTTTTGTTGGTAGATATGCTGAGTTTATTTAACCACAGACTGGGAGATGTATGTTGATGCAGATCACCATGGAAATGACATGGCCAATGACATTGGTATTGGTATTGCACTATTCTATTGGCAACAATCATTCTAATATTGTTGTTTTTGCTTTAGAAATGACAGACATGGAAGGGGACATGTTCCCAGACCATGAACTTGGTATTTTCTTATATTTCTCTTGCACTGGACAATATGTGAGGATAATTAAGGTATTCATACATTGCAGGACATGGATGAGCATGAGACAATAGATGCTCATGAAGAGAATGAACAAGGAAATGATGATTCAAATAATGAAGCAGATCTAGAACAAGATGGTGACTGGCTTGACATGCCTACAGATGAGGAGGTGACTGATAATGATGATGCCTATGAAGATACCTATGATAAAGCAAATGATGATGAGTCAGATAATGCCATGAGGCATACTTACCCAAGGCAAAGAGAGATCTTAGAACAGGAACTCAAAGGTCAATATACCTGCCATGAGGAGCTACCTTTGGGGCTAACTACTCCAAGGGCATTAACCCCTGTGGAACATCTCTCTCTGCAGCATTATATTGCCTGGCAAAAATCTAATGGAACTGTGTTAGCTTATCAGTTGCATGCAAAAGTGTTGCAGGGTGCAACACAAACTGAGATATTGCCATTACAGGCACAGAGGCTGGCTGTGGAAGAGGCAGCTGCAGAACTTGAGTGGTGATTACAGGAGGCCGAGACACATTGCCAATGAGTGTCGTTACCTCAGGTATGACTTCACCTGCCTGAGCATCAACTGGGCTTTTCTCTGGACATTGCAACAGTCTGGGTGCAGGTGGAGGCAGACAAGGCAATGATGGAGGATGCAGGTGAAGCAACGTTGGTGGCACTGGTTGCTGTGAATCAAAAGGAGACTGTGCAGGCTCAACAGAAGCAGAAGTGGGCACACACAGCAAGCACAGTGTTGGAAGCTGGTCTGTCCAAGTGGGCCAAGTTGGCATTGCCAAACAAGCTGCCTTGCAACCAGTGCATGTCTGTCTTTTCATTCAACACCTTTTCTGATCATTTGATAGGTGCATGCTGGCAGGCATAGCCTGTTACCCAGCCCCTGGGCCAAAGAGCAAGGTTTGCACAGAGTGCCAATGCCTCCACCAGAAATGTTTCATGGGCAGCATTCCTGTATCTGGGTGGGACAAAAAGAACATCAAGTAGAAGGCTGTCATGGTGAGTGATGAGGAAGATGACATCTGGGTTGTGGAAGAGACCATTCCATGGAACATGAGCAACTTCACAGAAGATGGCCCCACAATGAACTGGATGAGGGAGGCTGTCTCCCTCCTTCAAGAACAAATTCAGCTCCTCTGCAAGCAAAATCAACACCTGTTCAATCAGACCCAGCTCCTTGCTGCCCTCTTGCAGACTTTCATTGGGTCATCCAACATGCAAACAGAGATACTCCAGGAGCTGGGCTCCCTCCACAGACTGTCAGGTCGCATCAAGGACCCTCTTGAGAGGTTGCTGAGGTGCCTGCCCACCCCACACAACAATGATGAGTGGGCTGACTACCACAGCACATCAGATGTGTGCTGGAGTATGTGGATGACCTGGAGCCAGGACAGGCAACAGTGGAGTGAGCAGGGTCTTTGTTGAACATGGAGGGGGGGGGGTAACATTGGTAGTAGTGGGAGCAGGGACAATGGACAGAGATGGTGACTCCATTATGGGGCTGCCTTCTCATTTTTTGCCTGTCTAGTCTGTTTCTCTGCAGGTCTCCTTATTTTTATTTTCTTGTATCTTGGCCTAATACAACTTTTCTTGCTTTCTGTGAAATGGATTAGTAGTCTACAGTCAGAAAGTATAGTGGTCTGGGAGTCTGTATCAAAATTACAGATGAGACAAAGGTACATAAAGTAGGTGAGAAATGAAGAAAAACTTTACCAGTGGTCCAGGGTATGTTTTCAAAAATTAAGGCATGCAGAGTTGGCAGGATCTTTAGCAGAATTGAGAGTTGTTATCTAGGTATGGTACATATCTTTGTTATCTTCTATGTTGGAAAGATCATCATTCAAGTCTTCATCACCTTCACCATTTGTTGGCATCATGTTGACCTGATTCATCATCACCTAATGAGCTGGAGTTGGACATTTCCTGGATGTGTTCCTCAGCAGTGTTGAGCACATTATTTGGTATGGTTAATCTCTTGTGGGCAAAGTATGGAATTACATGGAATGCTGTGCATGGTTGGTCAAGTACTGTACTGTTGAGCTTGCAAATGATATATGCTCCTCTGCAGTTATGGGATAGAACAATGTAGGGACTGATGAACTTGTACTCAGCTTGGAGTATGAGTTCCAATTTTGGTGAGTTCTCTGCCATTTTTTTAATGCTCAGAACTGACTTGGAATGGGCTTGGAATGGGCTTGGAATCTTGAAATAAGGGGGGGGGAGCATAAAGTGCTCCAAGAGAGGGCAACAGCAAGCAGCAGGCAGTTGAAAGTGCAGGTGGCACAGAGGAACACTGCTTGAGAGGTTGGCAAAGGTGGTTAAAGGGCAGGAGGGGAGGGAGGGAAAATGGTGGTGGGTGATGCTGTGCATGTCAGACACTTTTTGGGTGCTGATAAACCAGCTATAAGCCACTTTGTAGCCAAGCTTAGCTAGCTGCCAGCATCACTATTACTGGCCTCTTAAACAGACCAACTGAGGGATTGCTTATAATAGCTGATTCCTCCCTTTGGTTGTCCTCAGAACTTCTGCTGACATTTATCTTAGTGTTTCATGATGGCACATAGCCACTACTAGCCAACTGCCACCTTTGTCCTTGATGCCCCTACCATCACAGTCATATAGATTTTTCCCCCTTACCTACATACTTATATTTGCAGCCTTCACCAGCACATGTACATACTATTACTTGACCTCAATTCAACTTTTCCATGCAGAAAAAACAAACAAAGAGCAGTCATTTTGCATACACAAGCAAGTCTCAAGCATTGTGTCAAAATAGGTTTGAGGGGGATTGGGAATTATAATTGCCATGACATGCCTCACAGTCACTTGGACCACTTGATTCATGGGTTATGTATGTATGTGGAAAGCTCTCTCAATACCATGTGATAGAAAGGATAAATATATTCATCTAATTCAATGCCCAATACCCAGTATGCAATCATCAAAAGTGCCAAAAAAATAAGGTGTACTACAAGACTGGTACATTTGACATGAATATGAGCTCTTTCTCACCTGCCTCCTTCACAGTTCAAAGACATATTAGTGCATTCATTCAAATGTTGTTTATATTCCAAGGTTCTTGGATGCTGAGGTCCCATCACTTGATATGCTAACTCAGTAGCAAAGGTGAGCATAGCCTCAGCCTCACTCCACCTGTTCTGAAGTGTGTATATTACTGCCAAATTACTCATGCTGGTGAGAGTGTCTGGGTGGTCTGATCCAAGCTTTTCTTTTCTTGCATTCAACACATCCAGCTGCAGGTTCTCTGCTTCATTCCATCTTCCCTGAGATCTGTATGTCATTGCCAAATTGTTCATGTTGGTCAGAGTGGCTGGGTGGTTTGATCCAAGCTTTTCTTTTGATACATTCCACACATCCAGCTGCAGCTTCTCTGCTTCATTCCATCTTCCCTGATCACTGTATGTCATTGCCAAATTGTTCATGCTGGTGAGAGTGGCTGGGTGGTCTGATCCAAGTTTTTCTTTTGTTGCCTTCAACTCATCCAGCTGCAGCTTCTCTGCTTCATTCCATCTTCCCTGAGATCTGTATGTTGTTGCCAAATTGTTCATGCTGGTCAGAGTGGCTGGGTGGTCTGATCCAAGCTTTTCTTTTCTTGCCTTCAACACATCCAGCTGCAGCTTCTCTGCTTCATTCCATCTTCCCCGATCACTGTATGTCATTGCCAAATTGTTCATGCTGGTCAGAGTGACTGGGTGGTCTGATCCAAGCTTTTCTTTTGCTACATTCCACACATCCAGCTGCAGCTTCTCTGCTTCATTCCATCTTCCCTGAGATCTGTATGTCATTGCCAAATTGTTCATGCTGGTCAGAGTGTCTGGGTGGTCTGATCCAAGCTTTTCTTTTGTTGCCTGCAACTCATCCAGCTGCAGCTTCTCTGCTTCATTCCATCTTCCCTGAGATCCGTATGTGATTGCCAAATTGTTCATGGTGGTCAGAGTGGCTGGGTGGTCTGATCCAAGTTTTTCTTTTGTTGCCTTCAACTCATCCAGCTGCAGCTTCTCTGCTTCATTCCATCTTCCCTGATCACTGTATGTCATTGCCAAATTGTTCATGCTGGTCAGAGTGGCTGGGTGGTCTGATCCAAGCTTTTCTTTTGATACATTCCACACATCCAGCTGCAGCTTCTCTGCTTCATTCCATCTTCCCTGAGATCTGTATGTCATTGCCAAATTGTTCATGCTGGTGAGAGTGGCTGGGTGGTCTGATCCAAGTTTTTCTTTTGTTGCCTTCAACTCATCCAGCTGCAGCTTCTCTGCTTCATTCCATCTTCCCTGAGATCTGTATGTCATTGCCAAATTGTTCATGGTGGTCAGAGTGGCTGGGTGGTCTGATCCAAGTTTTTCTTTTCTTGCCTTCAACACATCCAGCTGCAGGTTCTCTGCTTCATTCCATCTTCCCTGAGATCTGTATGTTGTTGCCAAATTGTTCATGCTGGTCAGAGTGACTGGGTGGTCTAATCCAAGCTTTTCTTTTCTTGCCTTCAACACATCCAGCTGCAGCTTCTCTGCTTCATTCCATCTTCCCTGAGATCTGTATGTCATTGCCAAATTGTTCATGCTGGTCAGAGTGGCTGGGTGGTCTGATCCAAGCTTTTCTTTTCTTGCCTTCAACTCATCCAGCTGCAGCTTCTCTGCTTCATTCCATCTTCCCTGAGATCTGTATGTCATTGCCAAATTGTTCATGCTGGTCAGAGTGTCCGGGTGGTCTGATCCAAGCTTTTCTTTTCTTGCCTTCAACACATCCAGCTCCAGCTTCTCTGCTTCATTCCATCTTCCCCGATCACTGTATGTGATTGCCAAATTGTTCATGGTGGTCAGAGTGGCTGGGTGGTCTGATCCAAGCTTTTCTTTTCTTGCCTTGAACACATCCAGCTGCAACTTCTCTGCTTCATTCCATTTTCCAATGCAATCAAAGACAAATGCAAATCTCTCATGCTCATCATCATAATACATTACTTTCATCCTCTTGTCAAATCCATGCTGATGATTTGATTCAATATGTGGAGCCAGCAATCGACAAAATGCAGAATTGTCAACCTCATAATCAAGATCTATAGAGCAGGATAGTAATGCCCTTGCTTTCCAGTAGTAAGTGACTATTTCTTTCTCTGGTATCCTGTCTTGGCTCCAGGAATGAACTAATTGGTGCATAAAGTATTTTGCATTCTGGATTTTTATTAAAGAAAATGATACCAGTACTTTGATGCCAGCCAAGAATTGCATCCTGTCCCATTTACCATCTTCACTCAAAAACAATGTTTGGGAATCCAATAGTGATGCAGAAAGTGGAAGTGGAAGCTCTTTGCTCAGGTCCCTCTTTCCATAGTTCTCAGCAGCATTCTTGAACAGCACTTCTGGTATATTGGTGTGATGTAGAAAGGAAAAAATCTGTATCAGAGTGATAGCATTCCCTGCTGAAATAGCTTCTGATCCCTTTCTTCTTGCTGCCCTAGTCTCAATCTCCTGCATAGATATTTCCCATGTTCCATATGTTGAACTACCATAATTAGATGCACCTTTGAATTCTTCATCAGACATTAATGTCTTCTGGTGATTGGAGTATATCTCCAGATAATCCTCAATGCTACAACTGCAAGTTTGGATATATGACCCAGCTTGATCAAGGGCAAGTGGAATACCACCTATTTTCATAACAAGCTGCCTGGCTGACTGCCTGAGAAGGTCAGATGAGCCATCCAGTGAGGAGGACTCCAGAAGCAATGAAACAGCCTGATCCTCTTCCATTTCAACCACTTCCAATGAATTCCTTGCTAATGTGATTCTCTGCAAAGCAGGATTTCTGCTTGTTATCAAAATATTACCCCTGCTTCCTGGTGGGAGGTACTTTTCAACAATTTCATATCCTCTATCTGCATTGTCATATATAACCAGCCAGTTGGCTCTCCCAGAAATCCATTTGAGAGTCAAATAAACTGCATCTGTTGCTGCATCAGAAGTGACATTATGTGAATGGCCAATCTGTTTCAGAGCAAGATCAATAGTTGCTTCAGAGGATGCATCAATCCAGAATATGTCAGAAAACCTAGAGCATTCAACTATCCACAAAGGTCAAGTAGAGCATGAAACTCACAATTGGTCATTCTGCTCAATGAACTTTAGGCATATCTGAGTCTTTCCAATCCCTCCCAATCCATACAAAAGGAATGACTTTCTCTGCCCATCTTCATTTTTCCCAAAAAATTCCTTTAACTTATCAAGATATTTATCTTGACCTATGAACATAGTAGTAGAATGTTTCAGAGGAGGTAAAGGTGGCAGGGCTGAAGCTGGTTGAGTTGAATCAACATGAATGATTATCTGGGATTGTAGTGGTCATGAGACACCTTCTCTCACATACAAAACTTAACATACTTGGTTGCCTTGAACTTCAGTGATATCCCGAGCAATGAGAGCAAAATTGTGAGCACCAGACAAGAAGCCTGAGTTTGTGCCAGGCCAAACAGATTTCAGTCGTTTGCTAGCCTTGGCCTATTGAACAGTAATTAGCATTGAATCCCGTCATAATCCAGGTGAATGTTACCAAGAATCCTGACGGCATGAGGATGTGGTAGTCAAAAGAGAAGACAGAGAGTAACGGGTGTCACACCAGCTGCCGTGGAAACGGAAGTCGGCAAACTCCATCATTGCGATTCAATTGAGCACTGTGCAAGCCATACAATAGGGTCTATTGTAGGGCCGCATACCTACAATGTAACGTTGATTGTGGTACATGTGCATATGTGCATAGCTAGTGATATCCCTACTCGTCCACTCGGCACCTTCCGCCGCTCCCGGCGCTGGGGACGTTCCGGCACGGTAGATGGAAGTGGGGCAACTTCTACCGTGATGGAGTCAAAATTGACAGCGGTTAAGAGATCCTATACATTTGGGGGGTTGGAAAGTGTGCCCAGGTGGGGTATGTCGACGCCGCGCTCGTGTCCAGGGCGGACACTTCCGGGACATAGGTATCCTTTCCCTCTCGCTCTTCTTCTTGCAGCTTGAACGAGATACCGCAGATGGGCCACGCCTCATCAGGTGAGCCGTGAACCCCGCAATTTTGTTGCGCAGGCGTTTAGAGGGGACGACGGCCTGTGGATCGGTGCACGTTAATCAGCTCTGGGACAATATTACAACGGATTACGCACGACTTCATCGATAATCCTCTTGTTGGTGTGAAAGTCGAGTATACAGTTGCACAGCCACAGTCGTTACTCCACACTGCACATCTGCAAGGTAGATGCACGAGAGTCCGTCTGACTCGTGCTTTCCAATACTCACACTGGGCAGCTGACGCCTGTTTTTCACCAAAACACTTCACACACACCAAAAAATGGTCCGCGTATCTGTCCTAGTACGTGCTTTACTTCAGATGGACTGATAGACCCTGGATTGACCACCGCTGGGCAGAACGACTGCCTGAACAACATCGTCAATGCAGAGCGCCGCGGAAAACGCCAGGTGCTGATTCGACCTTCGTCCAAGTCGTTGTCAAATTCCTCAGTGTCATGCAACCTCATGGTGAGTTATTGTTTTTTATGGGTGCCTTCTCTCCATTTGGGATGATATAAATACGATTGCCACGATTCACGCTTCCATGCGGTTCTCGCTTTAACGTCCCAAGATATTAAACCCTTTCCGTCTCTCATAACCAAAACAACGCGGTTTCCACCGTTGCCAACGGATCCGGGTTCGCTGCAGAGTCGACATCCATCTCGTAGGATATGATGACTTCATTTTGCTCACACGAGTCTCTTTAGGCTATATCGGTGAATTCGAAATCATCGACGACCATCGATCGGGGGGCCTTTTCGAAATCAAAGACGCCATCCTCCCGCGTCAAAGTGCGCATGCGAACGGGAATAGACGTAAAGCTGTCGGTGTCCATGGGCAGTGGGTTCGGACGAGCAGTGGCGTGAAGCGCAAGCGCGGCCATGATGAACGCTGTCGACATAGGCTTGTTCAACATCACGTTGTGGAGGAGTAAGAATGAAGGTGGAGGATATGATGAGTCCAGTGGACGGGATTGCCTGCGTTTAAAAACATTGGTGAGCGCCTGAGCTAGCACAGTTATGGCAAAGCCATCGTCAAGCGGTTACGCGTGTAATTGAGGCGATGCTTTTCGATTCGCATTCCCCAGATCATCGACCAACACCTCGGATCCTTATCACGCCCTACTACATTGACCATGAGCCTTCGACAAAACGCTTTCCAGAAATGACCTACCCTCCAAAAGGAGCCTTGGGATGCCTCTCCAGCTTAACATGGTGTGGCACGCGACATCAGACCTGTGTTGTTGCAAAGCCATTGATCCTGGATGCGCTAGTAAGGCAGAGTGGGGAAGTTCGAGGTGATTGTTGGATTACGAGAGCTAGCTTGATGAAGAAGTTTCGAGCGGAGGCAGGACGTCACTGGAGGATGTTATGGAAAGTGAAGACGTATTGGGGAAAAAATATGCAATAGGAAAAGGCTTGCGCAACCTTCCATGAGAAGTCGTCGACACAGATTTGTCGATCCATGCAAAAATATCAAGAATTTTGCGACGTTTAGTAGGATGGTTACTGGTCATATGCCATCCGCAGATTATCGACTTCACTTCTTTCCAGACAGCAACCTGAAATGTCAATTCTGTTCATCCAATCCCTATTACTCATGGGAACATATCATATGTGGGTGCGTGCATTATAAAAATAATTTTTCTTCTATTAGGTATTTTCAAACAAGACGAAACAACTTTCGTCGTCTTGTTAGTTTCATATCGGATAACCCGACAGCTGGGTCATTCGAAATTGATTTCGGACTGCTTTGAATGAAGGGAGTTGCGTTGCCAACTATTTTGTTTTTTGTCTTTCATTTGCGTGTTAGTATGAAGTTCTTTACCAGATACTTATTAACATACGGAGACAAAGTCTCTGGCAGTCTTGTATACTTTCAGTAGTTTCCAATATACTTTTCTATGAAAAAAAAAAAAGCCATTGATGCTGTGATTGCCGAAGCAGTGGTATTGAAGGGGCTATGCGTATTAATGACATTCTGCTGTACAAGATATCCTTGAATCACGTATCTCACTAAACAACGCGATTGAGCAGTCACTTTTGGTGCTCATTGACGTTGGCGTGTGCATTCGCATAACGTAAAGTGGTGACAAGGTATCTTAAAATATGCCTCTGCAAATCTAACAGTTGATCACCTTAGTTGGTCACTAGACTGTCTAAGACATTCGCACAAAATATTTTGCCGCCATGCCTCGCTGCATCGTGCTGACGATCCCGACAGAAATTGTCACAGAAATATTTGCCTTATTCTCTCAGACACTCTCAACAAGCGACCTTCATTTCTTTCCTTGGTTCCTTGGCCACATCTGTTCGAGGTGGAGGTCTATATTTCTATCCATGACCGCAAATTTCTGGAGCAAAATCTCAATAAGCTACTATGCGACTCGGTCATTCTCCCCGCACAACAACCATTGTCATAGAGACCTGGTCCAGTTCTTCCTGAAACACAACACCACAGCGCCATTCTCTGTCGATTTTTCGTTGTCAGGCAAGACTTTTGACTTCTTTTCACAAGAAATGGCGGATGATATACACCACACGCTGGAGATGCTGATCGATGAGTCAATGCGTTGGAAGTGTGCCTCGTTCACCTGCCGTATGCCCGAAAAATTGCTGCCGTTGACTCGCGTGAGGAATCGTCTCCCCCTGCTGCAAGAGGTTCAGTTGACCGTTACCAAGTGTCAAGAATTGGACGACATATTTCAAACAGCGCCACTTCTGAGCGTCGTCGACACATTTGACCTTGTCAGCTGGAAGTTCAACTGGTCAAACTTGACGGACGTCATTGTGCGATGGTTGTACTTGGGCTCTCTTGATTTCATTGTAGCTCTATCACATATGACATACCTGAAAAGGCTCAAAATCAATGATACACCATGGCGACTCAGAGATGGTCTTCAACCCAATCCTATCTTACTTCCGAGCTTGACCAAATTGTGTTGCAATCCATACTGCTTATTATTTTTGAATGCACCCGCGCTCGAGCATCTCACCGTTGATGATGATTACGAAACCGAGTCTCCCGACGTCGTTCTGTCCTTTTTACGCAGGTGCTGCAACATCCAGCATCTTTGTGTATGGTTTTCTACGGCAGTCATAGTTGTAGAAATCATCAGGCATACACCCCAGATTGTGCGGTGGTTGGAACTTAAGAGTATCACAGATCTAGGAGTTGTCTTGCAGCAGTTTATCCCCTCAATGAATCCCGATTGCGTGCCGCTAGCACATTACATGGTATCCTTGGACATAACCCCCGGCTGTAGGGGTTCTTTTATCAAGGACGACCACATGAATATGTTGCGTAAATTGATTTTGTCGCGGACTAGCATGGCAGTCGACAATAGGAAATTACAGCGGCTACATATAGCTCAATACCCAGTTACCGTGTCTCTCGACAACCTGGAGGACATGGTCGCGCTGTGTAGAGAACGCGAGGTTCAATTCGGTATGCTTGAACCCGCATAACGTATGCACATTTGTCAAAGGTGAATGGAGGGAGCTGTTTTCGATGCGAGTGGTGATTAGACAATATGTAAAACGGAAACAGGAAGCACATTGCATCGGCATTAGAGAAAAGACTGAGGAAATGAACTAAAGTGTATTCCTGAGCGTGATTCACGACGATGTCTATTTGACGTGGTCCTTATTTAAGCTCTGCAAATCCAACAGTTGCTGGATACGACATGTCGAACACACTATACACGTTCTTCATGAAACTATCTCACATCACGAGTTAGTTACCCCCAGTGTTCCATTGACGGTACCACATACCTATCCCCCAACAACCACGTACTGCCGTCTTTAAACACATCTTGGGCTGCAATGGCTCCAACGCACATGGAACCGCCCCGTGACTCTAGACCTAGGTTAAAACTACAAAAACGTTCGACTGTCAGACAACCATGGCGATGTTGAACGACACTTGCTTGCTAGCAAAAATGGCCCACTCCCTTCCACCCCACGACAAGCTCATATTCGGCACATGATCGCACGGGAGAGCGTAGAACCCATCCACAGACGGCCTACTTCCGGGTATCTTGCTGTACAACGCACTCACATGAGACGGAGGCGCGAATATGATCGTCGTGCCGCTGTCGATGGCAGCATGGAAGCCCTTGACTACGATTCGTGGCCATTGACGTTGAGGTGGGTGTTGCCGATCAGCCAGAACGTGGGACCTGGGCTGTTCTCCGGGACGATGACTGGGTGATGCTCGATTGAACCTTTGTATAACTCATGGTTTGTACCGCCGAAGTGGAGTTCCAAGTGTTGGGACGCTAGGTAGAAGGCAAAGACGGGAGACGAGACGGCTTTTTGTGATATAGCCGTTTGGAAGAATGGAGGACGGTGCAGTCTCGAAATGGTAGGAAAGGCCAGACCGAGGATGCTGAGAGGTCTTGGAAGGAAAATGCTGAAGCATAGGCATAAGAGTGACGTACCCGTCAGCTAGATCATCAGCGAAAAGTTGTGACACTTTGGTCGCTGCAGCCATGTACTGATCTTTGACTACGACCCCGGCCACATCGACCTTGTCCGTATAGATCTCGCCCTCTACTGTCGAGTTGTCCGCGTATTTAATAGCGAATTTCCCGGGATGATGCTTCGATGTGCTTGATTTACTAGCATTGTATTTCCGTTTGCTATTGCAGTTCTGGCCCGTGCATTTGGAGGGGGGAACCCAGAGATCGGCGGAACCAGTGTCAAAGTTAATGACGAAGGAGTGGGCTGCCGTGCCGATGGATGCGAATCCAGTCCATTCGGTGTCATGATTTTGATCAATGAGAGGTTCGGAACCAGACGAAGACGAGGAGGCCAAGAGCTGATGGACATCCGTCTACACGTGCGAGTGAGTCCACACAAAACGTAAGCGAATAAACCCACTAGACTGGCAATGCATTGGCAATGTTGTGCTCGAGGTTGACCTTGTTTTGCTGATGCTTACTTTTGGTGATCATTGCCTCAATCCTAGCCTTTCAAAATCAAAGACGCCATCCTCCCGTGTCAAAGTGCGCTTGCGAACAGGGATGGATGTGAAGGTATCGGAATCCGTGGGCCGAGCAGCAGTGTGAAGCACAAGCGCCGCTGTGACGAATAACGTCAACACAGGCTTGCCTACTAGCATGGCGAGTCAGACGATGCGATGAAGGGGCAAAAATAGGAATTGAAGGACGAAATACGTGGATTTATGACACTAGTGAACACGGTGCCATCACGCTTATGGCAAGTTGTCGTTATGAGGCGTGTGATGGGCGTGGGCTAGCGCATTCAGTTGCGGCGATCTACTAATGGAGTCATGTCCAATAAAGTTGGTTCAGTGTAATCAAGCTGTGCATCGAATGGAAGCAATCAGCGCCAGCTCTAGAGACCTATCTATACTTGCCTTAGTTGGCTTCAGTACCGTTGTGCCAGGTCGATTTTTCAAGTTCCTGTGGCCTGTGGCCCGATTCGCTGAGATAAGCTGTTGGGGTCCTTGAGAGTGACTACCTTACTAGGTAGCCCGTCACGCCGGGTCGACTCCAGCTGCAAAATCGGTCGTCAGACGGTCTGCTAAGCCTGTCAAACATCCACGAGAGGTAGTGATGAAGGTTAAACCATGTTGCTGATTCCAGTAATTTCCGCCTGTGGGTTACCCCGGCATAGGACATGTCTAAACTCAAACCTTATTCCACCTTGCTTGTGAAATGCACGGAACGACCCAGTTCATACAACAGGAAACTATATTACCTCCTTCAGGAATACTAATGAGTAAGTGCAATAAGCCTACACGGACATCCCCTGGCGCCGAAGCCAGCCCAGTTCATCAGCGAATGATTAGTCTCTCCCCAATGTTTCCAACTCACATTACGCATTAAGGCTTGCTTGGCAACTTTTTTTCATAGAAACCCCATCCAGCGAATCTCAAATTAAGAGTGTGGACATCCACTCAAGACCCATTCGACAGGATTGGCACATCCGTACTTTTCGTCTAGATGCTTTGTTCGGCGATCCGGGAATGCCCACATACCGAACATGGTTGCGCAATGCATGCCAGGTTTCCAATTCCGTTGTGGATCTCGATAAACGAGACAATTGAAATATGGTTGTGCATAGATAAGGAAGATCACGGCACATAATGCGGTTGTACTGGACCAGGATGTGAGGAGATGCCTCGCCTCCGCGCTCCGAGTCATACCCGTGCCTCCTGGAAGGCTTACTGCCAAAATAGTTCTTTATCGCTCACATGACGCAGGTAATGATGCCTTTGATTGGACAGGCGAACGCAAGATGTGGAAGGTACAAGAGTGCCCGTAGCACATTATGTGGACGTGTGCCAATCTTGGACGTCCTGTTTTCCATTGTGTCATGCAAACTCGAGCTGTGTTGATGAACAGCAATTTCCAACTGCTGTGCTTAAACTGTGCCGACAATAGTTACCCGTTTGGGGAAGAGATCAAGCGCCTGTACCTACATATAAGCAAGCATCAGATCACGAATACATGGTAACCTGACTGTGCACATCCATTCTCCCTCGTGATTAGTGTTCCCGATCGACCAGCCGGAAAATTGGCACACAGCTATGCCTTTCCTGCAAAACGCCCAAAATGTGCACATTAACAACTCTGACTTAACAGATATTAAGGGAGACTACGTTGAAAACGTTGTGGTCACCAGAAGAGGGCGTGGCAGGTCTGACAATAGAATGACCACCGAAGTTGAAGGTACGGGTTGTCCTAGCATTGACAAACAGGTCAATTGACCAGTCCTGAAGGCAATTATCATGACATTTCTAAGTACTCGTCGACCCTTCCAATCCACAACGAACTAATGAATGATGTCATCCAAATCTGTCTAAATGGAAATGTTAGACCGCCCAGAACATCCCAAGATTCCCAAGCTACATCGTCTGATGGAAACAACATGGATTCGCGACACATGCCCCGTTCATATCGGAACGACACGAACGACGATCTGTATAATGGGAATACTTTCGTTCCACCAGCTGGTGAACGTCACAATGGAGGGTTTGAGAGTTTCATGTGGACAGACACCGGCCACAACGGACAAGGAGTCACGAGCAACGTGAATTCATCAGATTCCATTGATTTCACCCGACGTGTTTCATTTTCGGGGCCTGAGGGGCAGTCTTCATCGCCTAATCCTACTGGAACTCAGATCGATTTCATGAAGGGTGGTGAAAACGGGGATGTCCCATCAATCAATACCTTGACGTTGGGCAGGTCCAATCAGATTGCAACTACGTCACATCACGCTCAGGTGCCCGACTTTCAATTGTCACCCACAGGCAGGCACGAGGACAGCGACGAGTTGTTCACCTCCACGAGTCGTGAGCGGAAACCCGTTTCATACACCAGAGCCGAGGGTGGTGTGACGCGTGGTTTCATGGCATCCGGGTCCTCCGATCATCGTGCTACGCTCGATGGCATGACCTCTCCCCAGCAAGATACCTCGATATTCTCCACCAACGCCCCGCGACCCGAAGTATCGATCAACGAAGCGCTGAAGAAACCACCCCCAAAGAAGGAGGCGGGTTTCCTAGGCTTTTAAAGTTTGAGGGATCTTTGCTTTGGATCCGTGCACATGTGGCTTTTTTGACTGTACTTGTATGCTTGTACATATTCAAAGGGATGGAATCGCTCTTGTGACAGTCTGGTCTGATGAACGCCATTCGCATTGCTATGCGCCTCTGTTCACCAACCAAGTTAAATTCAAGAGCTGCTCTTCTAGCTCTCCGATATCTCTCATCAGATGTGCGTGCCTGTCTTCCAGATCATCGAAAACCGAGGGAGCAGACGACGAGACTGTCGTAGCTCTGCGCCTGCCCGTGGCTCGCGCTTGACCATCTACTTCGGTCCGGTATATCTTTCTGATACCATCAGCAACGCCATGACTGTGATCGACTTTGGAAAGTCCTGGTTCCAGGACGATAGACCTCCCACCATTCAGAGACAGCGATGAAAATCCGAGGCGCTGGGACGTCATTGATGAGACAGTAGGAGTGGCACTTCTTCGTGACATTGCGGAACCAGGACGAGGACTGGGACTGGGTGGGCCTTCTGATTCGGTATCTTCTGTACCGGAAAAGCCATTATGATAAACACCATCTGTATTTCCAAACTCGACGCCTTCTAAGCTTGCACTCTGCAGCCCGTTGATGGGTGACGGTGCGCTGTAGTCGGGCGGTGGAATAGGCGACGAGACAAAACGCAATTCCTTCTTGGACGATGAACTGCCGCGGCTGAAAGAAGTCAAGACGCGTGGCTTTCGTCCGCTCTCCAACACTTTCTTTCGCGCACTCATGCCTACACAATCGACGAGTTGCTTCATAGCCTCTCGATCAGATACGGTCCGGCGAGGAGCACTACGACGAATGGTGCCTGTTCGGGGGATGGTGGTACTGTATGGTGTAAATGCGGATTCATAGCGAATGGGTGTGGAGAAGCGATGAGAGTTTGGGACTGGTGTACTTTGAACCTTCCCAAAGCGACCGAGCATAGATTGATCGACTTGTAGAGAAGGAATCCTGATCGGATATGGAGTCTTCAAAATGCTGAATGTATTTTGATCTGGTGGTCTTTCCTCGGAGTCGACGACATTGAAAGCATCAACAGGCGGACCCCAAGAAAATCCGATGAATGACGCACGATCTGATGACGATGAGGCCTCAGATACACTGTGCTGCAGGAGAGATATGCCCAGAGACGTCCTAGAAACGAGAGACGATTGAAAAAGCGCAGAAAATGCAAATCCTTGTGAACGAGATTCATCTCGCTGAAGATCTGGTTGACTGGAAATGGGCTGTGGCTCTGTGTAGGTGAACTGAGGCAAATGAAGATCGACCGGCGCTGGAACTTGATATAATATCGTTAGCTCCAAGTTGAATCTCAAAAACCTCTGTCACTTACCGGAGGATAATGCATTCCAATCGACCCCACTGAAGACGGGATGTTCCGTGATTTCCATAATATCCAAGCGTCCAAGGCGACAATGAGCATGAGTTAAAAGTCTATCAAATACAGCAGTTCGCAACAAGATATTGAATTGGAGTTAAGGAATTACCTGCTTAAAAAATCCCGATATTCACCAGTCACCTGCACCCTATTGTCAAAGTTTAGGCTTCTCTATAACCGATTAGCTTGAACTTTTGAATAAAGAGATGAAAACACGGACTTCGTGGTTGATGATCTTAAAATAAGTCTGACGGATGTCATTGGCGAAGAAGGGCGCAACTCCATAAGCTAGCTCATATAACATTGCACCAAGGCTCCACCAGTCTGTCTCCAAACCATAGCCTTCCGTTGCGTCCTCAGCACGCCGCTTAGATGCAGCCCCCGGAACGTCCCCTTCGTCATCTAATTCCAGCGCAACAAGAGCCTCTTCATGAGCACGAAGAATTTCGGGTGAAATGTAATCGCACGTTCCGCATGGAACCAGGCAAAAACGCGTGGGAAGTTTTTGCGACCCGTCAGGATTGGGGGGAAGCAACGGTGCAGCAGATCCAAAGTCAATGAGAAGAATGTGGGCATTCGAGGTGAGAACAAAGTTGTGAGGCTTGATATCCCTTGCGAAACAGATTCAACTATAAACGGGCATACTTCATATACAGGCGTGTCGTTACCTGTGCACAAATCCTTGAGAGTGACACCAATGAATGGCACTGACAACTTGCGGTGTCCACCATCTCAAATCTTTCTCTGGTATCTTGCCATCGTGGGGGCTTGACTCTAGCACGTCCCATAACGTACCACCTTGGGCATAGTTCATAACGAGGTTGAGATGCGTCGGCGTTTGGAAAGCACAAAGCAGGTGCGGTGCCCATTCGGTGTCCGTCTTCCGGGCTTGAAGAAGTATGTTTCGTTCAAAGAGAGGAAAGCATTGCTGATTGCCGTATATAAGTACTGGATGATTTCATCCGACACAATATGACGTACATCCCGAGTTCGGAGAGCAAACCGCTTTTCGATGGATTTGCGCACGTAAATACGCTTGTCGAAGCGACAGGTGACTACTTCAATCTGATTCCAACATCGGGTAAACGAATGATACACTTTTACAAGGGACATTCAAACGCACCACGCCAAACTGGCCGCAATCTAAAGTACCCATCAAGTCAAGATCTTTATCCTGGAAGCGGAGCGAATCGATTTCCGTGGTACGCGCTACCGTAACGTGCGTGAACACGACCAAAGTCTATCAGACAGAATAGATCGGCTCACAAGTTTTTCCAATGACGCTTTGCCCGTGGAGAACGCGATCGAGTGCCAGGCCATCTGCATCCTCGTCGCCTTGGCTGTTGAGCAAAAGAGAAAGGCGTTCTTTTCGATCCACCCATGGGACAGACATGCATTAGGGTTGAATGCGCCTCGACAAGAGGGTAGCAACATGTTAATACGGTTTAGGCGGAGCTTCGGAATACTCCCAAGTCTCGTGCGCGGAGTCCGAAGCCGGAGTCTGAATCGCCGTTTCATATCCACATACTTTACGCTTCTCAACTTCTTACATAATGAATGACGGCACTGAAGTACTGAAGGCCGAATTATCAGGTCGCGACGCATAATGCACACTTTGCACAAATTTATTGGTTTATTTAATTCAACATATTTCGGACACAAATATGCACGTCGCAGTCTGCACGTATTCAATTGAACCAGCTGCACCCAAGACAGGTTGGTGACCACAGCCAGCAGGAACGTAAATTCGGAACTCACCTAACAGATTTCAACTTCGCGCTTTGTCATTGTCAATACTGAAGATGGTCTTGGCCTTGGCCTTGGGGGACGTAGGTGTTTACGCCAGGAATGTCCTATGGATGCAATTGATTAGCTGGAGGCCCAGCAATGGGACAGACAGTCCAGTTACCTGGCGGGAAGCGATGTTTGGCATTGTCGTATGAGTGGGGATGAGAGAGAAGAGCGGGACAACGCATACTTTTTATACGACCGTGGAGGAATAGTTTTTCCCGTTATTTTGCGGCGTCCGCATATGTTTTCAATCGCAATCAGCACCTGACTCCGCACAGTCGTCGTATGCTGACCGCCATATATCATATCTGTCCCTGTCTCATTCTGTGATTCCTGCATTGCAGTCAGCACCTGACTACTGATTAGCACGAGATACGAGCAATGGCCGTCATGCGCCTCGCAGTGCGAATTCGCATGGGGCATGATATAACTGCTGACTGCCGCATATCAAATTTGATTTTGCCGCATGTTCCTTAATATTCAATCGCAACTAGCACCTGATTAAGGGCAATCGTCAATCATATTGAAGAGCATCATGCGCCAACTATCACCTGGAACTAGCGTAAATATTACGAGTGACCCCTCAGCCTATATCTTATCATCTAGATGTAAGCTCTGTTGAACGCTATACAGATTCTTCATTGGGACGCCAGCGGCGCAATCCCTCGTCATCTGACTCGTCTCCAGGGCCTACCTTGTGTTATTGTGTTCTGTATGTACATAGTTTCCTTTGTCTTCTTTTCTTGACACATGGCCTACGGGGCACAGTCCCAGGTTGTATACATCTTTCATTAGTCGTCGCTATCATAATACAGCTGAGATTGGTGTTCGATTCTTGATACTTGGCAAATGGTTGCGTGTTGCTCCCACCACTTCTATCTCGTCGCTCATCACGTCAACACCGTCGGTGGCACCCGCTCCGGTACCGCTCTCCCCTTGGATGACCCCGCGGGGGATCCTTGCGTCACCGCCTTTTCCTCTGCGTGACGCTTCTCTTGGCATAGCGGTAAATGTTTGCAGGTTCAACTATACAGTATTCTCACGGACTCGGTTCGAGAGACAAGACAGCTCAAAGAACTGCACAAGACTACCGTTCAATTGTTGCGCAAACCCATCGATGACAAAATGATTCAGAAAGGAGTGGCGCCGCCCAACTTTGGCGACACGACGCGAACGACCAGGCGGTATTCATCAAACATTGTGCCCTGACTAGACACAAATGAAGACCGTTGTGCAGGTACCTCTTGAGGGGATCCAGCCCCCTTTTATAGGAGAAGCCGAATGTGTGTCAGGCTGTTTTGGAGTGGTTAGACGACTTGCGTGACATGCGCTCTTTGCTACCCCCATAACACAGCTATTGTTTCCCCATCGCAATGCTGGTCGTCTTCGTCCGCTACAGCAAATCTTTCAGCTTTCTTTATAATAACAATGTCTGTGCGAAAAAGAAGAGGCTGTGGCACGTTAACAATGGCCTTTGAAAAGTGTGTCGTTTCTAGAAAAAAGGCGGCGGTCGGCGATCCGGGTTCATCGCCGCAACTGAATGCGCCAGCCCACGCCCATCACACGCCTCATGACGACAACTTGCCATAAGCGTGATGGCACCATGTTCACTAGTGTCATAAATCCACGTATTTCGTCCTTCAATTCCCATTTCTGCCCCTTCATCGCATCGTCTGACTCGTCATGCTAGTAGGCAAGCCTGTGTTGACGTTATTCCTCACAGCGGCGCTTGTGCTTCACACTGCTGCTCGGCCCACGGATTCCGATACCTTCACATCCGTCCCCGTTCGCAAGCGCACTTTGACACGGGAGGATGGCGTCTTTGATTTTGAAAAGGCTGGGATTGAGGCAATGATCACTAAAAGTAAGCATCAGCAAAACAAGGTCAACCTCGAGCACAACATTGCCAATGCATTGCCAGTTCAGTGTTGGTTTATTTGCTTACGTTTCGTGTGGACTCACTCGCACATGTAGACGGATGTCCCTCAATTCTTGGCCTCCTCGTCTTCGTCTGCTTCCGAACCTCTTATTAATCAAAATCATGACACCGAATGGATCGGATTCGCATCCATCGGCACGGCAGCCCACTCCTTCGTCATTAACTTTGACACCGGTTCCGCCGATCTCTGGGTTCCCTCCTCCAAATGCACGGGCCAGAACTGCAATAGCAAACAGAAATACAATGCTAGTAAATCAAGCACGTCGAAGCATCATCCGGGGAAATTCGCTATTAAATACGCGGACAACTCGACAGTAGAGGGCGAGATCTATACAGACAAGGTTGATGTGGCCGGGGTCGTAGTCAAAGATCAATACATGGCTGCAGCGACCAAAGTGTCACAACTGTTCGCTGATGATCCAGCTGACGGGTACGTCAACTCTTATGCCTATGCTTTAGCGTTTTCCTTCCAAGACCTCTCAGCATCCTCGGTCTGGCCTTTCCTGCCATTTCGAGACTCCACCGTCCTCCATTCTTCCAAACGGCTATATCACAAAAAGCCGTCTCGTCTCCCGTCTTTGCCTTCTACCTAGCGTCCCAACACTCGGAACTCCACCTCGGTGGTACAAACCACGAGTTATACAAAGGTTCGATCGAGCATCACCCGGTCATCGTCCCAGAGAACAGCCCAGGTCCCACGTTCTGGCTGATCGGCAACACCCACCTCAACGTCAATGGCCACAAAGGGGTGGTCAAGGGCTTCCATGCTGTCATCGACAGCGGCACGACGATCATATTCGCGCCTCCGTCTCATGTGAGTGCGTTGTACAGCAAGATACCCGGAAGTAGGCCGTCTGTGAATGGGTTCTATGCTTTCCCGTGCGATCATGTGCCGAATGTGAGCTTGTCGTGGGGTGGAAGGGAGTGGGCCATTTTTGCTAGCAAGCAAGTGTCGTTCAACATCGCCATGGTTGTCTGACAGTTGAACGTTTTTTTTAGTTTTAACCTAGGTCTAGAGTCACGGGGCAGTTCTATGTGCGTTGGAGCCATTGCAGCCCAAGATGTGTTTAGAGACGGCAGTACGTGGTTGTTGGGGGATAGGTATGTGGTAGCGTCAATGGAACACTGGGGCTAACTCACTTGTGATGTGATAGTTTCATGAAGAACGTGTATAGCGTGTTCGACATGTCGCATCCAGCAACTGTTGGATTTGCAGAGCTTAAATAAGGACCACGTCAAATAGACATAGTCGTGAATCACGTTCAGGAATACACTTTAGTCTTTAGTTCACTTCCTCAGTCTTTTCTCTAACGCCGATGCAATGTGCTTCCTGTTTCCGTTTTACATATTGTCTAATCACCACTCATATCAAAAAACAGCACCTTCCATTCACCTTTGACAAATGTGCATAAGTCATGCGGGTTCAAGCATAGCGAATTGAACCTCGCGTTCTCTACACAGTGCGACCATGTCCTCCAGGTTGTCGAGAGACACGGTAACCGGGCATTGAGCTATATGTAACCGCTGTAATTTCCTATTGTCGACTGCCATGCTAGTCCGCGACAAAATCAAATTGCGCAACATATTCATGTGGTCGTCCTTGATAAAAGAACCCCTACAACCGGGGGTTATGTCCAAGGATACCATGTAATGTGCTAGCGGCACGCAATCGGGATTCATTGAGGGGATAAACTGCTGCAAGACAACTCCTAGATCTGTGATACTCTTAAGCTCCAACTGCACAAGCTGGGGTGTATGCCTGATGATTTCTACAACTATGACTGCCGTAGAAAACCATACACAAAGATGCTGGATGTTGCAGGACCTGCGTAAAAAGGACAGAACGACGTCCGGAGACTCGGTTTTGTAATCATCATCAATGGTGAGATGCTCGAGCGCAGGTGCATTCAAAAATGATAAACAGTATGGATTGCAACACAATTTTGTCAAGCTCGGAAGTAAAATAGGATTGGGTTGAAGACCATCTCTGGGTCGCCATGGATTATCATTGATTTTGAGCCTTTTCAGGTTTGTCATATGTGATAGAGCTGCAATGAAATCAAGAGAGCCCAAGTACAACCATCGCACAATGACGTCCGTCAAGTTTGACCAGTTGAACTTCCAGCTGACAAGGTCAAATGTGTCGACGACGCTCAGAAGTGGCGCTGTTTGAAATATGTCGTCCAATTCTTGACACTTGGTAACGGTCAACTGAACCTCTTGCAGCAGGGGGAGACGATTCCTCACGCGAGTCAACGGCAGCAATTTTTCGGGCATACGGCAGGTGAACGAGGCACACTTCCAACGCATTGACTCATCGATCAGCATCTCCAGCGTATCGTGTATATCATCCGCCATTTCTTGTGAAAAGAAGTCAAAAGCCTTGCCTGACAACGAAAAATCGAAAGAGAATGGCGCTGTGGTGTTGTGTTTCAGGAAGAACTGGACCAGGTCTCTATGATAATGGTTGTTGCGCGGGGAGAATGACCGAGTCGCATAGTAGGTTATTGAGATTTTGCTCCAAAAATCTGCGGTCATGGATAGAAATATAGACCTCCACCTCGAACAGATGTGGCCAAGGAACCAAGGAAAGAAACGAAGGTCACTTGTTGAGAGTGTCTGAGAGAATAAGGCAAATATTTCCGTGACAATTTCTGTCGGGATCGTCAGCACGATGCAGCGAGGCATGGCGGCAAATTATTTTGTGCGAATGTCTTAGACAGTCTAGTGACCAACTAATGTGATCAACTGTTAGATTTGCAGAGGCATATTTTAAGATACCTTGTCACCACTTTACGTTATGCGAATGCACACGCCAACGTCAATGAGCACCAAAAGTGACTGCTCAATCGCGTTGTTTAGTGAGATACGCGATTCAAGGATATCAAATGAGGCAGGCGCGGCTCAGGCTACTCGCCGTTCTGGGCCGTGCACAACAAATCGACTGCTATCTTGTACAGCAGAATGTCATTAATACGCATAGCCCCTTCAATACCACCACTTTGGCAATCACAGCATCAATGGCTTTTTTTTTTCATAGAAAAGTATATTGGAAACTACTGAAAGTATACAAGACTGCCAGATACTTTGTCTCCGTATGTTAATAAGTATCTGGTAAAGAACTTCATACTAACACGCAAATGAAAGACAAAAAACAAAATAGTTGGCAACGCAACTCCCTTCATTCAAAGCAGTCCGAAATCAATTTCGAATGACCCAGCTGTCGGGTTATCCGATATGAAACTAACAAGACGACGAAAGTTGTTTCGTCTTGTTTGAAAATACCTAATAGAAGAAAAATTATTTTCATAATGCACGCACCCACATATGATATGTTCCCGTGAGTAATAGGGATTGGATGAACAGAATTGACATTTCAGGTTGCTGTCTGGAAAGAAGTGAAGTCGATAATCTGCGGATGGCATATGACCAGTAACCATCCTACTAAACGTCGCAAAATTCTTGATATTTTTGCATGGATCGACAAATCTGTGTCGACGACTTCCCATGGAAGGTTGCGCAAGCCTTTTCCTATTGCATATTTTTTCCCCGATACGTCTTCACTTTCCATAACATCCTCCAGTGACGTCCTGCCTCCGCTCGAAACTTCTTCACCAAGCTAGCTCTCGTGATCCAACAATCACCTCGAACTTCCCCACTCTGCCTTACTAGCGCATCCAGCATCAATGGCTTTGCAACAACACAGGTCTGATGTCGCGTGCCACACCATGTTAAGCTGGAAAGGCATCCCAAGGCTCCTTCGAGGTTAAACGCGCGCATTTTGGAGGGTAGGTCATTTCTGGAAAGCGTTTTGTCGAAGGCTCATGGTCAATTTAGTAGGCGTGATAAGGATCCGAGGTGTTGGTCGATGATCTGGGGAATGCGAATCGAGAAGCATCGCCTCAATTACACGCGTAACAGCTTGACGATGGCTTTGCCATAACTGTGCTAGCTCAGGCGCTCACCAATGTTTTTAAACGCAGGCAATCCCGTCCACTGGACTCATCATATCCTCCACAACGTCATGTTGAACAAGCCTATGTCGACGCGTTCATCATGGCCGTGCTTGCGCTTCACGCCGCTGCTCGTCCGAACCCACTGCCCATGGACACCGACAGCTTTACGTCCATTCCCGTTCGCATGCGCACTTTGACGCGGGAGGATGGCGTCTTTGATTTCGAAAAGGCCCCCCGATCGATGGTCGTCGATGATTTCGAATTCACCGATATAGCCTAAAGAAACTCGTGTGAGCAAAATGAAGTCATCGTATCCTACGAGATGGATGTCGACTCTGCAGCGAACCCGGATCCGTTGGCAACGGTGGAAACCGCGTTGTTTTGGTTATGAGAGACGGAAAGGGTTTAATATCTTGGGACGTTAAAGCGAGAACCGCATGGAAGCGTGAATCACAGCAATCGTATTTATATCATCCCAAATGGAGAGAAGGCACCCATAAAAAACAATAACTCACCATGAGGTTGCATGACACTGAGGAATTTGACGACGACTTGGACGAAGGTCGGATCAGCACCTGGCGTTTTCCGCGGCGCTCTGCATTGACGATGTTGTTCAGGCAGTCGCTCTGCCCAGCGGTGGTCAATCCAGGGTCTATCAGTCCATCTGAAGTAAAGCACGTACTAGGACAGATACGCGGACCATTTTTTGGTGTGTGTGAAGTGCTTTGGTGAAAAACAGGCGTCAGCTGCCCAGTGTGAGTATTGGAAAGCACGAGTCAGACAGACTCTCGTGCATCTACCTTGCAGATGCGCAGATGCGGTGTGTGGAGTAACACTGTGGCTATGCAACTGTATACTCGACCTTTCACACCAACAAGAGGATTATCGATGAAGTCGTGCGTAATCCGTTGTGATATTGTCCCAGAGCTGATTAACGTGCACCGATCCACAGGCCGTCGTCCCCTCTAAGCGCCTGCGCAACAAAATTGCGAGGTACTCACCTGATGAAGCGTGGCCCATCCGCGGCATCTCGTTCAAGAAGAAGAGCGAGAGGGAAAGGATACCTATGTCCCGGAAGTGTCCGCCCTGGACACGAGCGCGGCGTCGACATACCTAGGCACACTTTCCAACCCCCCAAATGTATAGGATCTCTTAACCGCTGTCAATTTTGACTCCATCACGGTAGAAGTTGCCCCACTTCCATCTACCGTGCCGGAACGTCCTCAGCGCCGGGAGCGGCGGAAGGTGCCGAGTGGACGAGTAGGGATATCACTAGCTATGCGCATATGCACATGTACCACAATCAACGTTACATTGTAGGTATACGGCCCTACAATAGACCCTATTGTATGGCTTGCACTGTGAATCGCAATGACGGAGTTTGCCGACTTATGTTTCCACGGCAGCTGGTGTGACACCCGTTACTCTCTGTCTTCTCTTTTGACTACCACATCCTCATGCCGTCAGGATTCTCGGTAGCATTCACCTGGATTATGACAGGATTCAATGCTAATTACCTTTCCATAGGCCAAGGCTAGCAAACAACTGAAATCTGTTTCACCTGGCACAAACTCAGGCTTCTTGTCTGGTGCTCACGATTTTGCTTGGGATATCACTGAAGCTCAAGGGGACCAAGTATGTTAAGTCTCTGTATGTGAGAGAAGGTGTCTCACGACCACTACAATCCCAGATAATCACTGATGTCAATCCAGCCCAACCAGCTTCAGCCCTGCCACCTTTACCTCCTCTGAATCATTCTACTACTATGTTCATAGGTCAAGATAAATATCTTGATAAGTTAAAGGAATTTTTTGGGGAAAATGAAGATGGGCAGAGAAAGTCATTCCTTTTGTATGGCTTGGGGGGGATTGGAAAGACTCAGATATGCCTAAAGTTCATTGAGCAGAATGACCAATTGTGAGTTTGTTGCTCTACTTGACCTTTGTGGATAGTTGAATGCCCTAGGTTTTCTGACATATTCTGGATTGATGCATCCTCTGAAGCAACTATTAATCTTGCTCTGAAACAGATTGGCCATTCACATAATGTCACTTCTGATGCAGCAACAGATGCAGTTTATTTGACTCTCAAATGGATTTCTGGGAGAGCCAACTGGCTGGTTATATATGACAATGCAGATAGAGGATATGAAATTATTGAAAAGTACCTCCCACCAGGAAGCAGGGGTAATATTTTGATAACAAGCAGAAATCCTGCTTTGCAGAGAATCACATTAGCAAGGAATTCATTGGAAGTGGTTGAAATGGAAGAGGATCAGGCTGTTTCATTGCTTCTGGAGTCCTCCTCACTGGATGGCTCATCTGACCTCCTCAGGCAGTCAGCCAAGCAGCTTGTTATGAAAATAGGTGGCATTCCACTTGCCCTTGATCAAGCTGGGTCATATATCCAAACTTGCAGTTGTAGCATTGAGGATTATCTGGAGATGTACTCCAATCACCAGAAGACATTAATGTCTGATGAAAAATTCAAAGGTGCATCAAATTATGGTAGTTCAACATATGGAACATGGGAAATATCTATGCAGGAGATTGAGACTAGGGCAGCAAGAAGAATGGGATCAGAAGCTATTTCAGCAGGGAATGCTATCACTCTGATACAGATTTTTTCCTTTCTACATCACACCAATATACCAGAAGTGTTGTTCAAGAATGCTGCTGAGAACTATGGAAAGAGGGACCTGAGCACAGAGGTTCCACTTCCACTTTCTTCATCACTATTGGATTCCCAAACATTGTTTTTGAGTGAAGATGGTAAATGGGACAGGATGCAATTCTTGGCTGGCATCCAAGTACTGGAATCATTTTCTTTGATAAAAATCCAGAATGCAAGATACTTTATGCACCAATTAGTTCATTCCTGGAGCAGAGACAGGATACCAGAGAAAGAAATAGTCACTTACTACTGGAAAGCAAGAGCATTGCTATCCTGCTCCATAGATCTTGACTATGAGGTTGACAATTCTGCATTTTGTCAATTGCTGGCTCCACATATTGAATCAAATCATCAGCATGGACTTGACAAGAGGATGAAAGCAATGTATTATGATGATGAGCATGAGAGATTTGCATTTGTCTTTGATTGCATTGGAAAATGGAATGAAGCAGAGAAGCTGCAGCTGGATGTGCTGAAGGCAAGAAAAGAAAAGCTTGGATCAGACCACCCAGCCACTCTCACCAGCATGAACAATTTGGCAATCACATACAGATCTCAAGGAAGATGGAATGAAGCAGAGAAGCTGCAGCTGGATGTGTTGAAGGCAAGAAAAGAAAAGCTTGGATCAGACCACCCAGACACTCTCACCAGCATGAACAATTTGGCAATCACATACAGTGATCAGGGAAGATGGAATGAAGCAGAGAAGCTGCAGCTGGATGTGTTGAATGCAAGAAAAGAAATGCTTGGTTCAGACCACCCAGACACTCTCACCAGCATGAACAACTTGGCAATCACATACAGATCTCAAGGAAGATGGAATGAAGCAGAGAAGCTGCAGCTGGATGTGTTGAAGGCAAGAAAAGAAAAGTTTGGATCAGACCACCCAGGCACTCTGACCAGCATGAACAATTTGGCAATTACATACAGTGATCAGGGAAGATGGAATGAAGCAGAGAAGCTGCAGCTGGATGTGTTGAATGCAAGAAAAGAAAAGCTTGGATCAGACCACCCAGACACTCTCACCAGCATGAACAATTTGGCAATGACATACAGTGATCAGGGAAGATGGAATGAAGCAGAGAAGCTGCAGCTGGATGTGTTCAAGGCAACAAAAGAAAAGCTTGGATCAGACCACCCAGCCACTCTCACCAGCATGAACAATTTGGCAATCACATACAGATTTCAGGGAAGATGGAATGAAGCAGAGAAGCTGCAGCTGGATGTGTTGAATGCAAGAAAAGAAAAGCTTGGATCAGACCACCCAGACACTCTTAGCAGCATGAACAATTTGGCAATGACATACAGTGATCAGGGAAGATGGAATGAAGCAGAGAAGCTGCAGCTGGATGTGCTGAAGGCAAGAAAAGAAAAGCTTGGATCAGACCACCCAGCCACTCTCACCAGCATGAACAATTTGGCAATGACATACAGTGATCAGGGAAGATGGAATGAAGCAGAGAAGCTGCAGCTGGATGTGTTGAATGCAAGAAAAGAAAAGCTTGGATCAGACCACCCAGACACTCTCACCAGCATGAACAATTTGGCAATGACATACAGTGATCAGGGAAGATGGAATGAAGCAGAGAAGCTGCAGCTGGATGTGTTCAAGGCAAGAAAAGAAAAGCTTGGATCAGACCACCCAGCCACTCTGATGAGCATGAACAATTTGGCAATGACATACAGTGATCAGGGAAGATGGAATGAAGCAGAGAAGCTGCAGCTGGATGAGTTGAATGCAAGAAAAGAAAAGCTTGGATCAGACCACCCAGACACTCTCACCAGCATGAACAATTTGGCAATGACATACAGTGATCAGGGAAGATGGAATGAAGCAGAGAAGCTGCAGCTGGATGTTTTAAAGGCAACAAAAGAAAAGCTTGGATCAGACCACCCAGACACTCTGACCAGCATGAACAATTTGGCAATGACATACAGTGATCAGGGAAGATGGAATGAAGCAGAGAAGCTGCAGCTGGATGTGTTGAAGGCAAGAAGAGAAAAGCTTAGATCAGACCACCCAGCCACTCTGACCAGCATGAACAATTTGGCAATGACATACAGTGATCAGGGAAGATGGAATGAAGCAGAGAAGCTGCAGCTGGATGAGTTGAATGCAAGAA
Source organism: Amanita molliuscula (assembly GCA_023014405.1). Taxonomy (NCBI): domain Eukaryota; kingdom Fungi; phylum Basidiomycota; class Agaricomycetes; order Agaricales; family Amanitaceae; genus Amanita; species Amanita molliuscula. Next base: position 392,080 of record JAEBUP010000044.1, read on the forward strand.
AAGAAAAGCTTGGATCAGACCACCCAGACACTCTGACCAGCATGAACAATTTGGCAATGACATACAGTGATCAGGGAAGATGGAATGAAGCAGAGAAGCTGCAGCTGGATGTGTTGAATGCAAGAAAAGAAAAGCTTGGATCAGACCATCCAGCCACTCTCACCAGCATGAACAATTTGGCAATCACATACAGATTTCAGGGAAGATGGAATGAAGCAGAGAAGCTGCAGCTGGATGTGTTGAAGGCAAGAAAAGAAAAGCTTGGATCAGACCACCCAGACACTCTCACCAGCCTCGGAAAAACTGCAAATAACCGAGACCTTCGTTACACTCGGAACTTTCTTGATACGCCATCTGAACTCAATCCCGCCACAAGCGAGTCCTTTAATGCCTTATTGCTATTATTCTATACTGACCTGCTCGTATACTTTCTTCAGTGGACGATCATTCCGTCAACTTAGAGGCTTATGTCCTGACTGCAGCATTCGACGCCGAGTGCATCGACTATGCCAAGGCTAGGAATCCCCGCTCCTCGAGCTCCGACAATGGTGATATTGATTCCGAAGTCAGTTTCTGGTCTAACGACAGCACCTCTTCGACTCTTTCATCTGTTGAGCCCTCTCCCTACGATGTTCCCAAGATTGAGGCCTATCTTTACCACGCCGGCCTCTCTGGTCCAAGTGGTGGCGGTCCCAAGCTTGTCTACAGGACGTCGAAGGCGAGGGAGAAATTCATCCCTCCCACGGGGCCTGAGGCCTATCGGCGCCTCATGAGGCTTGTTGGAGTTCCCGTGAGTCATAAACTCGGAGAAGAGCTCGGCAAAAATCGTCTGTGGGATATTGTTCGTGAAGAGGTGCGTGGAATTCTCGACGCTCAGCAATCTGTGGAGACATTCGTTCCCAGGTCGTGAAACTCCTTGACAAGAATGGTATTCAGCTCACGACCGTCGATCTCGTTCGGTTCAGGTGGACTGAGAAGAACGATGACCAGGAGGACGTGGAGAGCGAGGAGGATGAGGAGGACGAGGAGGATGAGGGAGACCTCAACTACGATGGCATTGCACCCATCCAGCCCGTCGTGGATGGGACAGTCTACACCACTCCCGTCACCATCTGGGTGGGCGTGAAGTCAGATAGTACCACCGGCGAGCAGGCCCATCACGCTGCCATCGATATTCTCCGCCTACTTAAGTGGCACCACATTACCGACGTCGAGGTCGCATTCCGCGAGTCGGAAGTCAAGTTCTCGGCTGGGTCAGAGCTCTTCGCCCCCGTTTCAGATGAAGACCACCTGAAGGACATAATCGACAACCTTTCTACCGCACTCAGCTTGCCGATTGCCGGGTTGAAGACCAAGATGCAGGGCACGCTTGGGTTCTACTTCCGAGTCAGGGATGACCTCTACGCCGTCACCACCCGCCATGTCCTTTTCAAGGACGATGACCCCAACATTGAATACAACTATGTCGGTAAGTTCTTATCTCTGAGAACGATGAGGGCAATTCTGACTACACCTACATAGCCGGGCCTAAGAAGGAGGTCATTGTGATGGGCACCCCTGCGTTCACCAACTACCTTGCTTCCCTCCAGAGCACTATCGGCAACCTTCTTAACACGGCTATGTACCTGGACGGTCGCGTTAAGATGTTAACGGTGCAGGCGGTGGGCGATGGCCCCCGCGCTGCGAAGTCGGCGCAGGACCTGCCAGGGGTAGAGCAACAGTTGACCACGACGCAAGCCAAGATCGATGACTACAAGGCCTACTTCGTGAAGGTGAAGAAGGAATGGAGCAAGCCAAAGGACCGCGTGATCGGATACGTTGTCTGGTCACCCCCCATCAGCATTGCTACACCTCCCCACACCTACACCCAGGACGTCTGCGTAATCAAGCTCGATAAGAACAAGTTCCGTCACTTCTGGGGGAATGTCCTTAGTCTTGGTGCGTGCTGATCCACCTCGCTGAAGGCGTGTTATCTAACTGTTCATATTTCAGGGCCGGAGATCTCCCGCAATGACTTCAAGAAATTGATGTATGACCGCTTCGACGCCCCTCACGAGTTCGTTTATCCGGAGGATGGTCTCTTCAAATTGCGAAACATCCTTTCCGAAGAACAGATCCGCACCCCGAACAACAAGACTCCACAAGGGGATCCCGTCCGCCGCGTCATCAAACGCGGGTTCACGACGCTCACCACTGTTGGTGGTTTATCTGGATTCCTGTCTCACACTCGCCGCTACTTCACGACAGGCAATACCGATTCGATCGAAGCAGCGATCCTCCCCCACAGCAATGACTCTGGGCCCTTCTCAAGGGGAGGCGACTCTGGAAGCATCATCGTCGACGTGATGGGAAGGTTTGTTGCATTGCTCACGGGTGGAACGGGCAAAACAGACTCGTCGGACATCACGTTCGGAACGCCAATGCATTGGCTCTGGCTCGTCATCCTGGCCAAGTTCCCGGGTGCCAACCTCTACTGGGACGACAAGGATGTGCCCGCTTAGGTTCGTGTCATTCTTTCATCTCATCCTCTTGTGTTCACAACTGACGATCTTAATGCCAAGGCCTTACCACATCAGGCTTTCCGCTCTGGCCACTCTGAGAGCATTTTTAAGCTGTTGTTACTTCTCAATGCAGCACAAAAATGTCTATTATTGGTGCTACGGAATACAACATGGTGCGAGCAAATAGTAATGTATAAATGTGAGAACTTCGAGAGCAAGCGAGAGTGATGTGGAATATTGAGGAGTGATTAGTGATGTCAATAGCTAGGCTAATAGCCGATAGCTGATTTAGCTTAGCCTGTTTTTAGCTGAGCCATAGCCTATTTTTGGCTATGGCTATAGTTAGCTAAGCTATAGCCAAATAGCTGCTTCTCATTCTGTTGTGAAGATAGAGACGAGACGGGAGTGCTCGAGCGGATGCGAGTAAAAGCTCTGCATTTACACTGTAAACTACACATATATATACTTTATACAATATGAAATAGACGGGTGTCAGCAGATAACTGCGCACCATATTTATGTCAGGCGCTAATCATGTGCACTCGTCTTTTTGTTTCTTTTTTCCAATTCCTTTCATCATGACCTCCTCTCCATCAGCTCGTGAATCTTCATTGTCTCGTGTCCAAGTCCATGACCTACTGCGCCTCACGTGCCTCCTTCTGCCATCGATCTGTCATTCCCAACACTCCCCCTCGGATTGACTCCAATCCCCATCATCTTTGTTAAACGCTCGTGTTGAATGTGGGGTAATCCCTTCGTAAATATATCCGCTATATTCTCTTCACTCCGTACATAGCGTATTTTCAGTTGTCCATTCTTCACAAGGTTGCGAATGAAATGTAAAGCGATGTTGACATGTTTAGTGCGCGCGTGAAATTCCGGATGGTGCGCAATAGCAATGGCTGCCTGATTGTCGCTAAGAATGGTGGGCGCATTTGGCATGAATCCTATTTCGTCGAAAAGTGTATGGATCCAAAGCACCTCTCGTGCTACATGAGTAGCTGCGACATATTTGGCCTCGGCGGTCGAAAGAGCAATAATGCTCTGCTTCTTGGAACTCCACGCAATAGCTCCCCCTGCGAATAATACTATATAGCTGCTAGTAGATTTTTGGCTAGCCTGGGAAGCCCAATCAGCATCGCAATAAAAGATGGGATTATTATCATCTGATCCCCTTCCCCCATATCCAATCCTATACTCCTTCGTCCCCTTCAAATATTGAAATATCCTCTTTACGGCCATCCAATGGCGTGGTTTAGGGTTGTGCGCAAATTGTCCAAGTCGCGTAGTCGCAAAGATGATATCGGCACGAGTGATCGTAGCTAAATGGAGTAATTTCCCAATTAGGGCTGAATAAGCGTACATCACTTGATCGGAACGGCTGTCGTCATCTTCTCCTTCTTCATAATCGAGATTGACGTTGGGATCGAGTGGAGTCGATATAGGGTTACATTCATGAAGGCCTAGTTCGACTAGCACTTGATCAATATAATGCGTCTGCGAAAGGAAAAGCGTATGCTCATCTCAGTTATAATTGATTTGAATCCCAAGGAGATATTTTGGGATGCCAAGACTTTTAATTTCAAACTTCCTTTTGAGGTCCGAAGCAATCTGATCGATTTCCGCTTCCGCATTAGTGATGGCAATGATGTCATCAACCCAAACAAGCAAAATAGAGAACTTATCGCCGTTTCGCTGAATGAAAACACAGTAGTCGGCTCTAAGTTGTCGGTATGATAAGTCGAGGAGTGCGGCTGTAAGGGTATTGTTCCACACGTTCCCAGCTTGCTTCAATCCGTATAGCGATCGTTGAAGGTGACATATGCGATTACTTCCATCGTCGAAACCAGGAGGTTGCTGCATATAGATTTCTTCTTGTAGTACACCGTTAAGATAAGCGTTCTTGACGTCGTACTGTGTAAGGTGCCAACCATGCTGTGCTGCAGCAGCAAGTAAAGCGTGGAGGCTTTCATAACGCATTACTGGTGCATAAGTGTTGAGATCGTCGTAATTGAATCCCGGTTTTTGAGTGAATCCCTGAGCGACGAGTCAAGCCTTGAACCTAATGGTGTTCCCATGCTCGTTGGTTTTTCGCGTAAACACCCATTTGCTCCCCACCACATTCCGTCCCTCTGGAATATTCTCCAATCTCCATGTCCCCATCTTATCCAGCATACTCATCTCCTCGTCCATAGCCTTCTTCCATTCTACCTGGTCCTCACTCTCCAATGCATCTTCAACTTTCTTTCTTTGGCACCTTATCTTCATTTGACAGGAAAATGAAGTCAAAAGAATCAGCTGATTGATCATCGTGATCAATGATCTGTTGAGATCGGTCAGCAAAGCGATTGGCTGGTTTGCATGTGTCCAGGTTGTGGAGTAACTTGTAGTCAATGTTTTTGACAGTAGAACGAGGTTGGCGTGACGTGGAAGTAGGCACAGCATTAGTTGTAGATGGTAGTGGTCGAGCTGGTATCTTAATGATAAGGGGTTCGTTTTGTTGTGTAACAACTGTCGGTTCAGTTGTAAGCTGTTGGTCCGGCTTGCGCGCCGAATCCACCAAATTGAGTGTTACCGCTGCTCCTGGTGCTCCTGGTGGTGCTCCTGGTGGTGGTGCTCCTGGTGGTGCTATGAGTGTTACTGCTGCTCCTGGTGCTCCTGGTGGTGCTACTGGCTCCCCCTCGGCGCGCAATCCGGGTACACGAATAGTTTGTGTGGGTGGAGCGCGTTCACCAAACGCGTAATTCCGAGAAACTTTAACGATTCGGCTACCAATATCATAGTAGTGAATAGATTTGGAACCGTCAATAAAACCTAAAAACTTTCCTTTTATTGACTTTGATTCCAATTTATTCTCTTGATGTTCATCCAACACCCAAACATCACAGCCGAATTCCCGGAGGTGGGAAACATCCGGTTTAGTCCCGGTCCAGGCTTCATAAGGGGTTGTTTTAGACAGGGCACGTGTCAGCGCGCGATTGTGGAGATATACTGCATGTGAGATGGCGCTATCCCATAAATAGTTTGGTGTATTGCTGGCCAATAGCATAGTACAAGCCATTTCCACCAATGTTCGGTTAAACTGTTTGGCGATGCCATTCTGGGATGGTGAGTATGGAGCTGATGGTTCAAGGACCATACCCTTCTCATTCACCCACTTCCGCAACCGCTCGTTGACCAACTCTTTGCCATTGTCAAGTCTAAGCTTCTTCAGCATCTTCCCATACTGTTTCTTGATATGGTTAAAGTATGTCGTAATTCGATCAAAGGCTTCGTCCTTTGTTTTCATGAATAGAACATGACACATGCGAGTTGCGTCATCTGTAAACGCAATGAAGTAACGGTGTTTATCGATAGATTGAACGGGTGCTGGTCCCCACACGTCTGTCATAGTTCATTCACCGGCAGTCTCTGATCGGTGTGTAGCTTCGGTAGGATATGGCTTGCGAGCCATCTTCCCTTTTAGGCAGTCTTGGCAGGAGTTTGATGGGATCGACGTTTCGTCTATATTTATCCCTGTAATTAAATTCTCCCGCACAGTGCGTTGTAGGGCGGTAATGGAGAGGTGACCATACCGTTTATGCCATTCATCCCAAGAGTACTCTTGTACCCTGGTGACGAAGGCTTTATCATTAGCGCGCATTTCTGCTCTTGCATGAAGCAAGTACAGTGACTCAAAAATGTGATTCAATGTTTGGTGCTTTTTGACTGTTTATGGCATAACTGAAAAACAAAGGCAAATAAGGGTAAATAATGTAAGAGAGAATGACAGTATCACATCAGGGTTACACACTGATGAAAGAATTATGTAATTAGGCACAGTATCCATGGAGATATAGGCAATATAATTTGATGATGCATTGAATCACTTTTTTGAGTGTGCATCAGAAACATCAGAAACTGATATTGATGGGCTGCTATGACATGAAACTGATGATGAATGGTTATCATAATGATGGTACCTTAGCACCAATGCTATTTAAGCAGTGCTAAATGCTCATGGCTCCCCACGTCTGATATGCGCCCCATTTCTTCTTCCCACAAGGAAAACATCCTTTCCGTTGCCTCCCATGGTTACTCCACTTGCCATATTGCCTCTAAAACTGGTATTAGCCAGGCCACTGTCTCCAGATCACTCCAGAATCTCCTTCCCAATCAACAAACCCCTCAGCTTGGTTGCCCTTCCAAGCTTTCTGCCACTGCCACACACTCCATCCTCACACAGATCACCATTGGAAAGGCTGCCAATGCTGTCCAGGTTACCAGGCACATCAACACCATCATCCTCAACCCAGTCTCCACCCAGGCAGTCAGAAACATTCTGAAGAAACACTCATTCAAAGCTGTAACAAAGGAGAAGAAGCCACTGCTCAGCACAGTGCACAGAAAGAAGCAGTTGGCCTTTGCTTTGAAAGACAGGGAGTGGACTGTGGAGGACTGGAAGAGGGTAATTTGGTCAGATGAGACCAAAATCAATATGATTGGGTCAGATGGGGGGCAGTGGGTATGGAAACAGGTGGAGGAGGGGTCAATTGAAAGGGAGGTACAAGGAACAGTGAAATTTGGAGGTGGAAATATCATGGTATGGGGCTGTATGGGCTGTAATGGTGTGGGGGAGCTTGCAGAGGTTGAGGGCAGGATGGATGCTAACCAGTATGTGGACATTTTGGATGATCCCTTACTGCCAAGCTTGGGAGAATCTGGGATTGCTAAAGGAGAATGCATTTTTCAGCAAGACAATGACCCAAAGCACACCTCCAAAAAAGCCAGAGACTGGATGAAAGAGAACAATATCACTTGTCTGGACTGGTCTCCACAGTCTCCAGACCTGAATTCCATTGAACACCTCTGATGCAGCTGGGCAAGCATGAAACACCAGCAAAAGGAGTTTGGCAGATATGGGAGAGAGTGGCAGAGGTGTGGAATAATATAGAGCCAGAGGTGTGTCAGAACTTAATTGAAAGCATGCCTAGAAGAGTGGAAGCAGTGATAAAAGCCAAGGGAAGCCATACAAAGTACTAGAATGACCAGTTTCTATATTTCTTATACACACTCAAAAAAGTGATTCAATGAATGATCAAATTAAATTGTCTATATCTCCATGGATACTGAGCCTAATTACATAATTCTTTTATCAGTGTGTAGCCCAGATGTGATACTGTCATTCTCTCTCTCACTATTTACCTTTATTTGTTTTTGTTTCTCAGTTATTTTATAAACAGTCAAAAAGCACCAAACATTGAATCACTTTTTTGAGTCACTGTATAGACGGCCAATCATCCGTCCCTCTCCAACAACTTTCCCATCCCTAGTCTTCAAATAACATTTCCCACCCATCATTTCCACGTGTCCGCCGCCTTCATCAAAACGTCCGAGTGACATCAAACAATTTGGTGCGATTGGCACGTGTGAGACATTTTGTAATCGGTGTGAGAAATACTTTTCCCCAACTCGGAATTTGAGTATAACGGTTCCACGACCTAAAACGGGCACAGGCTCTGGTCCTATCCCTTGCAATGTTGTTTTCTCGAGTGGGGTATAGTCGGCGAAGGCATCGCGTGACGTGCAAACATGAGCCGATGATCCGCAATCAAGGATCCAATCGTTTTTGGAAAAAAGCGTGGGACTTGCCATATATGAGAAGTTGGTGAGATCGGTGCCTGGCGCATCAACTTCTTGTGCCTGATTAGCTCGATCGGTTTTTCTGCCCTTCTTCTTCTTCGGCCCCTGTCCCTCTTTTCCTCCTCCTTTCGCCCAGCAGTCCTTTGCTAGGTGACCTTTCTTTTTACAGTTGTGACACTCTCACATCTCCTTGATTAGTAATGATGTGCCATTGCCGGAATCTCCAGTACATCCCTTTCTTCTCCTTTCTTCGTCGAGTAATATGGCAACCAGATTGGAAGATGAGATCGTGGGAGTGTTACTTTGTGCGCCAAGGTATGCCAAGGTATAGCTGTCCCATGACTCTGGCAGCGACGTAAGCAATATCATGGCAAAGTCGTCATCAGGGACTATACTCCCCATGAGGTGAAGCTCCTCCTGCATTCTCCTCAGCTTTGTGATGTGGGCAGACATGTCAAGGTCATCAGAAGCCGACATCTGGAATAGCGCGCGCCGCGCTGCGAGTATGCCGAGCTTTCCTCTTGTCTCCTTGACAGTCCTTAATTGTTCCCACATGGCTTTCGCAGTGATGGCACCTAAAAGGTGAATCATTTCACTGTCGCCTACCGCTAATTCGATGCGTGTCCGCGCCCTAGCATCCTTCTTCTGCCACTCAGTGATGGCCTTTGCCTCGTTGTTTGTAGGTGCATTGTCGACCTTCGGTTTTGGGGGATCTGCGAGAAGAACTTCTTCAAGATTGAGATCGCGTAATACAGCAGTGATCTTCCTTTTCCACGCTAACCAATTCAAGGCATTAAGGGGTTCAATTCGGTAACTTCCGGATCCAAGAGTGATGGTAGCGTCAGGTTTGGCGGTTGAAGTTTCTGACATTGCGTAGATCAATAATGAGTTTGAATATAGATAGAAGAATGTGTCTCAATGTATAAGGTTAAAGCGTGGGGCCCATAACCTGTTGTGAAGATAGAGACGAGATGGGAGTGCTCGAGCAGATGCGAGTAAAAGCTCTGCATTTACACTGTAAACTACACATATATATACTTTATACAATATGAAATAGATGGGCGTCAGCAGATAACTGCACACCGTATTTATGTCAGGCGCTAATCATGCGCACTCGTCTTTTTGTTTCTTTTTTCCAATTCCTTTCATCGTGACCTCCTCTCCATCAGCTCGTGAATCTTCATTGTCTCGTGTCCAAGTCCATGACCTACTGCGCCTCATGCGCCTCCTTCTGCCATCGATCTGTCATTCCCAACACATTCCTTGCATGCACCCTTGCCCTTGCCCTTGCCCTCACCTTGTAAATGGCTCTGCCAATAGCTGCTAGCCAGCTTAGTTAAACCAGTTGATGGCAGTCCAATGATGCAGCTTAGGGTTGCAAGTGAATTGACCTAATTGCTGGGCTGCAAAAGTGATATTGCTGCATGTCGTAAGTGACAGATATAATAGCATGCCTATCAGGGTAGCATATGCATAGGTAGTAGCATTTGGCTGAGGGTCCTGATCCTCTCCATCTTTGTAGTCGAGGCTGATGTTAGGATCAAGTGGTGTTGACATGGGGTTACAATCTTGAAGTCCTAGCTTTACAAGGGTCTTCTCAATGTAGTGGGCTTGAGAAAGCATCAGGCAGCAGGTGTCTCAGTCATATGAGATGTGAATGCTGAGTAGATATTTTGGTGTGCCAAGAGATTTGATTTCAAATTTCCCTTTGAGATCAATTTCAATTTGGTCAGTGCCCCTTATAGAGTTTGAAATGCTGACAATGTCATCTACCCATAGCAGCAGGATCATGAATCCATTTCTGTTGCACTTGATGTAGACACAATAGTCAGCTCATTGTTGTTGGTATAAAACATCAGTTAGCACTTCTGTAAATGTTGCATTCCATATGTTACCAGCTTGTTTGAGCCCATAGATAGATTTGTAGAGTCAGCAGACTTGGCTGCTCCCATCATTGAATCCCAGAGGCTGCTGCATATATATTTCCTCATCCAGGGTTCCATTCAGGTATGTGTTTTTGACATTGAATTGCCACAGGTGCCAACCATTTTTAGCCATTAGTGCTAGTAAGGCCCTGAGGCTCTCATAGCACATAACTGGTGCAAAGGTGTTGTTGTTGTTGTAGTCTGGTCCAGGCTTCTGTGTAAAACCTTGAGTGACAAGTTGCACCTTGTAGTGTAGTGTATGATGTTTCTGTGTTCATCTGTCTTTTTCATGTACACCCGTTTGCTTCCTACAGCCTTTCTCCCCTCTGGTAATTCCTCTAGTTTCCAAGTCCCCATCTTCTCCATCATCCCCAACTCCTCTTTCATAGCCTTCAACCATTCCTCCCTTTCTTCACCTCCCAGCAACTCCTCAACATTCTTCAGCAGGTTGTCTGATTTGGTGAAATACGTGCACTCAATTACTTCATTGATGACATCAGTGATCTGATCGGAAATTTGATGTGATTGATCAGTGGGTTTCCAAGTGTTCAGGTTGTCAATGAGTTTGTAGTCCAAGTTCTTCTTGGCTGTGTGCTGTGGGTGATTGGTGGTTGAGCTGGTTTGGGCAGCTGGTCTAGCTGGGATGTGGATAGTTATTTTGGGCTTGGGTGTTGCTTCTGTAGCAGTGTCGTAATCAGATTCTATTTCTGTCCAATTGTGATTGGCCTGATTTGGCAATGATTCCTGATGATTGGCTGGATTGGGCAGTGGTCCCTGATCTATAATAGGTTGATCCATAATGATTTCCCTTGATGTTACTGATGGCTCCCCCTCAGTGTGCAATCTGGCCATTCTCATGACAGTGCCAGGAATGTCAGCAACTGGGGGACTGTTTTCAGTAAAAGAGAAATTTCAGGAGACCCTGATGGAGTGTGTGGCAGTGTCATAATATTGGATAGAGTGGGACTCATCAATGAAACCTATGAATTTCATTTTTCCCACCTTGGTGTCCAATTTTGTCTGCTGCCACTCATCCAACACCCACACATCGCACCCAAATTCCCTAAAATGTGAGACATCTGGCTTCTTCCCAAACCATGCCTCATAAGGTGTTGTGCCACAGAGTGTGTGTGTTGGAGATCTATTCCTTAAATAGGTCATGTGAGAAATTGCTATATCCCAAAGAAAGTTAGGTAAATCTCTGGCCAATAGCATCATCCATGCCATCTCCACTAGTGTGCAATTGAATCACTTGGCAACTCCATTTTGGGAAGGTGAGTATGGTGCAGTCAGCTCCAATACCAGCCTGCATCCATCTGCCCATTTCTTCAGCTTCTCATTAATCAATTCCTTCCCATTATCTAAGCAGAGCTTCTTTGGCTTCTTTCCATACTGTGTCTCAATATGGGTAAGGTATGAGGTAATCTGATCAAATGCTTCATCTTTCAATTTTAAAAATAGAACATGACACATACACATGGCATCATCTGTGAATGCAATGAAGCATTGGTTTTTGTTGATGGATTGAATTGGAGCTGGTCCCCATACATCTGTCATAGTGTGTTTGCTGGGAGTATCTGAACAGTTTGATGCCTCTTGAGGAAATGGGCAGTGAGCCATCTTCCCCTTTAGGCAGTGATTGCATGATCATGATGGGATCATCAACTTGTCTATATTTAGACCTGTAACCATTTCCTCTTGTTTGGTATGCTGCAAGGCTGTGGTGGATAGGTGGCCATAATGACAGTGCCACTCTTCCCAAGATAGACCTGGTACCCTACTGACATAAGCTTTGTCATGGTTATTGAGAAGTGCACATGTGTCCAAGAGGTATAGCTTGTTGCACTCTTTGCCTGCTCCTATTAATTTCCCCTGACTAGACTGCAAATAGCACCTGGTCTCATCAAAATTGACATGTCATCCATCTTTGGCAAAGCAGCTGAGGGATAGAAGGCAGTTCGGTGCATCCAGCACATGTAGCACATGTTCCAATTTATGAGATATGATTTTCCCATCTACTGAGAAATTCACTGTGACTGTTCCCTGTCCTAAAACTTTAGTGGGCATTGACAAGCATTGTTCTGATGTGGCAGTGTATAGGTATCAGACAGACTAGTCTCAGCACTAGACATTAGAAACCTTACCCTCACTAGGATTATACATGCCCTGACCCCATCACTTAACATCTGTGCTTATCCAAAGTCTTCCACAGGTCATCCATGCTAGCTATGAGCAACTCTGCTAACTCTGTGATTATCCATGATAAGGCAAGCATCACCCATGCCCAACAGCCAAGTTGTCTCCTGTGTATGCCATCCAAACCCCACACTAGTCAGTCATTCACATCTGATAAAGCACCTTGTCAGCCGATCCACATAAAACTGTCAGCCAGCACAGCTTAGTTCACCAGAGAAGGGACCATCACCATCAATACTATATCTGCATTAGGAAGGATCTACATTCTACGATCCAAGGGTCACCCCTATGCAGCCACCACATCATCCCTAGCAATGCACTGACATAGTGGATCAGGACCCTAGTGTTAAGGTCAATGCCCTTGGTTTGTTACTGAGTCAGCAGTGATGACTAGAGTCTCAGTCTAATCCCAGTCAATGGACAGAAGTAGCTCTTGGTGCTGTACTAGACAGTGACAAAGATAGCTTGAGTGACATATTCATGTGGTTGTCATCGATAAGAGAACCCCTACAACCAGGGGCTATGTCCAAGGATATCATGTAATATGCTAGTGGTACACAATCAAGATTCATTGAGGGGATAAACTGCTGCAAGACAACTCCTAGATCTGTGATACTCTTAAGTTCCAACCACCGCACAACCTGGGGTGTATGCCTGATGATTTCTACAACTATGGCTGCTGTAGAAAACAATACACAAAGATGCTGGATGTTGCAGGACCGTAAAAAGGACAGAACGACATCGGGAGACTCGGTTTCATAATCATCATCAACCATGAGATGCTTGAGCACGGGTGCATTCAAAAATGATAACCAGTATGGATTGCAACACAATTTGGTCAAGCTCAGAAGTAAGATAGGATTGGGTTGAAGACCATCTCTGAGTCGCCATGGTGTATCATTGATTTTGAGCCTTTTCAGGTTTGTCATATGTGATAGAGCTGCAATGAAATCAAGAGAGCCCAAGTACAACCATTGCACAATGACGTCCGTCAAGTTTGACCAGTTGAACTTCCAGCTGACAAGGTCAAATGTGTCGACGACGCTCAGAAGTGGTGCTGTTTGAAATATGTTGTCCAATTCTTGACACTTGGTAATGGCCAACCGAACCTCTTGCAGTAGGGGGAGACGATTCCTCACGTGAGTCAACAGCAACAATTTTTCGGGCATATGGCAGGTGAATGAGGCACACTTCCAACGCATTGACTCGTCGATCAGCATCTCCAGCATGTGGTGTATATCATCTGCCATTTCTTGTGAAAAGAAGTCAAAAGTCTTGCCTGACAACGAAAAATCGACAGAGAATGGCGCTGTGGTGTTGTGTTTCAGGAAGAACTGGACCAGGTCTCTATGACAATGGTTGTTGCACAGGGAGAATGACCGAGTTGCATAGTAGGTTATTGAGATTTTGCTCCAAAAATCTGCAGTCATGGATAGAAATATAGACCTCCACCTCAAACAGATGTGGCCAAGGAACCAAGGAAAGAAACGAAGGTCACTTGTTGAGAGTGTCTGAGAGAATAAGGCAAATATTTCCGTGACAATTTCTATTGGGATCGTCAGCATGCTGGAGCGAGGCATGGTGGCAAAATATTTTGTGCGAATGTCTTAGACAGTCTAGTGACCAACTAATGTGATCAACTGTTAGATTTGCAGAAGCATATTTTAAGATACCTTGTCACCACTTTACGTTATGTGAATGCACACGCCAACATCAATGAGCACCAAAAGTGACTGTGCTCAACCGCGTTGTTTAGTGAGATACGCGATTCAAGGATATCAAATGAGGCAGGTGTGGCTCGGGCTACTCGCCATTCTGGGCTGTGCACAACAAATCGACTGCTATCTTGTACAGCAGAATGTCATTAATATGCATAGCCCCTTCAATACCACCACTTTGGCAATCACAGCATCAATGGCTTTTTTTTTTTCATAGAAAAGTATATTGGAAACTACTGAAAGTATACAAGACTGCCAGAGACTTAATAAGTATCTGGTAAGGAACTTCATACTAACACACAAATGAAAGACAAAACACAAAATAGTTGGCAATGCAACTCCCTTCATTCAAAGCAGTCCGAAATCAATTTCGAATGACCCAGCCGTCGGGTTATCCGATATGAAACTAACAAGACAATGAAAGTTGTTTCATCTTGTTTGAAAATACCTAATAGAAGAAAAATCATTTTTATAATGCATGCACCTGCATATGATATGTTCCCGTGAGTAATAGGGATTGGATGAACAGAATTGACATTTCAGGTTGCTGTCTGGAAAGAAGCGAAGTCGATAATCTGCAGATGGCATATGACCAGTAACCATCCTACTAAACATCGCAAAATTCTATTTTTGCATGCATCAACAAATCTGTGTCGATGACTTCCCATGGAAAATTGCGCAAACCTTTTCCTATTGCCCAAGATCTTGAGCATATTTTTTCCCCAATATGTCTTCACTTTCCATAACATCCTCCGTGATGTCCTGCCTCCGCTCGAAACTTCTTCATCAAGCTAGCTCTCGTGATCCAACAATCACCTTGAACTTCCCCACTCTCCCTTACTAGCACATCCAGCATCCATGACTTTGCAACAACACAGGTCTGATGTCACGTGCCACACCATGTTAAGCTGGAAAGGCATCCCAAGGCTCCTTCGAGGTTAAATGTGCGCATTTTGGAGGGTAGGTCATTTCTGGAAAGCATTTTGTCGAAGGCTCATGGTCAATTTAGTAGGCGTGATAAGGATCTGAGGCATTGATTGATGATCTGGGGAATGCGAATCGAGAAGCATCGCCTCAATTACACATGTAACTGCTTGATGATGGCTTTGCCATAACTGTACTAGCTCAGGCACTCACCAATGTTTTTAAATGCAGGCAATCCCATCCACTGGACTCATCATATCCTCCACCTTCATTCTTACTCCTCCACAATGTCATGTTGAACAAGCCTATGTCAACAGCATTCATCATGGCCGTGCTTGTGCTTCATGCCACTGCTTGTCTGAATCCACTGCCCATGGACACCGACAGCTTTATGTCCATTCCCGTTCGCATGCGCGCTTTGACACAGGAGGATGGCGTCTTTGATTTTGAAAAGGCCCCCCCGATCGATGGTTGTCAATGATTTCGAATTCACCAATATAGCCTAGGGGAACTCGTGTGAGCAAAATGAAATCATTGTATCCTACAAGATGGATGTTGACTCTGCAGTGAACCCGGATCCGTTGGCAACAGTGGAAACCACATTGTTTTGGTTATGAGAGATGGAAAGGGTTTTATATCTTGGGATGTTAAAATGAGAACCGCATGGAAGCGTGAATCGTGCCAATCGTATTATATCATCCCAAATGAAAAGAAGGCACTCATAAAAAACAATAACTCACCATGAGGTTGCATGACACTGAGGAATTTGACGACGACTTGGACAAAGGTCAGATCAGCACCTGGCATTTTCTGCGGCACTTGGCATTGATGATGTTGTTCAGGCAGTCATTCTGCCCAGTGGTGGTCAATCCAGGGTCTATCAGTCCATCTGAAGCAAAGCACGTACTAGGTGTTGGGGATGACAGATCAACGGACAAGGGCACATGAGCATGTGCAGCAAGGAGGACGGGTTATGAGGGATGATAGGCTGTGAGGAACAGCACCCGAGTGATGGAAGAGAGGTCACGAAGAGAGAATTGGAAAGATGGGTGATGAAGTTTATTCAAATGCGAGAGTGCCGGATATCAATATGAGGTACTGTCATTAGCATGGCCTCGTCTATTTCATATTATACTTATGTATATATACTACTCATGTATTTTGTGAATGGACGCCTTGAACTCACATCGCTCCCACGCCCAAGCCATATTGACAATAGGTTATGGGCCCCATGCTCCTTTAACTATCTCGAGAAGCTCTTTATACTTATACATTAAGCCCATCTATTAACCTACACTATGTCAGGTGAAGAAGCTGCAGCATCATCGACTGGTGACAAATCTGGCACTGTCACACTAGGGTCTGGCAGTTATCGCATAGTACCACTTAATAATCAGAATTGGTTGGCATGGAAAAGGAAGATCACAGCGATCCTATGCAATCTTGATTTAGAAGATATGCTTACATCAGACGTTCCTAAACTGAAAACTGAAAACCATCCAACTGCTGCTGAAATGAAGACTCTCGAGGATTGGAAGAAGAAAGATGCTAGGGCACAGACAAGAATAGAATTAGCAGTAGGGGACACAGAGATGATACACTTACTAGGCGCCACGACGACCAAGGGTATGTGGGATCAATTGAAAATCGTCAAAGAGAAGAGAGGGAGGCTTGGCATTCTTGTGGCATGGCACACATTATTCCAGGCATCGGCATCTGATGATTTTGACATGGGCAATCATATTACCAAATTACGACAGATGCAGGAGGAACTTCACCTAATGGGGAGTATTGTACCTGATGATGACTTTGCCATGATACTGCTTATGTCATTGCCAGAGACATGGGACCCGTATACATCAGCATACCTAGGTGCACAAAGTAATGCTCCCATGGTTTCATCATCCGATCTGATCGCTGTACTACTCGACGAGTTCTGTAGAAGGAAGGACCAATTGAGTGAACATGGCAATGGCACTATGCTCCAGGCAAAGGAGACATGAGATTGCCATAACTGTAAGAAGAAGGGCCACCTAGCCAAGGATTGTTGGGCGAAAGGAGGTGGGAAAGAGGGACAGGGGCCGAGAAAGAAGTCGAAGGGCGGCAAACATGATTGGGCCAATCAGGCGCAAGAAGATGCTTCTGGATCTGATCTAGCTGACTTCGCTTATATGGCAAGTCCCAGAGAATTCTCGAAATCCAATTGGATCCTTGATTGCACATCAACGGCTCATGTGTGTACATCATGTGATTCATTCATTGATTACACCCCTTTAGAGAAAATTACCATAAAGGGCATAGGCCCTGAACCAGTCCCTGTTCTAGGCCGTGGAACTGTTGTACTCAAGCTTTGCATGGGTGACAAATATTTCACTCACCGACTCAGTAATGTGTCACATGTGCCAATTGCACTGAACTGTCTTATGTCACTTGGACGTTTTGACAAAAGTGGAGGACATGTGGAGATGAGGGGTGGGAAATGCTATTTACAGACCAAAGATCGGACCATTGTGGGCGAAGGGCACATGGTCAATCATTTGTACCTGCTCCATGGAAGGGCAGAGACACACGTGAAAGATAAAGCCTTCATTGCCAGGGTGCAGGGTCACTCCTGGGATGAATGGCATAGACAGTATGGTCATCTATCCATCTCGGGACTCCAGTGCACTGTGTGGGAAAATTTGGTCACAGGGATAAAAATAGATGAAACTTTGATTCCATCAACTTCTCGCCAAGACTGCTTAGAAGGGAAAATGTCACAATGATCTTATCCTTCTGAGGCAATGCATTGCTCGGAGATCTCCGGAGAATGCAGGATGACCAATGTTTGGGGACTGGCACCAGTACAGTCCATTAATAAACACAGATACTTTATTGCGTTCACGGATGATGCAACATGAATGACGCATGTTCTATTCATGAAAACCAAGGACGAGGCATTCAATCGTATCATGACATACTTCAATTACATTGAAACTCAGTATGGGAAACTGCTGAAGAAGCTTCGGCTTGACAATGGCAAAGAGCTTGTGGACAAGGAGTTATGGAAATGGATTAATGGGAAGGGTATGGTTATAGAACCTTCTGCCCCTTACTCACCTTCCCAAAATGGAGTCGCGGAATGATTTAATCGCATGGTCGTGGAAATGGCACAAAGCATGATGCATGCTAAAAATATCCCTGCCTATTTATGGGAACAAGCCATTTCACATGTGTCCTATCTTCGCAACCGTTCTCCCACATGAGCCTTGCACAACAAGACACCATATGAAGCTTGGACAGGTAACAAGCTGGATGTCTCCCACTTTCAAGAGTTCAGATGCGATGTATGGGTATTGAATGAGTGGTGGGGGAGTAAACTGGATGCTAAGGGAGTCAAAGGGAAGTTTTTAGGCTTTGTTGATGGTTCTAAATCAGTGCGCTATTATGATTCACACAGTTGAACGGTCAAAGTCTCACGAAACTATGCTTTTGTTGAGCGCGACGTATCTACAATGACTGCGACTATACCAGGATTATGCACCGAGGGGGAGACAGGGATGGCCTCTTCAGTGTCAGCTCGCAATTTGGTGGATCAGAGTGTTCTGGTCACTGACCCCCCAGCAGTTATACCACCACCACCATCAGCAGTTCCACCTGACCCATCGGCAGTACCACCGCTCAGCAGAACCGACAAACCACTTATCATCAAGATACCGGCCAGGCCACCACAAGTTGAAACCCATGACGACCCATGCCCATGACGATCTGCTCTGAAGTTAGACTATAAAATGATCAACAACCCGGCTGCCCGCAAGCTGGCAGATCGTTTCACTGATCAGGCACATCTAATCATCAATCAGGATGATCAAAACTACTCAGACAACGAATACGAAGAAAGTGTTTATGCTGGTGAACTATGGGACATCGCGTTCATGGCCAATTTGGCAAAACTACCTAAGACCATCGAAGAAGCATTGGAAAGTGAGGATCGGGAAGAGTGGATAAAGGCAATGGATGAGGAATTGGGTGTGATGGAGAAGATGGGGACATGGAGATTAGAGGACTTGCTGGAGGGAAGAAAGGCTGTTGGAAGTAAATGGGTATTCACCATCAAGACAGATGAATACGGGAATACTATCAGGTTCAAGGCTTGACTCGTCGCCCAGGGGTTCACACAACAACCAGGATATGACTATGATGACCTCAATACATTTGTGCCAGTCATGCGCTATGAAAGCCTCCAGTTTATCCTAGCTGCCGCAGTGCAGAACGGATGGCATCTTACACAATACAACATCAAGAACGCTTACTTGAACGGCATACTAGAAGAAGAAATATACATGCGCCAGCCCCCTGGCTTCGACGACGGAACTGGACACTTATGCTGCCTACTATGATCACTATATGGATTAAAGCAAGCAGGGAATGTATGGAACACCACCCTCACTAACGTGCTCCTCGAATTGTCATTCCGACAACTATGCACTGACTATTGCATATTTATTCGACAGAGCAGAAGTACTTTCACTATCTTGCTTATTTGGGTTGATGACATCATTGCTGTCACTAATTCAAAAGAGGAAATTGATCAGATCAGATCAGACCTCAAAAGGAAATTCGAGATCAAGAATCTTGGCATGCCGAAATACCTTCTTGGTATTCAAATCGACTACTATCAGGCCGCACGCACTCTATTCCTTTCACAAATGCACTATATTGATCAAATCCTCACAGAGTTAGGCCTACAGGACTGTAACCCATTATCAACCCCTCTTGACCCGAATGTTCAACTCGATTACATGGAAGGGGAAGATGAAAATGACTGATCAGATCAAGCTACATACACTTATTCAGCACTGATTGGCAAGTTACTCTGTTTGGTGACGATCACCAGAGCCGACATAATGTTTGCAACTACATGGCTTGGGCAATTCACTCGCAACCCAAAGGCGCATCACTGGGCAGCTGTAAAGCGAGAATTCCGTTACTTGAAAGGGACAAAAGGATACAGGATGGAGTATGGATTGAGGAGGATGATGGATGTACACTTTCCAATTTTTTATTGCGACACTGATTGGGCTTCCCAGGCTAGCCACAAATCAATTAGCAGCTATATAGTTATGTTTGCAGGGGGAGCCATCACATGGAGTTCCAAGAAACAGAGTGTCATTGCTCTTTCAACTGCTGAGGCTGAATATATTGCTGTTGCTCATGTCACATGTGAGGCACTGTGGATTCAAACTCTATTTGCTGAATTAGAATTTGAGCCAAGGACACCAGTCATCTACAGCAATAATCAAGCTGTGATTGCTATCGCTCATCACCCGGAATTTCATGTGCGAACCAAACACCTTGACATTAGTCTTCATTTTATCCGTGACCATGTCACCACTGGACAGATTCAAATACGCTATGTATGAAGCGAAGACAATGTAGCTGATATTTTTACAAAGGGACTACCTCGCATTCAGCACCAACAATTGACAAAGAATATGGGATTGGAGGACGATCCGAGGGGGAGTGTTGGGGATGACAGATCAACGGATGAGGGCACATGAGTGTGCACAGCAAGGAGGACAGGTTACGAGGGATGATAGGCTGTGAGGAACAGCACCTGAGTGATGGAAGAGAGGTCACAAAGAGAGAATTGGAAAGATGGGTGATGAAGTTTATTCAAATGCGAGAGTGCTGGATATCAATACGAGGTACCATCATTAGCATGGCCTTGTCTATTTCATATTATACTTATGTATATATACTACTCATGTATTTCGTGAATGGATGCCTTGAACTTGCATCGCTCCTGCGCCCAAGCCATATCGACAATACTAGGACAGATACATGGACCATTTTTTGGTGTGTGTGAAGTGTTTTGGTGAAAAACAGGCATCAGCTGCCCAGTGTGAGTATTGGAAAGCACAAGTCAGACAGACCCTCATGCATCTACCTTGCAGATGTGCAGATGTGCAGTAACGACTGTGGCTGTGTGGCTGTGTACTCGACTTTCACACCAACAAGAGGATTATCAATGAAGTTGTGCATAATCTGTTGTGATATTGTCCCAGAGCTGATTAACGTGCACCGATCCACAGGCCGTCATCCTCTCTAAATACCTGTGCAACAGAATTGTGGGGTTCACGACTCACCTGATGAAGCATGGCCCATCTGTGGCATCTCATTCAAGCTGCAAGAAGAAGAGCAGAAGGGAAAGGATAACTATGTCCTGGAAGTGTCCACCCTGGATGCCAGTGCGGCATCGACATACCCCACCTGGGCACACTTTCCAACCCCCCAAATGTATAGGATCTCTTAACCACTGTCAATTTTGACTCCATCATGGTAGAAGTTGCCCCACTTCCATCTACCATGCTGGAACGTCCCCAGCACCGGGAGCGGCAGAAGGTGCCAAGTGGACAAGTAGGGATATCACTAGCTATGCACATATGCACATGTACCACAATCAATGTTACATTGTAGGTATGTGGCCCTACAATAGACCCTATTGTATGGCTTGCACAGTGCTCAATTGAATGAAATGCTAGCTACCTCTGAGAGAAGAAGCGAAGCAGATGAAAGTGTACATATGGTAGGGCTTGGTTCCCTTGTGTAGCCAACAGCCAGGACTGTTCGGGTGTTAATGTATCTTGTAGGTACCTTAGCTTTCTAATAGTACATTTCTATGCTAAAAAAAAAAAAAAAAAAAAAAAAAAAAGTGCTCAATTGAATTGCAATGATGGAGTTTGCTGACTTCCGTTTCCATGGCAGCTGGTGTGACACCCGTTACTCTCTGTCTTCTCTTTTGACTACTACATCCTCATGCCATCAGGATTCTTGGTAACATTCACCTGGATTATGATGGGATTCAATGCTAATTACTGTTCAAGAGGCCAAGGCTAGCAAACGACTGAAATCTGTTTGGCCTGGCACAAACTCAGGCTTCTTGTCTGGTGCTCACAATTTTGCTCTCATTGCTTGGGATATCACTGAAGTTCGAGGGGACCAAGTATGTTAAGTTTTGTATGTGAGAGAAGGTGTCTCATGACCACTACAATCCCAGATAATCATTCATGTCAATTCAACTCAACCATCTTCAGCCCTGCCACCTTTACCTCCTCTGAAACATTCTACTACTATGTTCATAGGTCAAGATAAATATCTTGATAAGTTAAAGGAATTTTTTGGGAAAAATGAAGATGGGCAGAGAAAGTTATTCCTTTTGTATGGATTGGGAGGGATTGGAAAGACTCAGATATGCCTAAAGTTCATTGAGCAGAATGACCAATTGTGAGTTTGTTGCTCTACTTGACCTTTGTGGATAGTTGAATGCCCTAGGTTTTCTGACATATTCTGGATTGATGCATCCTCTGAAGCAACTATTAATCTTGCTCTGAAACAGATTGGCCATTCACATAATGTCACTTCTGATGCAGCAACAGATGCAGTTTATTTGACTCTCAAATGGATTTCTGGGAGAGTCAACTGGCTGGTTATATATGACAATGCAGATAGAGGATATGAAATTATTGAAAAGTACCTCCCACCAGGAAGCAGGGGTAATATTTTGATAACAAGCAGAAATCCTGCTTTGCAGAGAATCACATTAGCAAGGAATTCATTGGAAGTGGTTGAAATGGAAGAGGATCAGGCTGTTTCATTGCTTCTGGAGTCCTCCTCACTGGATGGCTCATCTGACCTTCTCAGTGTTAGGATCGATGCCCTTGGTTTGTTATCGAGTCAACAATGACGACTAGAGTCTCGGTCTAATCCCAGTCACTGGACAAGAATGCTGTTCGATGTTGTGCTAGGCAGCAACGAAGGTAGCTCGAGCAATAGAGAGGACGAGAGCGAGAGGGTTGTTCAGTAAAGGACAATACTTGATTAAGTTGGAACTAAAGAACTACAGTACATGCGGAGGTTTATATACTGCCTGGAGAACAATGAAGAAGTATAAAAGGAAGTAAAACGAGGGGTAGTTCAGGCAGACGAAACAGGTATCAAAGCATAGCGACGAAGTGAAGAAAGGTTACTGTAATAAGTAAGCGTAAGAAAGAGAAGTCATAACATTACCCCCTCCCTATGCGAGAAGTCACCGACTTCTTAAGGCCACCCTTGAGTTGTCCAGGCATGGTCTGCTCTAGACTCGTACCAGTGGACGATGTTTTCGACGTCCTTTTGTGTGGTGTCTATGTGCCATCGTACAGAGTCGAGGGTGACTTTCAATTGACGAAGTTCTTGGAGCGCTAGATCTCATTCAGCGTAGGTCATGGCATTGGGGTCAGTAGTGAGGGTGAGTCCTACGAGGGCTCCAAGTGGGGCAGAGAGGTCTCGGAGATTGGCTGTAATATATGAGGCTTCTAGAGAGGCGGCGGCGACGAGGGGGTTCGATCTGGGGATAGGTGCAGGAATGACTTCTTCTGCGATAGGTGGTTCCTCGACAAGTTCGGGTGGGTGAATGTGCAGATCATCATCAGTATGGGTTGTTGTTTTGGTCTCGACGAAGATTTCGAGGGGTGGCGTGAAGACATCGAGCTCAGGGAGCTTTTTGGGAAAAGAATAGGCAAGGGCGAGGGTAGTGAGGAGGGTGGCGAGGACGAGTCCTCCAATGAGGACAGAGGGGAAGAGGGTGGAGACGAGGGTGACGAGGACGGCGACGAGCGAGAACATCTTTGCGATTGTGACGTTGGTTGGAAGGCTAGGAAGTGGGAATCTTGCTTTTTTATAGGTGGGCTTCATCGAAGTATTCCACATCCCAGAATGAATTGTCTGCATCAATAGAGAGGATGTTTTGTAAGAGTTGATCAGCCAACGCTTCTGGTCTGGGAGTATTAGGTCGTGTGGGAGGTCTTTCAGCCAAATATGGTTCGTGTAGTGGTCTAGGCGGAATTCGATGCGTAATCGTTCCTTGATTTGTGTGATGAATGATGCCCGTGATCATTGGGTATCCAGGTTCCCATTCAAAGTTGCGGTAGTGGGGTGGTGGCGGCGGATTCGGGTATGGAGGTGGTATCCCTCCGTGTGAGATGTATAGGTAGTTCGGGGGTAGGTTAAAGTTCAGCGGTCCACCAGATGGGAAATTGATTTTGTCTGGGAATAGTGCCTCTGTCTGGTGTAGGCAGGTCACTCCCACCGCTTCCAGGTCTCTTGTTCGGTCAATGATCCATAAGGTCAGTGCTCTTTGCGCTTCCCTGACATGGCAATTTCTGCTGATGGTGTCGGTTGGTGTCTGGGAGTCTGAGCTGATCTGTTTCTTATATACTGGGTGTAGTGACGGTACTTTTGTTCGATAGAGCAGGATTTTGCGTAGTTCAATGAAGGCTGTTCCTATTGCGCGTCGTCCTTGGTGAGGATGGGTTCAATTAGGGAGTTGGATGATTAGGTGTCTAAGTTTTGGAATAGATTGTCTGGGAGAGAATCGGGAGTAGGGGGAAGTGGTGTTTTTGGTATGTCTAGTATTTTGTCTGAGGATCTGTTTGTTGCGATACTGGACCATGGTTTTCATAGCAGGTCTCGGCAGTTTTTATATGCTCTAAGGATGTCCGCAGTGTTTTTTAGATTTATTTCAGGTTCCCATGAGTTTTCGTTTGGTCCATACCCCTTCCATTTGACTAGGTATTGATAGCTGGTTCCTCGTTTTCTGTGTGTGATGATTGCTTCTATTTCAAACTCTTCTTGTCCGTTAATGAGATCAGGGGGTGGTTTCATGAAGTTTGGTCCATGCACCATTGTTTCCTTATATGGGGTTAGCAATGTAGTATGAAACACGGGATGGATGCGCCATTGTTTGGGGAGTTTCAGTTTGTAGGTGACAGGTCCTAGTACTTGCTTGATCATGAAGGGTCCTTCTCTTTTGGGTGCTAGCTTCCTTGACTCATAGGGTATTCGGAGGTTTCGATTTTCGAGCCAGACTTTGTCTCCTTTCTTGAATCTGATACTTTTGTCTTTTGTTCTGAGCGCTACCATTTGTCTAGCGAGTTCGTGTGTGGCGAGTGCTTCTTCTCTAGCTTTTTGTAGCATTCGTAGTCGATTTTCAGCTGCTGGGGTTGTCATAGGGGATGCGGCTGTGGGAATAGCGACAGGGTCTATTCCATACATTAGCTGAAACGGTGATGCTTTGATGGTATCATGGTGTCGGTTATTGTGAGCGAATTCTGCAATTGGCAGTAGCGATTTCCATCTGTGCGGTTCGTTTGTGCAGAACATTTGGAGGTAGACTTCTAGTTCTTGATTGACTCGTTCTGTCTCGCCATCTGTCTGGGGGTGGTAGGCTGTGCTCATTCTATGGTTTATTCCCAGCGCTTTTCCTATTTCTCGGAATACTTTAGATGTGAACTGTGGTCCTCTGTCAGATATGAGGATATCCAGTAAACCGAATTGTTTGAAGTTTTCATTTATGTATAGATCTGCGGTTCCTAGTGCGTCGATCGTTTTGTGACAAGGGGAAAGGTTACCCCCTTTGTAAGTCCATGGTCCACCATGACCATGATTGAGTTGAAGCTGTTGGCGATTGGTAGGTCTGTGATGAAGTCAATTGTGACTTGTTGGAAGGGTCGGGTGGCATTAGATTTGATCGGTTGTAGGGCAGGGGTGTTGGGGTGAGTGTTTACTTTCATTTGCTGGCAGAGCGCGCATCCTTCAATCCATTCTCTGGTATGCTTGTTCATTCCAGGCCACCAGTAGTTTCGTTTGAGTAATTCTAGAGTTTTAAATCGTCCGGGGTGCCCAGATGTAGGTGATTCATGCGTCAGTTTAATGAGTTGAGTGCACAATCCATCTTGATCGGGTACATAGGTTTTTCCTTGGTAATGTACGATGTGGTCGACATATGTCCAGTCTTGCAGCTTTGATTTTATTGGTGGTGCTCGATGATTTTGGATTACTTTGACTAGTATTTGTCCAAAGTTGTCTTTAATCATGCCTTTGCGCAACTTCTCTGCTAGGTCATCTGCTATAAGCCTGATGAATTGTTCAGGTGGTAACACCGTGGTTTCTTCTGGGGTGTTGTCCATTCCAATGTGGTCTGGTCATTGAGATAGGGCGTCTGCTTCAAACATCTTAGTTCCAGGGACGTGCTCTATTCGGAGATCGAATTCGCTTAAGAAGGAGGACCATCTGGCTTGTCTGGGGGTAAGGCGTTGTGGAGTTCAATAAAAGGATAAATTCTTGTGATCACAATGAATGATAGTGGTATGAGGTGATCCATGAAGAAGGTGTCGCCATGCCGCAAGTCCTTTGATGATTGCTAGTAGCTCCCTGTCATAGATCTGATAGTTTTGCTCTGTTGTGGTCAGGGTGTGTGAGATAAAGCCACAAGGGTGCAGGAGTCCCACTTCATTGGCTTGTTTTAGTACTGCTCCTGTTGCTTTATTCAAGGCGTCGGTTTGCAGGATGAATGGTCGGGTGACATCTGGCATTCGGAGTACAGGGGCTGTTGTAAATTGTTTTTTTAGGTCGTTAAATGCCACCTGCCATTCAGGTGTCCAGAGGAATGCTTCATCTTTTCTGGTGAGGTCAATGAGTGGTCAAGCAAGGGTTGCAAAATTTCCAATGAATTGTTGGTAGAAGTTCCCAAACCCTAGG
Organism: Amanita molliuscula; assembly: GCA_023014405.1. NCBI lineage: Eukaryota > Fungi > Basidiomycota > Agaricomycetes > Agaricales > Amanitaceae > Amanita > Amanita molliuscula. Next base: position 418,525 of record JAEBUP010000044.1, read on the forward strand.
AAGGATCGTACTTGCTTGACCATTGTTGGTGTCGGCCAATCTGCTATTCCTGCCAGTTTGATTGGGTCCATAGTTATCTCCCCAGGTCTAATGATCATTCCAAGGAATTCGATTTCCTGAGTGCAGAACTTGCACTTTTCGAGTTTGAGAAATAAGTCGTTTTCTTTTAGCCATTCTAGGACACGTTTTGTTCGAGTTTCTAAGTCTTTGGGTGTTGTTCCACATATCAAAATATCATCCATGTAAATGATTAACCATCCTTCATTGATCATGTCCTGGAAGTATTCATTCATCATTGTCTGGAAGGTGGATGGGGAATTGCATAGGCCAAAGAACATGACTGTTGGTTCATATAGTCCTTTGTTCGTTATGAAGGCTGCTTTCCATTCATCTCCCTCTTTTATCTGAATGTTGTTGTATCCCCATCGGAGGTCTAGTTTTGTGAAATATTGAGTGCCAGATAGTTTGGTCATTAGATCAGAGATTAATGGTAGTGGGTATGCATTCTTTATTGTCCATTCATTCAGGTATCGGTAGTCTTGGCATGGCTGGAGCACTCCGCTTTCTTTTTTTGCAACAAAGAAGAATGGCGAGGCTTGTAGGGATTTGGATGGTCTAATATATCCTTTAGCTAGCTGATCAGTGATCCATTTGTCGAGGGATGATTGTTCTTTTATTGACAGTGGATAGATTTTGCTGACTTTCGGGGTAAATCCAGTTTTGAGATCAATTGCATGATCCCATGTGCGTCTGACTGGGAATCATTCTGAAGGCACTTTTCGAAGGTAGATTTCCATCCTTGGTACTCGTCTGGCAGAGTTGTTATGATTTCTTTGCATAGCGTGTGTTCTAGCGCTTGTGATGCCGAAGTTTTGATCCTGATCCAGTATTCGTCAATTTCCTGATCTAGGTTCCTTTCTGTCGGTTTTGTCGGTTTGTCTAGCGGTTGGTAATCGAGCTGAAGGGTTCGTTCCTTCCAGTTTATTGCTGGGTTGTATTTTTCTAACCAGGGGAGTCCAAGTATAAGTTTTTGGTCTCCCAGTTTAGTGATTAGGAAGCTTGTTTCGATTTGTAGATTTCCGATGTGGTAGGGAATTTTAACTTTATGTGTGATCATTCCATTTAGATTTACTGTTCCGTTGGCATTCTTAACTCATATTGGTCGAATTAGTGGTTTCTTGTTCATGGTTTTTGCTATAGTTTTGTCAATGAAGTTTCCTTCTGCTCCGCAGTCAACAAGGGCAGATATTTCAGCAGGTAATTCGGGTGATTGGACAGTTATTGAGAGTCTTTGATTATTATTTGATCTTACTATTACAGAGTCGAGTGCTAACTGTCCATAATCATTCTTGGAGGTTCCAACCACTTTCTGGTTCCTCCGCTTTAAAAACCCTCAGTTTCAAGGTCAGTGAGGAGAGTTTCTCGTTCTTCTGTGCTGAGAGCCACAATCATAGTGCGAATTTTTTTTGCATCATTATCCTCGGTGATTGTTCTGGTGAATCGTCCTGAAGGGGGCAGGTTCTTGGTAGTATCTTTCTTTGGGCAATTTCGGGATAAGTGACCAATGGTTCCGCATCTGAAACATTTCCCAGAACGCATATATTCTTCTCGTTGCCCATCAGTAAGGCGTCCGGTCTGTATGGTATGGATTGTTTTAGGTCCCCCTGTTTTATTGAATCGATGCCCTGTATCAGTTTTCCCTAATGCTTTCATCATTTCCCATGCTGCATTGAGTTGTTCCGCTTTTCTGTAGGCATCTGTGATAGTTTTAAAGTCGCCTTGTCCTTCGAGGATCTTGGCAGCAATGGTGGTTGGTAGGCCTCGGATGAATGCCTGAAGTTGGGCGGTAATTCCGGTTAGTCCGGAGGATCCTATGAGCATTCTAAATTTTCGGACGTAGATTGGGACAGTGATCTCTCCTCCAACTCGTAATTTAGTGAGCTCATTCAGTGCCCTGACTGCAGTGTTGACTTCTCCCCAGTCATCAAGGAATCGTTTGACAAAGGTGTCATAGTTTTCCCAGGTAAGTCCATCTTTTTCATCCAGTTGGTCGCGGATTATTTCTTTCCAGTCGTCTAGTTCCTTTCCTAGGCATTGGAGGACATATCTGATTTTCTTTTCATGTTTCCCTTCATAGTTGTGGGCGTTTATTGCAAAGAAATCACTAAACCAGTTGATGAATGATTTAGCTTCAGTCCGATCTCCTGTGAAAATTCATGCTGAGACTGGTTTGATGTCTCCCCTAGGGGCATCGGTGGTTTCAACGTTGGTTGCCATTTGTTTTGTGTCGGTTTCGGCGTCTGTTTCAGGTCTCGGGTTTTCTAGTTCGTATTCGATTTGTTTTTGTTCCAAAAAGGTGTTCCACCCTGTTATGGATGTTTCAGAGAGAGAGTAGTATGGATCAGTACCATCGAAATCAAATTCCGCATCACAGTACTCTTCCCACCAAACGGTTTCTTTGGGTCTCTCGAAATATAGTTCTGGTTCTTCTTCTGGTTCTTTTTGTTCATTTCTCCACTCAACCCAAAGTTTTCCAGGTAGTGAGTGTTCGTCTCCTTCAATGTAATCCCCTTCAAAGTATTCGTCAGATACTGGGGTGTTCTTGTTCTTTCCTACTCCTCGAAATTCCCAACGTTTATTTAGTGTCGAGAAAAAGAGCTCCTGTCTTTCTAGATAATATGTTCCTTTAAAGAAAAAGGAATCGTTCGGTGGTCTCTGGTTAGAGAGTCTGGTTTCGGGTCGTTTCGGATCTATATTGTCTAGCTAGTGACGATGCACTAAGCGGTTCAGTGAGTTCCAACTTGTGTTAGGATTGATGCCCTTGGTTCGTTATCGAGTCAACAATGACAACTAGAGTCTTGGTCTAATCCCAGTCACTGGACAAGAATGCTGTTTGACGTTGTGCTAGGCAGCGACGAAGGTAGCTTGAGCAATAGAGAGGACGAGAGCGAGAGGGTTGTTCAGTAAAGGACAATACTTGATTAAGTTGGAACTAAAGAACTACAGTACATGCGGAGGTTTATATACTGCCTGGAGAACAATGAAGAAGTATAAAAGGAAGTAAAACGAGGGGTAGTTCAGGCAGACAAAACAGGTATCAAAGCATAGCGATGAAGTGAAGAAAGGTTACTGTAATAAGTAAGCGTAAGAAAGAGAAGTCATAACACTCAGGCAGTCAGCCAAGCAGCTTGTTATGAAAATAGGTGGCATTCCACTTGCCCTTGATCAAGCTGGGTCATATATCCAAACTTGCAGTTGTAGCATTGAGGATTATCTGGAGATGTACTCCAATCACCAGAAGACATTAATGTCTGATGAAAAATTCAAAGGTGCATCTAATTATGGTAGTTCAACATATGGAACATGGGAAATATCTATGCAGGAGATTGAGACTAGGGCAGCAAGAAGAATGGGATCAGAAGCTATTTCAGCAGGGAATGCTATCACTCTGATACAGATTTTTTCCTTTCTACATCACACCAATATACCAGAAGTGTTGTTCAAGAATGCTGCTGAGAACTATGGAAAGAGGGACCTGAGCACAGAGGTTCCACTTCCACTTTCTGCATCACTATTGGATTCCCAAACATTGTTTTTGAGTGAAGATGGTAAATGGGACAGGATGCAATTCTTGGCTGGCATCAAAGTACTGGTATCATTTTCTTTAATAAAAATCCAGAATGCAAAATACTTTATGCACCAATTAGTTCATTCCTGGAGCCGAGACAGGACACCAGAGAAAGAAATAGTCACTTACTACTGGAAAGCAAGGGCATTACTATCCTGCTCTATAGATCTTGATTATGAGGTTGACAATTCTGCATTTTGTCAATTGCTGGCTCCACATATTGAATCAAATTATCAGCATGGATTTGATAAGAGGATGAAAGTAATGTATTATGATGATGAGCATGAGAGATTTGCATTCATCTTTGATTGCATTGGAAGATGGAATGAAGCAGAGAAGTTGCAGCTGGATGTGTTCAAGGCAAGAAAAGAAAAGCTTGGATCAGACCACCCAGCCACTCTGACCACCATGAACAATTTGGCAATCACATACAGTGATCGGGGAAGATGGAATGAAGCAGAGAAGCTGGAGCTGGATGTGTTGAAGGCAAGAAAAGAAATGCTTGGATCAGACCACCCAGACACTCTGACCAGCATGAACAATTTGGCAATGACATACAGATCTCAGGGAAGATGGAATGAAGCAGAGAAGCTGCAGCTGGATGAGTTGAATGCAAGAAAAGAAAAGCTTGGATCAGACCACCCAGCCACTCTGACCAGCATGAACAATTTGGCAATGACATACAGATCTCAGGGAAGATGGAATGAAGCAGAGAAGCTGCAGCTGGATGTGTTGAAGGCAAGAAAAGAAAAGCTTGGATCAGACCACCCAGTCACTCTGACCAGCATGAACAATTTGGCAATGACATACAGTGATCAGGGAAGATGAAATGAAGCAGAGAAGCTGCAGCTGGATGTGTTGAATGCAAGAAAAGAAAAGCTTGGATCAGACCACCCAGCCACTCTTACCACCATGAACAATTTAGCAATCACATACACATCTCAGGGAAGATGGAATGAAGCAGAGAAGCTGCAGCTGGATGAGTTGAAGGCAACAAAAGAAAGGCTTGGATCAGACCACCCAGACACTCTCACCAGCATGAACAATTTGGCAATCACATACAGATCTCAAGGAAGATGGAATGAAGCAGAGAAGCTGCATCTGGATGTGTTGAAGGCAAGAAAAGAAATGCTTGGATCAGACCACCCAGACACTCTCACTAGCATGAACAATTTGGCAATCACATACAGTGATCAGGGAAGATGGAATGAAGCAGAGAAGCTGCATCTGGATGTGTTGAAGGCAAGAAAAGAAAAGCTTGGATCAGACCACCCAGACACCCTCACTAGCATGAACAATTTGGCAATCAGACCACCCAGACACTCTCACCAGCATGAGTAATTTGGCAGTAATATACACACTTCAGAACAGGTGGAGTGAGGCTGAGGCTATGCTCACCTTTGCTACTGAGTTAGCATATCAAGTGATGGGACCTCAGCATCCAAGAACCTTGGAATATAAACAACATTTGAATGAATGCACTAATATGTCTTTGAACTGTGAAGGAGGCAGGTGAGAAAGAGCTCATATTCATGTCAAATGTACCAGTCTTGTAGTACACCTTATTTTTTTGGCACTTTTGATGATTGCATACTGGGTATTGGGCATTGAATTAGATGAATATATTTATCCTTTCTATCACATGGTATTGAGAGAGCTTTCCACATACATACATAACCCATGAACCAAGTGGTCCAAGTGACTGTGAGGCATGTCATGGCAATTATAGTTCCCAATCCCCTCAAACCTATTTTGACACAATGCTTGAGACTTGCTTGTGTATGCAAAATGACTGCTCTTTGTTTGTTTTTTCTGCATGGAAAAGTTGAATTGAGGTCAAGTAATAGTATGTACATGTGCTGGTGAAGGCTGCAAATATAAGTATGTAGGTAAGGGGGAAAAACCTATATGACTGTGATGGTAGGGGCATCAAGGGCAAAGGTGGCAGTTGGCTAGTAGTGGCTATGTGCCATCATGAAACACTAAGATAAATGTCAGCAGAAGTTCTGAGGACAACCAAAGGGAGGAATCAGCTATTATAAGCAATCCCTCAGTTGGTCTGTTTAAGAGGCCAGTAATAGTGATGCTGGCAGCTAGCTAAGCTTGGCTACAAAGTGGCTTATAGCTGGTTTATCAGCACCTAAAAAGTGTCTGACATGCACAGCATCACCCACCACCATTTTCCCTTCCTCCCCTCCTGCCCTTTAACCACCTTTGCCAACCTCTCAAGCAGTGTTCCTCTGTGCCACCTGAACTTTCAACTGCCTGCTGCTTGCTGTTGCCCTCTCTTGGAGCACTTTATGCTCCCCCCCTTATTTCAAGATTCCAAGCCCATTCCAAGCCCATTCCAAGTCAGTTCTGAGCATTAAAAAAATGGCAGAGAACTCACCAAAATTGGAACTCATACTCCAAGCTGAGTACAAGTTCATTGGTCCCTACATTGTTCTATCCCATAACTGCAGAGGAGCATATATCATTTGCAAGCTCAAGAGTACAGTACTTGACCAACCATGCACAGCATTCCATGTAATTCCATACTTTGCCCACAAGAGATTAACCATACCAAAGAATGTGCTCAACACTGCTGAGGAACACATCCAGGAAATGTCCAACTCCAGCTCATTAGGTGATGATGAATCAGGTCAACACAATGCCAGCAAATGGTGAAGGTGATGAAGACTTGAATGATGATCTTTCCAACATAGAAGATAACAAAGATATGTACCATACCTAGATAACAACTCTCAATTCTGCTAAAGATCCTGCCAACTCTGCATGCCTTAATTTTTGAAAACATACCCCAGACCACTAGTAAAGTTTTTCTTCATTTCTCACCTACTTTATGTACCTTTGTCTCATCTGTAATTTCGATACAGACTCCCAGACCACTATACTTTCTGACTGTAGACTACTAATCCATTTCACAGAAAGCAAGAAAAGTTGTATTAGGCCAAGATACAAGAAAATAAAAATAAGGAGGCCTGCAGAGAAACAGACTAGACAGGCAAAAAATGAGAAGGCAGCCCCATAATGGAGTCACCATCTCTGTCCATTGTCCCTGCTCCCACTACTACCAATGTTACCCCCCCCCTCCACATTCAACAAAGACCCTGCTCACTCCACTATTGCCTGTCCTGGCTCCAAGTCATCCACATACTCCAGCACACATCTGATGTGCTATGACTCATCATTGTTGTGTGGGGTGGGCAAGCACCTCAGCAACCTCTCAAGAAGGTCCTTGATGCGACCTGACAATCTGTGGAGGGAGCCCAGCTCCTGGAGTATCTCTGTTTGCATGTTGGATGTCCCAATGAAAGTCTGCAAGAGGGCAGCAAGGAGCTGGGTCTGATTGAACAGGTGTTGATTTTGCTTGCAGAGGAGCTGAATTTGTTCTTGAAGGAGGGAGACAGCCTCCCTCATCCAGTTCATTGTGGGGCCATCTTCTGTGAAGTTGCTCATGTTCCATGGAATGGTCTCTTCCACAACCCAGATGTCATCTTCCTCATCACTCACCATGACAGCCTTCTATTTGATGTTCTTTTTGTCCCACCCAGATACAGGAATGCTGCCCATGAAACATTTCTGGTGGAGGCATTGGCACTCTGTGCAAACCTTGCTCTTTGGCCCAGGGGCTGGGTAACAGGCTATGCCTGCCAGCATGCACCTATCAAACAATCAGAAAAGGTCATATTCATGTGGTTGTCCTTGATAAAAGAACCCCTACAACTGGGGGTTATGTCCAAGGATACCATGTAATGTGCTAGCAGCACGCAATCAGGATTCATTGAGGGGATAAACTGCTGCAAGACAACCTCCTAGATCTGTGATACTCTTAAGCTCCAACTGCACAATCTGGGGTGTATGTGTTATGAGCACACCTCTCATTTCAAACTTTACAGTAACGACATCAATGACGCTTATGAAGGAACAGTCACGAGGAGTCGGAAGATCTTTTTCTTTTCTTTTTATCTATTTTATCAGGCTCAAACGTCTATGTACAAGACTACGCAACGGGACTCTAGGAGGATGGCCTATGAGAACTGCGGTCCTTATTAGGAAGGTGGTTAGGTCAGCATCGGCTATAGAGATAGACCGAGTGCCGACAGGAGTTGCGGCCCGATGATGGGCCTACGCCATGAAAGGAATCATGAGCAGTGTGGCGCCTGAGGGGCGACATGGGAACGCCGAGGAGAACTGAGTCAACAGTACGGCGAGCATGAGAATCGGCCGAAGTCCTGAATAATAGGAAGGCCGCATGCGGATAACCCAAGAGATGGGCAGGGATGAAACTCTCCACAAATGGTTAGATGGGCACAGAGCGGCTGCTGCGCATTGATCCCGGCATGAGGGACTTTAGCTGCGCCCTGTCTGCGCACAGACCAGGGGAGCAGTATATAAGGGCTGTAGTTTAGCGTAGGAGACTCTTAAGTCTCTAGATAGTCTATTGTCACTAGACATAGCTACTGAGCAACCAGAATCGTCTTTGACTTAACAAGTCCCACTTGAGTCGCTTAGGTTATTGTCTAGGGCAGTCCTGACATAATCTAGAGACTTTTTTCTCTACCCCTCTGTGCCGTCCAGCACCGAGCACGCTGCTCGTAGTTGCTCCTGACGATCAGAGGCCTAGTTTTCACTTTGACGGTTGTAATCCGATTATCCCGGAACCGTTGGCGACATCGACTCCAACACACACACTGTCAACGGGTCTCGAACGAGAGATCCTCAATACGCCCGTTGGGCCTGTCTACAAAACAGTTGCAGACGAGAGTACGAGTTCGCCCGAGAGCAGTGTAGGCAGGAGACCATAGACACGCTCGGGGTAACGTACACTGCAGTTGTGGAAAAGCTCAGGAACGAGCGAAGAAACCTGATTGGTGCCACATATCAAGGCTGATCTCAAATTCCTCACACACTCCCTGTACTAGCACCCCTACCTGATTTCGGGGTGATAACTAGGCACAAAGATAGTGAGGTGAAGTGCCGGGTGTGCCCAATTAGTAGCTTGCGGACCCACGACGCTGCAGACAACATCTTTCCTGTTTCCCAGGAAATGTCATCGACAGGCGCGGATTTTCGACTGCCGCAAAGAAAAGATCAAGTGTCAGTGGAGGGCCTGAACTTGGTTGAAGATCTTTTTACAGGAACATCCTTACACCTTCCCTCATCACAAAAAATGAATTGCCATTTCCAATACGTACTCCCATACGCCCAGGTGACACTCTCAGAGATCGGTCAAATCTTTGAGGCGGACTGGGCTAACACCACCGAACTTGTCCTTACAAGGACACCCACCTTTATCGGCGACACCATCGTACGCCGCTACGACAACCACGTCAGACTATACTGGCGTTACCGCAAGGATGAGCAGAAGAGGGAACGCGCCGAGGCGCAGAAATTATTACGAGAAAAGGAGCTCAGTCAGGAGCTCGAACAGAAGGAAGCATGGGAGGCCCTTCTGGCAGAACGTGCAGCAAGCAAAGCTGTACTATGAGCAGAGCGCGCTATGCGAAAAGCCGAACGAGAGTACCAAACTCTCATACAACTCCTGGAGGACCAATACAAGGGGGATACCTCCAACCCCATCTGGCTGGCACTTGTGTCCTCAAAATACAACCAATGGCTGATGTTAATCAACAATGGGGACAAGGCCATTATGCGCTACAGGGTGGCAGTAGAACGACTTCAGTGTGCCCACCATGTAGAGGAACTATATGCACACGAGGGAATGACCATGTCGCATGAGGACTGGAATGCTTGGATGCATGCCATGAACGGCAATATACAAGCCACTCATTATGCAAAATGGAAAAGAGAAAAAGGGGGTGAGGAACGCCGTAAGGGAATCAGATTCGATCCCCTTTTAACCACAAAGCCACCTGGTCGTATCATTGCCAGAACACCGGAACGGCTCCTCACCGAACCCATCGAAAAACTTCGAACCATTGGCCTTGACCATTTCTTGTCGGAGATAGGCGAAGACACCTGGAATGATCATAAGGCCAGGTTGTTAGGATGGAGGGCCTGCGTCAAAGCATATCTGCCCGGACCAATAGCAAAAAGCCCAATCGCTCCTGACCAGTGGAGGCAAAATGGGTACTGCTACATGTACCTGTTTAAAGCAGAGTATTACGACAAGTTTAACTGGCCTGCCTGGCCCACCTTGTACGATATTATAAACTGGGAGCCGGAACTTCAGGACGAAACTGTGGTCTTTGCTATCCAAGACAGTATTAGACCAGGGCGATGTCATATCATTGAAGAATCCGCAGTACGGCGGGACGACATCGAGTACACATGGGACGAACTTGTGGACCTTCACAAGGTCTCTCACTATACCTGGACTGTATGTTTTGGAGGACAGTCAAAATCCAAACGAAAATTAAAAAATCGACCTCTCGCCACCAGGTCTATCAAACGGGTAGACTTACGATCAATGGTTACTGTTCAAGAAGCAGTAAACCAAGCAGCTGGACGAACATACCCGGCAATAGTTCAGCCAAAACCAGTAGTGCAACCAGCGCGGTCATACGCAGCGGCAGCACTAGCTGGTGAGGAAAGTAAGGCCAAAGTCATCAACGCCGGAGGGGATGCAGCACATTGGAACGGGGGAGTTCCTACCACGGCAGATTGGCTATCAAACGAGGAATATCCTCAAGGGGCAAATGATGCTCATAAAAAACGACAAATCGACCAGTGGAGAAGGAATGTCGAAAAAGAGTTTTGGCTTCCTTACCCATACCCAAGGATGTCATGGGTCGACAGTGGGCTACACCCCGACATACCAGGCTATTGCTACCTGGTATTGATTAAAAAAGATTATTGGAACGAATTCCTGTGGCCAGCTTACCCACAGTTACAGGAAATTTGCAACTGGGACAAGAGCCTTCGAGACGAGGATGTCACCACCATCATACGAAAAACCTACTCCCAGTCAAATATGTTGCATATTGAAAAATATAAAAGCAACACGAGGGGATGGTTTCATGTTGAATGTCTAAATCGTGAAGGGATGGGTCACTACAAAGTGGGAGCAGGAAACCCCGAGGAAGGCGAGATAATAAGCCTAGGAGAGGAAAGCGATTCAGGATCACCAGAGCAACCAGCGCGATCCAATGCAGCAGCAGCTCTGGTAGAAATAGACCCTTGTTTGAGAAATGGACGCCCCAACCTAACGGAGCAACAACAAAACAAGTTGCACCCAAAACACCCAGGATACTGCTACCTATGGCTAGTAAAGTGGGAATACTGGAATGCTTACAAATGGCCAGCATATCCAACAATCCGGGAAATATATGGTTGGGATCCAGAATTGATGGACGAGGATAGACCAATCTATTGGAGACGAACTAAAGGGTGCAATCGCATGTGGCACTGCGTCAGAGTATCTGGGGAACCCAATGGTTGGCCATGGATGAAAGCCATGATGTGGCAGGGATATGGGTCACATCGAGTTGGCATCGGAAATTTCCGACTCACAGTAGACATGGTCACTCAAGCCTACCATGCGATACTCGGATGGAGAAACCACTGGATGGACACCGAGACACTAGAACCTCTTGCGGATACTCAACCTGCAGCAGCAGTAGTGGCAAGAGAAAACGAGATCCACCGCCAGGAGGAGGAACGACAAAGGGCTGTCACCAGCGCCGGACAAGCCCTTGTTGCTATAATAAACGAATACCAGAGGAGTTCACGTCCTGAACCAGGACCTCTAACTAAAGCTGAAATGCCCGACTATTATCAGGGAGATCCTAGAACCGTGGACGGATGGTTACGGCAAATGGGAACATATTTCATGTTATCAAGAGAAACAGATCCTAAACGGATGATTTCCATATGCCTATACTGGATGAAGGGCGGAAAAGGAGATAGAGCAGCGGATTGGAGCGGCGTCAAGCTCAAAGCACTTCAGGAGGTGTTACAGGAGTTCCAGGACAAGGTGGACAATAGCAGGTGGAGTCCGCACCTCAATTGGCAACAACTAAATGAGGGGGAATCAACGGAAGACAATCGAGCATGGATACGAAGACCGTTAGTTAACCAATTCCCGTTCATGGATTGGACTGACTTCAAAAACCAAATGCACGATTTCTTCATGTCGACAGAAACAAAGGAAAAGGCGATAGAGGCCTTATTAAAACTGCGACAAGGAACGATGATGGTCAAGGACTACATCATCAAATTCAACTCCCTCACCTCGCTTACGGACTGGAACGATCAGGCCCTAATCTCTCAATTCCAGAGTAATCTCAACCCAGCCTTAGGACAAGACTTGATTTGTTACGGAGGACTCCCCGATAATGCTACTCTTATTCAAATACAAACACAAGTAACTGCCCTTGCCCGGGCGTACAGAAAGGCTAATGAAGCGTACGGCTTCCCAAAAAGCCGACAGGAATACAGAGAGCAAACTCCCAGCACGAACCCCCATCCTCAATACCAGTACAAGGCACCAGCACCATTTGCATCTGGAAGTCGAGACCCGAATGCTATGGACGTAGACAAGAAACGAGACGTCAAGCCCTGGTGTTACAACTGCGAAAAAGAGGGACACTATAGTCGTCGATGCCCGCTGCCACGAGGAAGGAAACCTATACCAGAATGCAGTAACTGTGGGAGGAAAGGACATATGGTGGAAAGATGTTGGAAGAAGGAAGCTGCCAAAGATAAAGGGAAGAGGGTGGTACGAATGATAGACAATGGGGAAACGACCCTAGAAGGATGTGCCAAAATCGAGGAGGTTTCGGATTTTGGAGACGGCCAGTAAACAAACGCTCTGTTCCACTGGCCTCTAGTTCAAATTCTTGTAACAGTGTATTAGTACCAGTAGACTCTGCTATTAACATGCATGATTTACTCTATGAATGCAGTGGGAACATACACCGTATAAGAAATCTAGAAATGAGCGTAAAACCAGAAAGAAGGTTGAAAGCCTGGACTACCCCCTGGATATTGAGGCGTATATGGCAACAACCAGAACCAACGGCCATTGAATGCCTAAGACAATGGGTAGAACCCAAACGAATGAAAGAAGTAGATGGAAAACTCGTCAAACAACTAAATGCACTGTCAGAAGCCGACGCCCTCTGGAACCTAGTACACTTAAGAGAGAAAGTAGTACAAGGAGTAGGAAGGCAAGAGTTAGATCTAAAAGGAACGTTGACGACAATGGACACGCTTCAGTCTTCAAATATAACCATGTTACTAGACTCCGGCTGCACCTCTTCATGTATAAGTGAAGAGTTTGTGGAAAAACATAGAATGAACAAAAAAAAAGCTTCTACGCCCGATCCCAGTATACAATGCGGATGGAACACGCAACAGATCAGGGAGCGTAGAATACTTTGTCCAGTTCAAACTACAAATAGGAGCTCATGAGGAAGTAATGGACTGTGCCGTGGCCAGATTAAGCAAGACCGATCTCTTCCTCGGACACGACTGGTTAGAACACCACAATCCAACCATAAATTGGAAGAAGAAATCCTTGGAGTTTAACCGGTGTCCCGGTACCTGCTGGAAACCGTCTTCTGTACAGGAGCCAGAAGATGAGATCAACGTATCATACCATTTACAGGAGGGGGAGCGCCTTCTGGCTGTTCATATCGGAAAGCCCGAGTTGCGGGTACGAGCATTTGCTTCAACCGCCACAAAAATAGCAGCAGAGCAAGCAAAAACAGAGAAGAAGCATACACTTGAGGAAGCAGTCCCCCATCACTACCTAAAGTACAGAAAGGTTTTCGAGAAAGAAACCTTTGATGAGCTTCCACCAAGGCGACGATGGGATCATGCAATAGAATTAATTCCTGGCTCAACTCCAGTAGATTGCAAAATTTACCCCCTTAATCGAGATGAACAACAGCAACTTGATGAATTTCTGAAGGAGAACTTGGATTCTGGACGAATCCAAGCCAGTAAATCACCCATGGCGTCACCTTTCTTCTTTGTCAAGAAAAAAGATGGAAAACTCCGACCTGTACAGGACTACAGGAAGTTAAACGAAATGACGGTCAAGAACCGATATCCTTTACCCTTGATTGGGGAACTAGTAGATCAACTATCCCAAGCCAAGGTCTTTTCCAAAATGGACATACGTTGGGGATATAACAACATAAGAATAAAGGAGGGTGACGAATGGAAAGCTGCCTTTCGAACAAATCGAGGACTCTTCGAACCGCTTGTTATGTTCTTTGGACTAACTAATTCGCCCGCAACTTTCCAAACCATGATGAACGACATTTTCCGAGTCGAGATAGCTGAAGGATGGGTAGTGATTTACATGGATGATATCTTGGTATTCTCAAAGAACCAAGGAGAACACACCGGACATGTAAATCGAATACTGGAAAAATTGGAAAAGCATAAACTCTCACTCAAACCGGAGAAATGCTTCTTCGATAAAAATGAAATCGATTTCCTCGGAGTCATCATTGGAAAAGACACGGTACGAATGGATCCTGTCAAGGTTAAGGCGGTATCGGAATGGCCGAAACCTACGTGTAAAAAAGAAGTTCAGCAGTTCCTGGGCTTTGTCAATTTCTATCGACGATTTGTGCGGGACTTCGCAAAATTAGCCAAGCCGTTGACACGGCTCACGGGAAAGGAGGAATGGCTGTGGACACAGCTGCAGGATGAAGCCTTTGATAGGCTTAAAACAACAATAGCAGAGGAGGTAGTGCTTCGGATCCCTGACGAAAAAGGACAGTTCCGAGTAGAAGTGGACGCCTCAGACTTCGCTATAGGAGGGATCTTATCTCAGCAGGCGGAAGACGGACTATGGAAACCAGTAGCCTTTATTTCAAAATCACTCAACGACGCCGAGCGCAATTACGAAATATATGACAAAGAGATGCTTGCGGTAATGCACGCCTTTTACGAATGGGCGCACTACCTCAAGGGAGCAACTCAAACCATTGAAGTTCTGACGGATCATCAGAACTTAACGTATTTCAGAAAAGCGCAGAATCTAAATAGGCGACAGGCGAGATGGGTTACCAATCTGCAGGACTATGATTTCACAATAAAGCATCAAAGTGGGAAGTCGAATACCAAAGCGGATTTACTATCCCGGCGAGCAGGACACGACAAGGGAGAGAATGACAATGAAGGCATCATCCTCCTTAAAGAACATCTCTTCATCAATGTCCTCGATGACGATCGAGCAATAGATGACATCATCAAGGATATCAGAGAAGTCCCTTGTCGACAGTGGGAAACCCAGGTGATAAAAGGACTAGAAAACGGGGGGGGAGAATATAAAATCGACAAAGGATTAATAACTTGGCAAGGGCGTGTCTATGTGCCGGCAGTACCGGCACTACGAGAAGATATCATAGCCATCCATCACTCATGGGGACACTCTGGAGTGGCTAAAACGCTGGAATCAATTACCAGAAACTTTTGGTGGCCTAACATGCGCAAGGATATCGAGCGCTACATTCCCGGTTGCGAAACATGTCAAAAGGCAAAACCAGACAGGACAGCCCGAGCGGCTCCCCTACGACCAAACGAGGTTCCTACGGAGCCTTGGGAAATTATCTCAGTTGATTTCGTTGGACCACTCCCCGAATCCAAGGGAAACAACATGGTACTAGTAATTGTTGACAGGTTCACCAAAAAAACCTACTTCATACCAACTACGTCAGAAATCACTTCACAAGGAACAGCAGTGCTGTTCCGGGACAATGTATTTAGGGAACACGGACTCCCCCAAAAAGTTATTAGCGACAGAGGCCCTCAATTCGCCTCAAAGTTTATGATGGACTTATATGGAATGTTAGGGATCAAGGCAAATCGATCCACAGCTTACCACCCACAGACGGACGGACAGACGGAGAGAGTTAACCAGGAGTTGAAGGAATTCTTAACGATCTTTGTGAACAACCGACAGGACAACTGGTCAGATTGGCTGTCGGTAGCACAATTCTGCCACAATGATAGAGTCCATTCAGCAACCGGCTTCACCCCATTCTATATGAACTACGGACGACACCCTAACAAGGGACTCGACCCGACTTATGCCCCGAAGGCAGTAGCGGTGGAACAATTGGCGAAGGAATTGGAGGACGTCCACGCTAAAGCGAAACTAGCACTAGAAAAAGCAGCGCAAGTTATGAAAAAGCGTTATGACACCCATCGCCAGGAGGCACGAGAATATAAACCTGGCGACAGGGTCTACCTCAGCACTGAAAACCTTCCGGTCATCCGGGCCACAAAGAAATTAGATGGGAAGTTCGTCGGCCCTTTGGAAGTACTCGCCAAAGTAGGCGAGTCATCGTATAAGCTCAAAATACCAGCATCCTGGAAGGTGTACAACGTCTTCAATGAAGTTTTATTAAAGCCATACAGGGAACCGGCTTTCCCAAAACAACAGGCAAAGGCAGCAGCGCGCAAGGACGCGCAGATGGTAGAGGAATCCCAAGAAGGGGAATATGAAGTTGAAGAAATTCTGGAAAGCCGAGTAAGCAGCAGAGGAGGAGTGAGGCTGGAATACCTCGTTAAATGGAAAAACTACCCAGTAGAGGAAGCCACCTGGGAACCGGTCAAGAACATCGTAAACGCACCCGCCATAGTGAAAAAATTCCATAAAGCAAATCCCAACGCTCCCAAACTCGTCAGAAACATTCGAGATGGGATTCTGTATATCCAATACACCGAGGCAGAGCCGAAAAGGGGTCTCAAAGCACCTAAACAACCCACTAGTGCATTAAGGAACAACAAAAGTCGAGGGACTCATTGGAAGGACCGACAAAAACTGTTTGGATGGGATGATGGCTGGTTTGGGCCGAAATACCTAGCAAATATGGAGCGCCGATGGCGCAATTGGAAGGGCGAAAGAGCAGCAATTATGGAGCTGCCAGATGATACCGATGGGACGTTCTCCAGAGACCTGGAGTGCGGCGGGCGGTCAGTACCCGTGCTTAATTTCCCTCAGGAGACAGAAGAGGAGGAGCTAGTGGAGGAGAAGAGAGCTCAGGGAAAAGATATGGCGGTACTCGCCAAGAAAATCTTAAAAAAGGAGAACGAAGCGGCTGCCAGGGAGAGCAGCGAGTCGGAAGAGGACCGACGGAGGAGGATCAAAGGCGCACGACGCCAGGAGAAACCCTTGGTCCGCTATAGGACCACTATTGAAGACGTTGAGGATGTCGACTCAGAACAAACCGGGCTGTCGCCCGATGATCAACAAGCGCGCTTGGCCGCATTTTATGCACGAATGAAGGAGGACCCAAGATATGTGGACTCCGCCACGTCAGCCTCTCGGGATGCGAGGCCTTGAGGGGGGGGTGATGTTATGAGCACACCTCTCATTTCAAACTTTACAGTAATGACATCAATGACGCTTATGAAGGAACGGTCACGAGGAGTCGGAAGATCTTTTTCTTTTCTTTTTATCTATTTTATCAGGCTCAAACGTCTATGTACAAGACTACGCAACGGGACTCTAGGAGGATGGCCTACGAGAACTGCGGTCCTTATTAGGAAGGTGGTTAGGTCAGCATCGGCTATGGAGATAGACCGAGTGCCGACAGGAGTTGCGGCCCGATGATGGGCCTACGCCATGAAAGGAATCATGAGCGGTGTGGCGCCTGAGGGGCGACATGGGAACGCCGAGGAGAACCAAGTCAACGGTACAGCGAGCATGAGAATCGGCTGAAGTCCTGAACAATAGGAAGGCCGCATGCGGATAACCCAAGAGATGGGCAGGGATGAAACTCTCCACGAATGGTTAGATGGGCGCAGAGCGGCTGCTGCGCATTGATCCTGGCATGAGGGACTTTAGCTGCGTGCTGTCTGCGCACAGACCAGGGGAGCGGTATATAAGGGCTGTAGTTTAGCGTAGGAGACTCTTAAGTCTCTAGATAGTCTATTGTCACTAGACATAGCTACTGAGCAACCAGAATCGTCTTTGACTTAACAAGTCCCACTTGAGTCGCTTAGGTTATTGTCTAGGGCAGTCCTGACAGTATGCCTGATGATTTCTACAACTATGGCTGCCATAGAAAACCATACACAAAGATGCTGGATGTTGCAGGACCTGTGTAAAAAGGACAGAACGACGTCGGGAGATTCGGTTTCATAATCGTCATCAATGGTGAGATGCTCGAGCACAGGTGCATTCAAAAATAATAAGCAGTATGGATTGCAACACAATTTTTTTAAGCTCGGAAGTAAGATAGGATTGGGTTGAAGACCATCTCTGAGTTGCCATGGTTTATCATTGATTTTGAGCCTTTTCAGGTTTGTCATATGTGATAGAGCTGCAATGAAATCAAGAGAGCCCAAGTACAACCATCACACAATGATGTCTGTCAAGTTTGACCAGTTGAACTTCCAGCTGACAAGGTCAAATGTGTTGATGATGCTCAGAAGTGGTGCTGTTTGAAATATGTCATCCAATTCTTGACACTTGGTAATGGCCAACTGAACCTCTTGCAGCAGGGGGAGATGATTCCTCACATGAGTCAATGGCAACAATTTTTCGGACATATGGCAGGTGAATGAGGCACACTTCCAATGCATTGACTCATTGATCAGCATCTCCAGTGTATTGTGTATATCATTCGCCATTTCTTGTGAAAAGAAGTCAAAAGCCTTGCCTGACAACGAAAAATCGAAAGAGAATGGCGCTGTGGTGTTGTGTTTCAGGAAGAACTGGACCAGGTCTCTATGACAATGGTTGTTGTGCGGGGAGAATGACTGAGTCGCATAGTAGGTTATTGAGATTTTGCTCCAGAAATTTGTGGTTATGGATAGAAATATAGACCTCCACTTCGAACAGATGTGGCCAAGGAACCAAGGAAAGAAAAAAAGGTCACTTGTTGAGAGTGTCTGAGAGAATAAGGCAAATATTTCCATGACAATTTCTGTTGGGATTGTCAGCACACTCAGTGAGGCATGGCAGCAAAATACTTTCTACAAATGTCTTAGACAGTCTGTTGGAGCTGGAAGCAAATGGCTAATGTCATGCTAATGTCACATGGCAAGTCATAAGGCCAACCCATTATAATATGGTGGTACTACATCTGATGTTATAAGTAGTCAAGCATCATACTTGAGAGTTAATGCTCTCTCTCCCCATCTACATCTGAGTCCTACTAAGTCTATGCGCCCTCTGCTCTATCGGAAATCCAGAGACAAGACATATACTGTCTTGAAGCTGCATAGTGACGATATTCTGAAGGACAACAATTGGGGGACCTGGAAGATATGCATCTTGAATATCCTCAGTACCAACAACCTCCAGGAATACCCACTTTGGAACATTCCCATACCCAATATACACAATGAGAGGGTATCCTGTCATTGGCAGAAGGCTGATCAGAGTGCTGCACACATCATTCTCAGCAATATCAGCTCTAGTCAGCTGGAACAGCTTCTGGGCATCAGGGGAGAAGATCTGAACAAAGTTTTATCATCAGCTGAAATTTGGAATACCTTATGTCAAATTCACAAGCCACATACCTTCCAGGTGATCACAATCAAACTCTGCACATTGTGTGCCACTTGTGCCGATGACATGACAGATATTCCAAAGCACCTGACTGAGGTTCAGAACCTGCACACGACATTATCCAACACAGGATATCACCTTGCTGATGGCCTATTCAACCATCTTATGGTTGCTTCAATGCCAGATTCATGGGATGGTTTTACAACTGCATTCTTTGGCATGAGTGGCAGCCACAATGCTCAGGAGATCAGTACAGTTCAATTGTCTTCCATTTTGAAATCCGAGCATTACTGTTGAGCTGCCAAAGTCAAAACATGAACCTATGAACAGACATATTGTGCTTCAAACAGTCGTGCAATCATGAGCCACCCTAATAAACATAAGTGGGAGAATGACTCCTGCAATATATGCCACTTTGATAACCACACAACTGATGATTGTTGGTGGAAGAATAATGGGGGCTATTGTACCCATTGCAAACATGGTGGACATTGGATGAGCAAATGCTGGTTCAAAGTAGGAAAGGGTAAAGGCAATACACGCAACTGAGATAATAATTTGGGAAAAGGCAAAGGTAAAGAAAAACTGAAAGAGAAAGCAAATGCTGCTAAGTTGGCAGGAGATGCAATGGATATTGATAGTAATGATGTACCTACTAAAGCTGAAAGTAGCAAACATGTAAATGTGGGGAAATCCAACCATTTTGATTATTGTTGGCTGGCTGATTCTGCCACAACTTTGCATATTGCAATGAACTGCAATATGTTTATGACATATACCGAGATAAATGAAATGGTCACAGGAGTTGGTGACATGACCACAATGGCCATTGGATGAGGAACTGTAGTTCTTGAGTCAAAAGTTGGAGATAAGACATATGAAATTGTCTTACATGTTATGCTACACATCCCAACAGCTCCTGATAATCTATTCTCCATTGGCTGATTTGATAAAAAAGGTGGACACTTCATAAGCCAACAAGGCAAAGCCTGTCTATATTCAAATGATGATACTCTTGTTATGACAGGAGATATGTGCAATGCACTATATTATCTAAATGTCAAAGTTAAGTTAAACAAAACAAATATAACTATGGCCCATGGACTGACCTGGACCAAATGGCATAAATGGTATGGACATATTGCCATATCCAGTTTAGAAGAGCTATACAAAAAGGGACTCGTTGACAGACTTAATGTTGACGAAGGATCTGAACTTGTTGATTGTGATGTTTGCATAAGTGCAAAACAACAACACTTACCATTCCCTAAGCTAACCAAGCATTCAACAACATATGTTGGGGAATTAATGCATACAGATTTATGGGGACCAGCCTGTATAACAACCACAAATGGTGCATGATATTATATGACATTTATTGATGATTTTTCTCATCATTGCACTATCTGACTTCTGAAAACAAAGTCAGAAGCTACCCCAAAGCTAAAGGAATATTTAGCAACCATTGAAAGACAAAAGGAACATTTACCAAAATGTATCCAAGCAGACAATGGTAAAGAATACATCAATAATGAATTAATGTCATGGTGTGCTGAACAAGGTATAATCCTTGAAAATATGGCTCCCTATTCTCCACAACAGAATGGTGTGGCTGAGCACTACAACCGAACATTAGAAGATCTAGTACACACTATGTTACTTGCCCAACACTTACCTAAAGTGCTCTGGGGCATAGCTGTATTACATGCTGCATATTTACACAATCGGGCATATGCAAAAACTATCCCAAATGCGACCCCTTATGAAAAGTGGTCTGGGAAATGACCAAATGTGAAGGTCCTACATGAATTTGGAACAGCAGTTTTTATTTTAAATGAATCACTTACACATGATAAACTAGATGCATGGGGACAGGTTCATGTCTTCATTGGGTTTGAAGATGGCCCTAAAGCTATCTGTTATTATGATGTGAATATGAGACAAGTTAAATTGTCACAAAATTTTCATTTTTTATCTCAACATAATGACCCTTCACAATTCAAGGGGGAGAAACTAGAGAAAGATGAATTGTTATGGGATGTTAAACACATAAGTCAAATAGAAGAGGAATGCACACCTCTTTATATACATATTCCCAAACAACAGAGAGAACATGATGATAATGATGAGCATATGTCGAAATGAGCTCACATTGAATATGACTCTAAAAGAGATCATAAACAATACAGTGATACTGACTTAATTTACCTGGCATTTAATAATAGCAGTATTGCACCTGAGGATCCTAAAACACTTGAGCAGGCAAAGCAATCTGACAAATGGCCAGAATGGGAGAAGGCTATAAAAGCTGAATTAAAACAGCTCGAAAATATGGGTACATGGAAACTGGTAACCTTACCTGATGGCCAACAGGCCATTGGAAACAAATGGGTCTTTACAAAAAAACTTAAAAAAGATGGAACCCTGGATAAATTTAAAGCATGTCTAGTCGTGAAGGGTTATTCTCAGATACCTGGAATGGACTACACTGATACCTACTCCCCAGTTGTCTGTTTAGAGACAATACAACTTGCACTAGCACTCGCAGTCAATCTTGACTGGGAAATAGAGCAAATGGATGTAAAGGGAGCTTACCTGAATGGTATCCTCAAAGAGGAAGTCTATATGCGACAACCAGATGGCTATAGTGACAACACTGGACATGTATGTCTGCTTATTACAACTCTATATGGCCTAAAACAGCCTGGCCGTGAGTGGAATAAAGAACTCAACTCAAGAATGAGTGAGCGCAGCTTTCAATGGTTAGAGGCAGACCCCTGCATATATATCTGAGTCACTAATGAGCAAATTGAGCTTGTCACAGTATGGGTTGATGACTTACTATTATTTGCCGAAAACCCAGAATCTATGAAACATCTTAAGGACAATATGAAGTCCATATTCAATGTAACAGACCTTGGTACCCTGCAGAAAATTGTAGGAATTGAAATTGAATGTAACCACACTGAAGGAACCTTGAAAATAAGTCAGGCACAATATATAGACAATTTGTTGTCTAAATATAACATGACACAGGCACATGCCATGTCAACACCCATGGAAACAACAATTAAACTCAATATTATTCCTGAAGAACCAATGGACTTACTTATATGGGAACAATACCCATCCTTAATTGGATCCCTATTGTATTTCTCCATGGCAACAAGGCTGGATATTGCATACACAGTATGCAGATTGGCTGAGTATACATCATGTCCCACGAAACATCATTGGACTGCTGCTAAGCAAGTCCTAAGATATTTAAAAGGGATGAGAGAGCTTGGGATAACTTACCGAAGACACAAGGCATTTGATAGGCATGAGGCTTTTCATGCATACTCAGATGCAAGTTTCAATAGCCAACCACATGGAAAATCCATTAGCGGTTATACATGTCTAAGTGCCAGTGGTGCCATTTCATGGAGTTCTTGTAAACAAACTATGGTTGCATTATCAACCATAGAAGCAGAATATATAGCACTTACCAAAATGGTGCAAGAAACCATTTGGTTGTGTTCAATGCTTGAACAGCTGGGTATACCTCAAATGGAACCCATTGTTATCTTCGAGGACAACTTAGGTGCTCTGTTAGGACAAGCCTAAACACAACCTCAAGACTTATGAGAACTGGCTTGTTCAGCCAAAGATGAAAACTGTTGCTCAAGAAGAAGTGTCTAGGACACAAACTATCTAGAGTCTTAGGGACTTGCTACCTAAGATGACAACCCTTATATACTACTCCCCTGGTCTGTGCGCAGACAGCATGCAGCTAAAGTCCCTCAAGCCGGGATCAATGCACAGCAGCTGATCTGCACCCATATGACCATACCTGGGGTCATCCTACCACACCAACACTCTGTCCTTCCATATACAGCCATGCCTATTGTCTTGCATCTTGGCCGACTCCCATATACGCTGGTACCTAGTTGTTGGTACCTCTCGGCGTTCCCATGTCACCCCTCAGGCGCCATGCCTCTCATGATTCCTTTCATAGCATAGGCCCATCATCGGGCCATCATTCCTGTTGGCACTCAGTCTATACCCATAGCCAATGCTGACCTAACCACCTTCCATATAAGGGTCACAGTCCTAACATAGCCCATCCCCGCGACCAAGGTATTGTCTGAGTCCTGTGTCTAAACGTTTAAGTGAAGGTAAAAAGATAAAATGAAAAGAAAAATAGATTCCGACTCCCCAAGACCGTATCTTCATATTTGTCATTAGTGTTGTTACTGTGAAAATTGAATGGGACAAGGTATGCTCATAACATGCTCAGGCTTTGGCCGAGGACCATAAATTCCATAAACGATCTAAACATTTCACTGTTAAGTTGGATTACATCCACAGTCAAGTGGAAGACTCAAACGTGTGTATACAACACTGTAGCACAAATGAGATGACCGCCAATGTCTTGACGAAACCATTAGCGAGGCTAGCATATGCTACCCATGTACAAGGTCTCGGTATGGCCTTGACTTGAGGGGGAGTGTGGCTAATGTCACGCTAATGTCACATGGCAAGTCATAAGGCCAACCCATTATAATATGGTGGTACTACATCTGATGTTATAAGTAGGCAAGCATCATACTTGAGAGTTAATGCTCTCTCTCCCCATCTACATCTGAGTCCTATCAAGTCTATGCGCCCTCTGCTCTATCATTGTCACACCATTATCTTTTTTTTTTTTATGAATAGAAATGACCATTAAGACACTGAGTACATAGTACAAAACCGCTCCCAAACAGATGGCTGTCAGATATACTGTATGCAAAGATACGAAACCACAGAACATAATCAAAGAAAAAAGAAAACAAACAGCAAGTGCTGAAGTAACCACAATGGTCAATTAAATAACATTGAAATCTATATCTTCAAATGAACCCGCAGATGGGTTTTCCTTCAAAAAATTGGCAATAGCCAAGTAGTTGTTTCATTTATGAGATAATGAAGAAAGAGAGAAAAAAGAATGAGTATAGTACACACACCTACACATGATATGTTCCTGTGAGAACCAAGGTTTAGATGTACAAAATTGACACTTGAGGTTGCTTTCTGGAAAGAACCTTTCTCTGTAGTCCACTGATGGCATATGACCTGTAACAAATCTGACAAAGCAAGTGCTCCTTGAACTCTGACCACCATCATCCCCTTGTTGATTCTTCCATCCATCCTCCCTCCTCATGGATTGACAGCTTTCAGCACTCCCACTTCATCATTGGGAGTTGTTTGTACTCTTGGCCATCACCTCTGGCCTTTATGCTCTTTATCTATGACATCGCTCTTATCAATCAACATCCATTGATCTGTCATTATACCCCATTCAAATGGTTTGTTTTGGTGCAGATTATTCCGTGTAGCCCTGGGGGTGATGCCTGACACCCCTTGGCTTTCGGCAACATTGGGTGGTGTGGAAGCCAGGCCTGCTATATTTTCAAAATTGATTCTGGATCAAGTCCTAGGTTTGACCAACACAACCAGGCACATGCGGTAACCTGGGGCCCTGGACAGCACTCGAGGTCAATCCCTCAGGGGTTTTTTTTAATTTACAGCTTCTAGTTTAGGATTGCTTAGCCGGCAATGAGCACTGGTTTTGTCTAGGCCGCGTTTGTTGGTGTCGCCTCAAACAACCCTTATTTGTTTAAGCATTGTGTCAAGAGCTTTAGGATTTGCTTCCAATTGCTGAGTAAGCACTGGCCGTGTTGGACTTTAGACCAGGGTATCACATAGGCTTTGGTTGCCTTTTGTTTGAAACTGAGAGTTATGTACCTTCTTTTTGCTGGAAATTTCTTTGTAGCAACAACGTATTGGGGCTTGGTTCCCCTGTGTTTTCCAGAGCTCATGCTGCCAGTAGTTACTGTATTGTAGTATGATACCCTAGGTCTACAATGAATTTTTCTATTCGAAAAAAAAAAAAAAAAAACTGACAAAGCACGAAAAATGTGTGACCTTGCTGTCACACACTTCTATGAACCAACTGCAGTTCATGCCTAATGAAGGGCATATGTGTTTCTTCCAACTCCCCAATAGGCAGATAAATGATTTTCCGCGAATTGACTTCTCTTTCCAGATGTTACACCAATGTCTGCCTGCTTCTTTTTTGAAATGATTTGCGCATTTCGCTACTGTGGCCAAACCTCCATATCTAACAACCTCCCCATTGTTCTTGACTAAGGCATCCACTTGTTCATTTTCATTGACCCCTGAATGACTTGGACACCATGAGAGAACAATCGATTGGCTTTCTTTTTCAGCCAACCACACCCATAACTTCCTCATCGCATTGATGGCTGTATACTGATTTTCTTTAACCTTGGTGTTAAAGATACCCTCCAAAGCCAGTTGATTATTGACCAACACCACCACCTTGCCATCCACCTGCTGTTCCACTAGATGATTGAAAAGATCCTTGAGTGCCTGAGATTCCACTTCATAGGCCGAGCATGTGCTAAAGACTTGTGCTTCACTGACTCCTGGCCCAATAAAACCTGTGATTCCTACACCATTTTTGAATGACCTGTCCATTGCAAAAATTTTACAATTTGCACAATATTCTTCCAGTTCTTCCATAAACGTTGCCATCCAAGCTCTGAACAGTTGAGAGTCTTCCTCTTTCTTCGGATGAACTAAATTCTTCAGGCAGATCCTATCTGAGAAGACTTCCCGAATGCACGTGCCTGGGATATTTTCTTCATGACATGCCAAAAATTCCTCGCCAATACTGTTAGTGATGTCGAATAAATGGGGGATAGGGTTGCCTGCTATGTTCGTTTTCCTTTTCTTTTGTAACTTCAGAGCTTTTGAATGGGATGCTAAAACAGGAAAGAATAGACGCATTTTGCATAATGGATGATTTTGGTTCAACATGGCCAGACAAATACCCATTTGTTTAACCAAATGATTGCAATAAATTCTTGCTGGAGGGATTCCCAAGCAATACTCCAGAGGTGCTGATGAAGTTGTCTGAAATGCACCACTCATCCACAATAGCATGTGACATTGAACCTTTTCCAAAATCTTCACCTTCGCTTTCACTCCTTTTCCATTAATGTGACACCACAGTCCCAGACCATACAACAAAATTGGCCAAATGCACGCCTTGAATATCTGTATTCGTCTTTTGACATCTAAACCCCGGACTGCATTCCCTATCATGTGCAATGCACCAATAGAAGATAAAGCTTTGTTAGCATAGTAATGAATATGAAAGTTGAAATTCAAACATGGATCAAAGAAAAAACCAAGATATCTCCACACTTCTTTGCATTTTACAACCACTGACTTTCCGTATCCATCCTCCAGTTTAATAGCCAAATTTTTAACCTGTGAATTGTGAGCATGATCAATCGAGAAATCAACTACATAATTTCGGAACTCTTTTATTTTTTTATTTTTTATTTTATCTTTATGGCTGATGGTATGTTCTTTTGTAGCCTCATTTTTCTGGCTGATGGTATATTCCTTTTTAGCCTCATTTTTCAAGGATCTTTTAAATGGAAGGAAACAAAACAATTCTGACTTATCCAATTCCACCTTCATACCTATCCAACTCATCGACGCCAAAAACTTCTTGAACCATTCTTGCAATGTTTCAACTCCTTCCTGTAAAGAATAGCATGAAACCATTAGATTACCATCATCAACATACAATACCAAAGCTTTATCTTGCTTCCAATTCATCAGGAATTCTGCATTCAAAATTGGTGCTACCAAAAGATTCAGTGTGATTGGGGAATCTGAGCTTCCTTGTGGTGCGCCTTCACCTGCCAGTAATTCTGGTGATACTCCACCCCCCCACATAAAATGCGTTACTCTTTCCATATAGAATGATCTTGCAAAAGATACTACTGCCTTCAGAAAACCTTGTTTTTTGAGCATTGTAGCCATTACCTTGCTTTGTAATGATGGGAAGTATTGAGCAATGTTGACTCCCAGACATAAGGTAAATTTGCCTGCTTGTTGAGCTTGATGGACCCAATTTACAATGAACATTCCAGCATCTACTGTAGATCTCTGCTTGACACCCCCAAATTGTAACGGGTGGAGAAGATTATATTTGATAACATCGAACTGCATACGTGCAGCCATTATTTTCATAAAAAGTTTGCCCAAGCAGTTGAGTAACACAATTGGTCGATAACTCTTTACTTTGGAATAATCTTCTTTCTTAGGTTTTGGGATGACCACTGTATGTGACTGTTTGAATTGCATAGGCCAAATGCTTTCCCTGAGTATCATGTTGAAAACCATTGTGATTTGATACAGAAAATCATCATTGTTCAAAATTTGCTTAAGGAGGCACCAAGAAATCATGTCTGGTCCAGGGGCAGATGAATTAGATGTAGTCTTGATGGCATCCATGACTTCAAGACTAGAAAAGTCGAACCATTCATGTTCCGGCAACTGTGGCAGACTTTGAATAAATTCCCAATCCACTGGCCTCTTCAACTGTTGACCGACAAACTGTTCATGAGCGGCCTTCCATAACTCATCCAGATCCCTAATCGCTTGACCTTCTGATTTGACCACTTTTGGGAAGTTCAGTGGTTTCTGCTCCCTAGTCCATCTGACCACGCTCCACATCTCGCCTTTGCTAACCATTTCATCTAGCTTTTTATCAAAAAAAACTCATTTCACCACACACATTTCCCACCACAGTTCTCACTTATTGGCTATACTCAGATCCCTGCAATGTTTCTCTTTTGCCTCTGCACAATTGCTGTTCCACCACATGTTCGGGTTGGAATTCTCCTTCAGTACTTTAGCAAACTTCTTCCACACTGATTGAATTCCCTCATAAAGGGAATTGATGCTTGTTTGTGTGTCGATTCCCAAAAATTTCATATCCCCTATTTCTGTAACAAAATGTGCTTCTTCATCAGAATTTGATGGGATATATGGTGCTTGCGGATAACACAGAGCCTGACCATGCACAGAAAACTGAAGTGTAAGTGTGCAGTGATCAATTTTAGCACCTTCGACTTGAATTGACCAATTATGTCTTGAATGTCCTAGGATTGAATCATGAACCCACACCAAATCCAACACCTTTTCAATGTCCTCTCTCCCTGACTGGCTCCTCCTTCTGTAAAAAGTGGGTGTATCTGGATCATTTAAGCAATTGAAACCTTTATCAAACATAACTTCCAGAAAATCCATAATGCAACTATCTTCTGACAAAACTGAACTATCCCAAAAACTAGAATGTAAGTTAAAGTCGCCCTGGATCAAGCAAACATCTTCAATGAACAACAATCCCCACATAAGTGCCTTCAGTGCCCCCATAGAATTCAGATTGCAATAAAAATTGAGTAATTTCTCTGCTTTCCTGTCCAACAGACAGGTTAAAGAGAAGAGTAAAATATCATCATGATCAAATGAAATAGGGTCCAGCATAATCATGAAAAAATTTAACAGTCTTTTATGAACATAACATGCCACCTGGGAATTGTTATTTCCGATGACCAATTGCCAAGCCAGATTCGGTCCTCTGTCTAAACCTTCTCCTGATTCCAAAGTTGCGCTAGGGATTTTGTGGATCCCTCTGACAAAAGGAAATTCTTGAATGAAGATAATATTGATCGATGTTTGATGTGTTTCCAGTAGGATTTCGACTTTTTTGTATGATTTGTTTACGTTTTGAAACAGAAACCTGAATTCTTGAATGAATCCAATCATGAAGAAGAAGCCATTTTCCGAGCTGATGTGCTCACAACAGTGGTGGTGTGAATCTCTTTCATGACATCTGAAAGGCAATCCCAAATGGTACAACCTCTTCTTGCTGCAGTATCTGACTTGTTGAGTTGAATTAGCTTCTCCACATTGAAATGTAGACCGAAGTATGGACAGTCCCTACTGTTCGATGCATGATGCAAATTGCCTCCTCCACCAATGCAATTGATGCAAAACTCCCTGTTACACTCCACCTGTTATGAGCACACCTCTTATTTTCAAACCATTACAGTAACGACATAACGATAACTATGAAGACACGCACTTAGAGGCAACGTTATCAATAGAAGATCAGAGGATACAGACTTGGAGAGTCGGAGGATATTTTCCTTTTCTTTTTATCTATTTTATCAAGCTCAAACGTCTACGAACAAGACTACGCAACGGGACTCTAGGAGGATGGCCTACATGAACTGCGGTCCCTATTAGGAAGGAGGTTAGGTCAGCATCGGCTATGGAGATAGACCGAGTGCCGACAGGAGTTGCAGCCCGATGATGGGCCTACACCATGAAAGGAATCATGAGCGGTATGGCACCTGAGGGGCGACATGGGAACGCCGAGGAGTACCGAGTCAATGGTACGGCGTGCATGGGAATCGGCCGAAGTCCTGAACAATAGGAAGGCTGCATGTGGACAACCCAGGAGTTGGGTGTGGAAGGATCTCTCCATGAATGGATAGATGGGCGCAGAATGAGTCGCTGTGCATTGTCTCTATTGTGAGGGACTTTAGCTGCGCGCTGTCTGCGCACAGACCAGGAGAGCGGTATATAAGGGCCGTAGTTTACAGTAGGAGACTCTTAAGTCTCTAGATAGTCTATTGTCACTAGACATAGCTTCTGAGCAACTCGTTTCATCTTTGGACTGAACAAGTCCCCACTCTGAGTCATTAGGTTGTGTCTAGGGCAGTCCTGACATAATCTAGAGACTTTATTCTCTACCCCTCTGTGCCGTCCAGCACCGAGCACGCCGCTCGTAGTTGCTCCCGACGATCAGAGGCCTAGTTTCACTTTGACGGTTGTAACCCGATTATCCCAGGACCGTTGGCGACATCGACTACGACATCATTACTGTCACCAGGTCTCGAACGAGAGATCTTCAATTCGCCCGTTGGGCCTGTCTACCAAACAGTCACAGACGAGAATACGAGATCGCCCGAGAGTAGCGTAGGCAGGAGACCACAGACGCGCTCGGGGTAACGTATACTGTGATTGCGGAAAAACTCAGGAACGAGCGAAATAAACTGGTTATCGTGCATATCAAGGCTGACATAAAGTCCTCTCATACCCTCTGTATCAGCAGCCCTACCTGATTTCGGGCTGATAACTGAGCACAAGGACATTGAGGCGAATTGCCGGGTGCACATAACTAAGTAGCCTGCGGACCCACGACACAGCAGACAGCAACTCCCTTGTTTCCCAAGGGATATCATCGACAGGCGCGGATACCGACTGCCGAAAGAACGGATCAAGTGTCAGTGGAGGGCCTGAGCTTGATTGAAGATTGCTTTACAGGAAACAAACTATATTCCCTCACCACAAAAATGAATTGCCACTTTCAATACATCCTTCCCTACGCCCAGGCGACACTCTTGGAGATCGGTCAGATCTTCGAGGCGGACTGGGTCGACTTCATCGAACCTGTCCTTGTTAGGACACCAACATTCATCAGCGATACCATCGTACGCCGATACGACAACCACGTCAGGTTATACTGGCAACACCGCAAAGTAGAGCGGAAGAGGGAATGC
The DNA here is from genome assembly GCA_023014405.1 of Amanita molliuscula. Classification (NCBI taxonomy): domain Eukaryota; kingdom Fungi; phylum Basidiomycota; class Agaricomycetes; order Agaricales; family Amanitaceae; genus Amanita; species Amanita molliuscula. The sequence continues at coordinate 449,081 of JAEBUP010000044.1, forward strand.
ACCGAGGCGCAAAAACTATTACGAGAGAAAGAGCTCCAGCAGGAGCTTGAACAGAAGGAAGCCTGGGAGGCCCTTCTTATGGAACGCGCAGCTACAAAAGCAGTACTGCGTGCTGAATGCGCTATGCGCAAAGCCGAGCGAGAGTACCAGACTCTCATGCACCTGTTGGAGGACCAGTACAAAGGCGACACCTCCAACCCAATCTGGCTGGCTCTTGTATCCTCGAAATACAATCAGTGGTTGATGTTAATCAACAACGGAGACAAGGCCATCATGCGATACAGAGTGGCAGTGGAGCGACTTCAATGTACTCACCATGTGGAAGAATTGTATGAACACGAAGGCATGACCATGTCGCACAAGGACTGGAACGGATGGATGCACGCTGTAAATGGAAATATATCACCTGGCTTCTGGTGGACCATTCGTATGGGTCCAGTCCCAGAAAAACTCGCTCCTTCGGTACCAGGTTTCTGTTATCTCAACCTCATCAAGCCAAAGTACTGGAACAAGTATGAATGGCCTGCATATCCGACAATCGCAGCCATATGGGAGATGGAGGCAGAATACCGAAACGAAGGGGTTCATACAAGGTGGACAACCACAGAACGAACGGATGTATTGCATGTAGGCTTAGAAATGGCCGACGTAAACGGATGGGACATGGTGGAAGTACTTTTCACCAGTGGTCACAAAGAATTACGAATTGGAGCGGAACCAACAAACGACCCTGAAGTAGGCGAGATAACAAGCCTAGGGGAAAACAGCGATATAGGATCATTGGAGCAACCAGCGCGATCAAACGCAGCGGCAGTTCTGGTAGAAATAGATCCTTGTCTACGGAATGGTCGTCCAGGTCTAACCAAGCAGCAACAAAATAAGTTGCATCTGAAACATCCGGGATATTGCTACCTATGGTTGGTGAAACGAAAGTACTGGAACGAATACAAATGGCCGGCATACCCGACCATCAGGGAAATTTATGGATGGGATCCGGAACTCATGGATGAGGACCGACCCATATACTGGAGGCGAACGAAGGGATGCAGCCACATGTGGCATTGTGCTCGAGTCTCAGGAGAGCCAGGTGGATGGCCGTGGATGAAGGAAATGATGTGGAACGGATACGGATCACATCGAGTTGGTGTAGGAACCTTTCAACTGACAGTTGATATGGTCACTCAAGCCTACCATGCACTCCTCGGATGGAGGAACCATTGGGCAGACTCCGAAACACTGGAGTCTCTACCAGACACTCAACCCGCTGCAGCAGTAGCAGCAAGGGAAAACGAAATTCATCGTCAAGAGGAGGAGAGACAGCGAGCTATCACCAGTGCAGGCCAAGCCCTAGTAGCCATCATAAACGAGTATCAATGAAGTTCGCGACCAGAACCAGGACCCCTCACGAAGGCAGAAATGCCTGATTACTACCAAGGGGATCCAAGGACAGTCGATGGCTGGTTAAGGCAGATGGGGACCTACTTCATGTTGTCAAGGGAAACAGACCCGAAACGAATGATTTCCATATGCCTATACAGAATGAAAGGCGGGAAAGGAGATCGGGCAGCGGATTGGAGTGGTGTCAAGCTCAAAGCACTCCAAGAAGTGTTACAAGAGTTCCAGGATAAAATAGACAACAGCGGATGGGATTCACAGCTCAATTGGCAACAACTGAATGAAGGAGAGTCGACAGAGGACAATCGAGCATGGGTACAAAGACCGTTAATAAACCAATTCCCGTTTACAGATTGGACCGACTTCAAAAACCAAATGCATGATTTCTTCATGTCAACAGAAACAAAGGAGAAGGCAATCGAGGCCTTACTAAAGTTGCGGCAGGAAACAATGATGGTCGAAGATTACATCATAAAATTCAATTCCCTCACCTCGCTGACGGACTGGAATGATCAAGCCCTGATTTCTCAATTCCAGAGCAATCTTAACCCAGCCTTGGGGCGGGACTTGATTCGATATGGAGGACTCTCGGATACTGCTACTCTTGTCCAAATACAAACAAGAGTAACTGCACTTGCCCGGGCCTACAGAAAGGCCAATGAGGCATACGGCTTCCCAAAAAATCGGCAGGAATACAGAGAGCAAACTCCAAGTACGAATCCCCGTCCTCAATATCAATATAAGGCTCCAGCTCCTTTTGCATCGGGAAGTCGAGACCCAAATGCCATGGACGTAGACAAGAGATGAGACGTCAAACCATGGTGCTACAACTGCGAGAAAGAAGGACATTATAGTTGTCGATGCCCACTGCCACGAGGGAGGAAACCCATACCGGAATGCAGTAACTGTGGAAGAAAAGGACACACTGTAGAAAGGTGCTGGAAGAAGGAAGCCGCCATAGATAAAGGAAAGAGGGTGGTACGAATGATAGATAACGGGGAAACGACCCTGGAAGGATGTGCCAAAATCGAGGAGGTCTCGGATTTTGGAGACAGCCAGTGAACAAACGCTCTGTTCAACTGGCTCCTAGTTCAAATTCTTGTAACGGTGTACTAGTACCAATAGATTCTGCAATAGATGTGCATGACTTACTCTATGAATGCAGTGGGAACATACACCGTATAAGAAATATGGAAATGAGCGTAAAACCGGAAAAAAGATTAAAAGTCTGGACTACCCCTTGGGTATTAAGACGCATCTGGCAACAACCAGAGCAGATGGCAATCGAGTGCCTAAGGCAATGGGTGGAACCCAAAAGAATAAAAGAACTAAACAGGGAACTGGTCCAGCAGTTAAATTCACTATCAGAAACCGATGCCCTTTGGAACCTGGTTCACTTAAGAGAAAAAGTGATACAAGGAATAGGGAAACAGGAATTAGATTTGAAAGGAATGCTTACAACTATGGATACACTTCAATCCACAAACATAACTATGCTACTAGACTCCGGCTGTACTGCTTCATGTATAAGCGAGGAGTTTGTAGAGAAACATCGAATGAACAAGAAAAAGTTACTACACCCAATCCCGGTATATAATGCGGATGGAACATGCAATGGATCAGGGAGCATAGAATACTTCGTTCAATTCAAGTTACGCATAGGATCCCACGAAGAAGTTATGGACTGTGCGGTAGCCAGACTCAGTAAAACCGATCTCTTCTTAGGACATGATTGGTTGGAACACCACAACCCAACCATCAATTGGAAAAAGAAGTCCTTAGAATTTAACCAGTGTCCCAGTACTTGCTGGAAACCATCTTTTGTAAAGGAGCCAGAAGACGAGATTGACGAGTCACACCATTTAAGCGAAGGAGAGCGCCTTCTGGCCATTCATATCGGAAAGCCCGAGCTGCAGATACGGGCCTTTGCCTCAACTGCCACAAAGATAGCTGCGGAACAGGCAAAAACCGAAAAGAAACAAACACTGGAAGAGGCAGTCCCCCATCATTACTTAACGCATCGGAAGGTATTCGAAAAAGAAACCTTCGACGAGCTCCCACCACGACGACGCTGGCACCACGTGATAGAATTAATCCCTGGTTCAACTCCGGTAGATTGTAAAATCTACCCTCTTAATAGGGACGAACAACAACAGCTGGACGATTTCTTGAAGGAAAACTTGGATTCTGGACGAATCCAAGCCAGCAAATCGCCAATGGCCTCACCTTTCTTCTTTGTTAAAAAGAAAGACGGGAAACTCAGACCTGTACAGGACTACAGGAAACTAAATGAAATGACGGTTAAAAACCGATATCCCTTGCCGCTTATAGGAGAACTGGTAGATCAATTGTCACAAGCAAAAGTCTTTTCAAAAATGGATATACATTGGGGTTATAACAACATACGCATCAAAGAAGGGGACGAATGGAAAGCCGCATTTAGAACTAACCGTGGACTATTCGAACCACTTGTAATGTTCTTTGGGCTTACTAATTCCCCCGCAACTTTCCAAACTATGATGAACGACATCTTTCGCGTCGAGATAGCTGAAGGATGGGTAGTTATTTACATGGATGACATCCTAGTGTTCTCAAGGAATCAAGAGGAGCACACCCGACACGTCAATCGGATACTGGAAAAATTAGAGAAGCACAAACTCTCGCTCAAACCGGAGAAATGCTTCTTTGATAGAAAAGAAATCGATTTCCTCGGTGTCATAATTGGAAGAGACACAGTTCGCATGGACCCGGCAAAAGTAAACGCAGTATCTGAATGGCCAACACCTAAATGCAAGAAGGAAGTCCAACAGTTCCTGGGCTTCGTTAATTTCTACCGTCGATTTGTAAAAGACTTTGCAAAACTGGCTAAGCCGTTGACACAGCTCACAGGAAAAGAAGAATGGCTGTGGACCCAGTTGCAGGATGAAGCCTTTGATAGGCTTAAAAGAACGATAGCAGAGGAAGTTGTACTTAGGATCCCCAACGAGGAAGGGCAGTTCTGGGTAGAGGTTGATGCCTCAGATTTTGCTATTGGAGGAATATTGTCGCAGCAACGAGAGGACGGCTTATGGAAACCCGTGGCCTTTATTTCGAAATCTCTAAACGATGCAGAACGGAACTATGAGATATACGACAAGGAGATGCTCGCGGTAATGCACGCCTTCTACGAATGGGCGCACTACCTCAAAGGAGCAAAACAGACCATTGAAGTTCTGACAGATCATCAGAACTTAACGTATTTCCGAAAAGCTCAAAATCTTAATCGAAGACAAGCGAGATGGGTAACAGACTTGCAAGACTACAACTTCATAATCAAACATCGAAGTGGCAAGTCTAATACAAAAGCCGATCTGTTATCCAGGTGAGCGGGGCATAATAAAGGAGAAAGCGATAATGAAGGAGTAATCCTCCTTAAGGAATATCTTTTTGTAAATGTCCTCGATGACGATCGCGCAATAGACGATATCATCAAAGACATTAGGGAAGTCCCTCGTCGTCAATGGGAAACTCAGGTGTTAAAAGGTTTAGAAATCTCTGGGGGAGAATACAAGTTAGAAAAAGGATTGGTCACTTGGCAAGGACGCGTATACGTACTGGCAGTACCAGCGCTACGAGAAGACATTATCGCTATCCACCACTCATGGGGACACTCCGGAGTGGCGAAAACATTGGAATTGCTCACCAGGAACTTCTGGTGGCCCAACATGCGTAAAGTTGAACAATATATTCCAGGCTGCGAGACGTGCCAAAAAGCAAAACCAGACAGGACTGCCCAAGCAGCACCCTTACGACCCAATGAAATCCCTACGGAACCATGGGAAATCATCTCAGTCGACTTCATTGGACCGTTACCGGAGTCAAAAGGAAACAACATGGTCCTGGTTGTGGTAGACCGCTTCACCAAGAAATCCTATTTCATACCAACTACATCGGAAATTACCTCTCAAGGAACAGCGGTGCTGTTTCGGGATAACGTATTCAGGGAGCATGGACTCCCCAGAAAAGTCATTAGCGACCGAGGCCCTCAATTCGCCTCAAAATTCATAACGGACTTATATGGGATGTTGGGGATCAAGGCTAACCAATCTACAGCATACCACCCGCAAACAGATGGACAAACGGAACGAGTCAATCAGGAACTAAAGGAATTCCTGACCATCTTTGTTAACAACCGACAGGATAACTGGTCGGATTGGCTGTCCGTAGCACAATTTTGTCACAACGACCGAGTGCACTCAGCTACCGGTTTCACACCCTTCTATATGAATTACGGACGACACCTGAACAAAGGCCTCGACCCTACCTATGCACCTAAGGCAGTAGCAGTCGAGCAATTAGCAAAAGAATTGGAAGACGTCCACGCTAAAGCAAAAAAAGCGCTAGAAAAAGCAGCGCAAATAATGAAGGAACGATACGATACCCATTGCCAGGAGGCCAGGGAATACAAGCCCGGGGATAAGGTCTACCTCAGCACGGAGAACCTTCCCGTTATCCGAGCCACTAAGAAATTAGACGGGAAATTCGTCGGACCATTGGAGGTACTCGCAAAAGTAGGAGAGTCCTCCTATAAACTAAAAATCCCAGCCTCATGGAGGGTCTACAACGTCTTCAATGAAGTCCTCTTGAAGCCGTACCGGGAACCGGTTTTCCCAAAACAACAGGCAAAGGCAGCGGCGCGTAAAGAAGCGCAAATGGTGGAAAACTCCCAAGAAGGAGAATATGAGGTTGAAGAAATCTTGGAAAGTCGCGTGAGCGGCAGAGGAGGAGCGAGGCTGGAGTACCTCGTAAAATGGAAAAACTACCTGGTGGAAGAAGCCACCTGGGAACCAGTCAAAAACGTCGTCAATGCACCCGCCATTGTAAAGAAATTCCATAAAGCAAACCCTGATGCTCCCAAACTCATCAGAAACATCCGAGATGGGATTTTATATATCCAGTACACCGAAACCACCCCGCCAAAACAACCCACTAGTGCCATAAAGCACAAGAAGAGTCGAGGAACACATTGGAAGGATCGACAAAGGTTGTTCAGATGGGAAGATGGCCGTTTTGGGCCAAAGTACTTAGCAAATATGGAGCGCAGGTGGAGAAATTGGAAAGGCGAAAGAGCAGCAATCATGGAGCTGCCAGACGACACCGATGGGACGTTCTCCAGAGATCTGGAGCGCGGCGGGCGGTCTAAACCCGTGCTTAATTTCCCTCAGAAGACGGAAGCGGAGGAGCTAGCGGAAGAAAAGAGAGCTCAAGAAAAAGACATGGCAGTACTTGCCAAGAAACTATTAAAAAGAGAGACGGTAGCGGCTGCTAAGGAAAGCAGCGAGTCAGAAGAAGACCGACAGAGGAGGATCAAAGGCGCAAGACGCCTAGAAAGGCCATTGGTCAAACACAGGACCACCATTGAAGACATCGAGGACATCGATTCAGAACAATTCGGGCTGTCGCCCACTGACCAACAAGCGCGCTTGGCCGCGTTCTACGCCAGAATGAAGGAGGACCCAAGATATGTGGACTCCGCCACGTCAGCCTCTCGGGACGCGAGGCCTTGAGGGGGGGGTGATGTTATGAGCACACCTCTTATTTTCAAACCATTACAGTAACGACATAACGATAACTATGAAGACACACACTTAGAGGCAATGTTATCAATAGAAGATCAGAGGATACGGACTTGGAGAGTCGGAGGATATTTTCCTTTTCTTTTTATCTATTTTATCAAGCTCAAACGTCTACGAACAAGACTACGCAACAGGACTCTAGGAGGATGGCCTACATGAACTGCGGTCCCTATTAGGAAGGAGGTTAGGTCAGCATCGGCTATGGAGATAGACCGAGTGCCGACAGGAGTTGCAGCCCGATGATGGGCCTACACCATGAAAGGAATCATGAGTGGTATGGCGCCTGAGGGGCGACATGGGAATGCCGAGGAGTACCGAGTCAATGGTACGGCATGCATGGGAATCGGCCGAAGTCCTGAACAATAGGAAGGCTGCATGTGGACAACCCAGGAGTTGGGTGTGGAAGGATCTCTCCATGAATGGATAGATGGGCGCAGAATGAGTCGCTGCGCATTGTCTCTATTGTGAGGGACTTTAGCTGCGCGCTGTCTGCGCACAGACCAGGAGAGCGGTATATAAGGGCCGTAGTTTACAGTAGGAGACTCTTAAGTCTCTAGATAGTCTATTGTCACTAGACATAGCTTCTGAGCAACTCGTTTCATCTTTGGACTGAACAAGTCCCCACTCTGAGTCATTAGGTTGTGTCTAGGGCAGTCCTGACACCACCTGCACTTTGCATTTAGAGCAGTACATCTTATGCTGCTCCATTGCATGGTTCTGACTGCAATGACCACAGGTCACTCTTCTCATGAAGCAGTTGAACTTCGTGTGCCCCCACTTCCAACACTGCACACACTGCAGGACCAGTTGATTGAAAGCCATTTAAGGCATCTCACTGGGGCACTGTTGATATTCACGAAGGTATTTTGTAAATAGTCCGCATTTACTCCTTGACATGTGTTGTAAATTTCTAGCATTACAGTTCCCATAGGCCCCAAAGTTGTGAGCCCTCTTGCTTTGATCCATCTAGGTAAGCCGAAAAATTTAATGTCTTTCCATTTCGGATGTGCTTTGATGTCACTTAGAATTTGTTCAGGAGAATACTCGTCTCTGTTCATATCCCTAGTCCTGACCGAGCAGAATTTCATCGACGACATGGTTGGGCAATTCAGAATGATTGCATCACTTGCTGTGACATTGACATAATCTGCCAATGCATCAACTAGGACTTTTATTTGTGCATCTGTGATATCAGAATGGCGCTTGACAATAAGTGCTTCCCTGACTGTCCAGGAAACTGATACAACTGAATTTGGCTGATTTCCTTGGAAACTCTCTTTGAAACCTGGGAGGCAGTGGATTGCCCTGTTTTCCGTCAAAATCTGCCCATCTGCTCTCTTCCCAATCTCAAAACCCTTCAAAGCATGCGCCGGTGGTCTCCAGTGCAAAATGTTCTTTGCTGTACCCCTGGCCATGCACTTTCTCTCTTGCTCTTTGTTTGCCAACACCCACGCTTCAACTGATCCCAATGTGACCAATGCAAACGACTTCTTTCCCTCTGAAGACTTCCCAACCAATCCATTTCTACTTGAAGCAACTGACTTAGTTTTTGGCATAATCAGCCACTCCTCCGAGTTCAACTCCCATTGAACTGACTTGTCTCCAGCTGAACTAGATTTCCCTTTGATGAATTTCACTGCTGCTTCTAATTGGTTTTCCACAGATGTATTGTGAATGCTAGCCATCGATTTTGCAAGGTCCCAAACCCCACCTAGTTGCCTAACCATCACTGCACTCTTGCTTCCTTTGATTGCTGCTTTCCTTTGAGGCTTTATTGAGGCCTGAACTCTATTGCAATCTTCTGGCTTCATCTTTGACTTCAAAATTTCTACCCAGGAAGAAAGACCCTCAAGAGAAAGTGGTTCCTCCTCACATAAAACCATGCCAACTGCCAAATGGTTCGTGCAGACATGTGCGCAAAACTCTTTATCCAACTTTAAGTATTTTTCCGTTGCTGACCTGTTAAACTCTGACATAGCCATGAAGTCCTTTTTGACACTGTCAGGAAGAAGCCAGCCATTCTCTGTCTGCACGAAACTCCCCACCATATCCTTATGCATTCTATCTGTGTCCCAGTTGTCACTGTCATAGCCACTGCTTTCCTCGTTATCCACCACCATGCTATCTTGCTTGCTAAATGTATTTGCCATAAGTTCTTGTTGCGCATGTAAATGCGCTTCATCCCACAGGTTGCCATGGTTAACAAGAGGAGAAAACCTGTTTTGTTCAGCTCGCCGCTTCTCCAAATTCGCCTTTCTTAGTTCATTTTCCTCTCGAATATGCTGAAACTGCTTTTCCTCCTCCCTCTGACACTCAAGCCTTTGCTCCTCTTCTTCCACCCATTTCTGTTCTGCTGCTCTTTCTTTTTCTTGCTTCTTTTCCAACTCCAGTAAATGCGCCTGTTTAACTCTTTCTGCTTCCCTATCCACCTCAAGCAATGCTGCTTCTCTTTCCTTTCTAAGCTTCTCCTCAAAATTCTTCATCCTCTCAATTTGATTAATGATCTCTGGATTAGAAGTGTCCTGATTGTTCTTCTTCAAAAACTGTTCTGATGCTTTTAAGCACAACCAGTAAGTCTGATAATCTTCTGCTGGGAGCTTGGCAGCAGTCATATGGCCATAACAGTCCATCCACAATTTTGCCTCAGCAACAGACTTAGGCTGAACTAGGTACCCTGGCAGCAGTGGAGTTTTGAACCACTCCAGCATTACTTGCTTGTGCAGATGAAATTCTCCTCTATATGGCAGTTCAACTGCCAATTTGGAAGATGATGATTCTGACTTTGGCCCATCAGAATATAGCTCCTTAGCTATCAACGCCTGCTCCTGATAAAATTTCTGTGCCACATCCGACACTACTGCATGTATTGAAGCTTCAGTGCCAGCTGCCAACAAAACTTCACAACTGCTTTCATAATTTACCAAGCATCGACTGTTCTCATATTCAATTAACTCTTTGCTTGGAGCATCATTCTTGACTTTCTCCTCAAACCTCTTCAATGATTCAGCCACATTATAACTGACAGTCTCCCCACAACTCTCTCTGAATTTACAAAGCTCTTCAGCTTCCCCTGGTTTTAGGTCAATATAAGAGAGCGCTGGAGTGGGTGACAAGGTTTTGGATCTTCGTGCACTCACCTCTGCCGACCTAGTTCTCCTTGTAGATCTGGATTTACTTCCCCTGCCAACCGATTCCCAAGCCAGCTCTGCTGTAGAGTCTGACTCATACCCACTCGAGCTACTTGAATCCCCATCCAAAACCATCTCTTCTTCCTTCTCTTTCTCTCCACATGCAATATCATTCCCTAATTCCGACAGAGTCCTGATTAAGGACAACATTGCTAAAGAAGGCTGTTCTGAAACACCATCCCAGTTGAACAATGCCAGTAAATGAGGTTCCACTTTGATGGTGCCTTCCTTCCATGCCCCAGAATCGCTGCGCTCCCATAGATTACTAGATGGTCTCAATTCAAGAGACATATGATCCATTGCATGCATCCATATCCACTCCTCCTCTGCCGTACGAACTTTCACATTTCCCACTGCTTTGGCTAGTAGGACACTGTGCAAACTCGGGTCAATGAGAACCCTACACATACAGAATCCTCTTCCTCTCATTAAACCACATTTTTCACATAAGCCAACATGCCCACAGCTATCAAAGGCGAGCAATATGACATGCCCCACAAATATCTGCTTTTACATGTTCCATAAAATCTTCATTTAGTAGAGATAGCTCTTGACCCATATGTGGTGTGTACTGAACACCAGGAAGATAATCGATAGACCGGGAACAGCGAGTTTTCAATATTATTTCCTCAATTTGGTACAAAATGCCACCCAGCATACACCACATGACTGAATCGACTGGACAAGGAACATCCGACAACAATGTTTGTGCAGCAGCAGCAGCATTTACTTCTTGGTGATGAGGACAATTCATGTTGAATAAATAATGATCTGGAGCTTTGAGTATTGAACTCATAGCTTCATATATTATATCGTTATTTATGAATGCTCACCAAATCACAAATATAATCTGATATTTGTACACTGTTGACACTCTTATAGAGTTTGACAGATATTATAGAGTTTCATCCCAGGAACAGTATGAAATGACAGCATGTGAGACACAATGCATGAAACATGCTTCACATGTCAAGTATTGACAGATTGCTGTAAAATGCGCAGCAATATGACACCATGCGCAGCAGGGAGCTGCGCATTACTAGATATAGGTATATTAGATGTAATTACATGTGATTTCTGTAACTGTATATAAGCAGCGCTCCTTGCACTGCTGAAATACATCTCCTGATATATTGCATAGTTGAGCCCTAGCTCCTAAGCATTCTACACAGTACTCAGTAAGTACCCTCGCTTACTAAGCCTCGCTCTGCACTGCTGTTGCTCATTTCAACAGGTTATGGGCCCCGCATGAATGAAAACCTTGTGCTGTGCATATTACATGTGTTAGCACCCTTTTGTCATAACAAAGGTAAACAAGGGAAGTAATGGATGCGCCCATAGTACTGTAATTAGAGTAGTATACATCTGATTTGGTCACTAATGTGCTATCTCTTGAAGCATGATAGGAATGCTTCTCACTCATCCTAACAAGCCTCTAACGCTTGGGATTTGAGTGACCGCCTTGGATGGCATGACAATAATCACTAGTGTGACACACTTCACCAGTCCCTGGTTCTGCAATATCCGGGTTAATATAAAAAATGTAGTCTTGATTGGTTACCTGGTCTGTTAGGACCACACCTAAACACAACCTGAAGACTTATGAGAAAGGGGGCTTGCTAAGCCGAAGACAAGACTGTTGCTCAAGTAGCTGTCTAGGTATGACAAACTATCTAGAGTCTTAGGGACTTGCTACCTAAGACGACAACCCTTATATACTACTCCCCTGGTCTGTGTGCAGACAGTGCGCAGCTAAAGTCCCTCAAGCCAGGATCAATGCGCAGCAGCCAATCTGCGCCCATCTGACCTTTCTAGGAGACATCCTCCCACACCAACACTCTGTATGGCCATGCCTATTGTCTTGCATCTCGGCTGACTCCCACATACGCTGGTACCTAGTCGTTGGTACATCTTGGCATTCCCATGTCGCCCCTCAGGTGCCATGCTGCTCATGTATCCCTTCATGGCATAGGCCCATCATCAGGCCGTTACTCCTGTTGGCACTCGGTCTATCCCCATAGCCAATGCTGACCTAACCTCCTTCCATATAAGGGTCGCAGTCCTAACATAGCTCGTCCCCGCAACCAAGGTATCATCCAAGTCCTGTATCCTATCATTTGAGTGCAATGAAATAGATAAAAAGAAAAGAAAAATATATCCTGCTTCTCTGAGTCTGTATCTTCATGAATGTCATTGATGTCGTTACTGTGAAAATTCAACGAGATGAGGTATGCTCATAACATCACCCCCCCCTTAAGGCCTCGCATCCCGAGAGGCTGAAGTTGCTGAGTCCACATAGTGTGGATCTCTTTTCATGTGTTCATAAAAGCGGGCTAGCCACTCACTCTGTTCCTCAGGCATTAAGCCTGACCATTGATCTCTGGAGAACGTCCCATTGGTATTGTCCGGAAGTTCCATTATTGCCTTCCAGTCTCCTTTCCAATTGCGCCATCTGCACTCCATGTTTTCTAAGTATTTTGGTCCAAAACGACCGTCGTCCCATCCAAATAATCTTTTATCCTTCCAATGGGTTCCCTGACTTTGTTTGTGCCTTGGTGCACTAGGGGTTTGTTGGGGAACTGTTTCTGTGTATTGGATGTATACTTTTCCACTTTTCAGGTTCCTAATGAGCTTAGGAGCTTTAGGATTTTCTTTGTGGAATTTTTTGATTTTTGCTGGTGCGTTGGCGATGTTCCCAACCGGTTCCCAGGTGGACTCTTCCACTGGATAGTGTTTCCATTTGACAAGGTATTCCAGCCTCGCTCCTCCTCGTCTGCTGATGCGGCTTTCCATGATTTCTTCAACTTTGTATTCATCCTCTTGGGACTCCTCCACCATTTGTGTGTCCTTGCACGCTGCCGCTTTTGCCTTTTGCTTTGGGAATTCCAGTTCCCTGTATGGCTTCAACAGGGCTTTGTTGAAAACATTGTAAATCCGCCATGCTGCTGGGATTTTTAGTTTATACAATGACTCACCCACTTTGGCAAGGATTTCCAATGGTCCAACAAATTTTCCATTGAGCTTTTTGGTTGCTCGAATAACCGGCAAGTTCTCTGTGCTGAGATAAACCTTGTCGCCAGGTTTGTACTCTCGTGCAGCTTGGCGATGACTATCATACCACTCCTTCATGATCTGAGTGGCTTTTTCCAAAGCCTTTTTTGCTTTCTCATGCACATCCTCAATTTCCTTTGCCAGCTGTTCCACTGCTATCGCTTTCGGTGCATAGGTGGGATCTAACCCTTTGTTTGGATGGTGTCCATAATTCATGAAGAAGGGTGTAAAGCCCGTAGCTGAATGCACCCAGTCGTTGTGGCAAAACTGTGCCACCGACAGCCAATTGCTCCAATTATCTTGGCGATTGTTAATGAACATAGTCAGGAACTCCTTTACTTCCTGATTAACCGGCTCTGTTTGTCCATCTGTCTGGGGGTGATAAGCTGTTGATCGGTTTGCTTTAATTCCCAGCATTCCATATAGGTCATTCATAAATTTGGAAGCAAACTGAGGGCCTCTGTTGCTTATTACTTTTCTTGGGATCCCATGCTCCCGAAATATGTTGTCCCTGAACAGCGCTGCTGTTCCCTGCGATGTTATCTCCTTTGTTGTGGGCAAGAAGTACGACTTCTTGGTAAATCTGTCCACTACGACCATGATTGTGTCGTTTCCTTTTGATTCAGGTAACGGCCCCATGAAGTCTACTGATATGACTTCCCATGGTCCTGTCGGGACCTTGTTGGGTTGGAGTGGTGCCGCGTGCACTTGTTGATCCAGTTTTGCCTTTTGACAGGTCTCGCAACCCGGAATGTATCGTTCTATGTCTTCACGCATATTTGGCCACCAAAAGTTTCTTGTCAGAGACTCCAGTGTTTTTGCCACTCCCAAATGTCCCCATGAATGGTGGATTGTGATGATGTCCTCTTGCAACGCCATGACTGCTGGCACATAAACTCGTCCTTTCCATGTGACGAGTTTTCCTTCCATTTTGTAATCTCCCACTGCCTTCTCGAGCCCTTTGACAACCTGTGTCTCCCACTGCCGCTTGGGCACATCTTTAATGTCCTTCATGATATCGTCTATTGCACGATCATCATCGAAAACTCATATGAAGAGGTGTTCCTTCAATAAAACCACCCCTTCATTATCATTCTCTCCCCGAGCATGTCCTGCTTGCCGTGATAATAAGTCCGCCTTTGTGTTGGACTTTCCACTCCTATGTTTTATGATGAAATTGTACTCCTGCAAGTCTGTCACCCATTGCACCTGTCGTTGGTTTAGATTCTGCACCTTTCTAAAGTATGTTAAGTTCTGATGATCTGTCAGAACTTCAACTGTGTGTTTGGCCCCTTTGAGGTAATGGGACCATTCATAGAAAGCGTGCATGACTGTGAGCATCTCCTTGTCATAGATCTCATAGTTTTGCTCGGCATTGTTTAGGGATTTTGAAATGAAAGCCACAGGCTTCCACATGTTGTTTTCCACTTGTTGTGATAAGATTCCCCCGATTGTGAAGTCAGAGGCATCCACCTCTACTTGGAACTGTCCATCTTCATTGGGGATATGCAATACCACTTCCTCTGCAATTGTTTTCTTGAGCATGTCAAATGCTTCATCCTGTAATTATGTCCATTTCCATTCATCCTTTCCTGTGAGACAAGTTAATGGCTTGGCTGCCTTAGCGAAATCTTTTACAAAGCGTCGGTAAAAATTTATGAAGCCCAGGAATTGCTGGACCTCCCGCTTGCATGTTGGCTTAGGCCATTCTGTTACGGCTTTGACTTTGGTGGACTCCATTCGGACTGAATTCTCACTGATGATGACTCCAAGAAAGTCCATTTCCCTTTTGTTGAAGAAGCACTTTTCTGGTTTTAACAATAGTTTGTGCTCTTCCAATTTTGCCAAGATACGGTTAACCTGTACTGTATGCTCCTCCTGATTTTTTGAGAATACAAGAATGTCGTCCATGTGAATGACGACCCATCCTTCTGCTATCTCGACTCTAAAGATGTCATTCATCATCGTTTGAAAGGTGGCGGGCAAATTAGTGAGCCCAAAGAACATAACCAAGGGCTCAAAGAGTCCTCAATTGGTTCGAAAAGCCACCTTCCACTCGTCTCCCTCCTTAATTCATACATTGTTATATCCCCAACATATATCCATTTTGGAAAAGACTTTTGCTTGTGATAATTTATCCACCAACTCCCCTATCAATGGTAGTGGATATCGGTTTTTGACCATCATCTCGTTGAGTTGTCGGTAATCCTGTACCGGCCATAGTTTTCCATCTTTCTTTTTTACAAAAAAGAAAGGAGACGCCATAGGTGATTTACTTGACTGAATCCTTCCAGAATCCAGGTTTTCTTTTAAGAATTCATCCAATTGTTGCTGTTTGTCTCTATTCAACGGATAGATTTTGCAGTCAACTGGGTTAGACCCAGGGATCAACTCGATAGCATGATCCCATTGCCGCCGTGGTGGTAGTTCATCAAAAGTCTCTTTCTCAAAGACCTTTCTATGTCCTAAGTAGTGTCTGGGGACTGCCTCCTCCAGAGTTCATTTCTTTGTTTTCCCTGCTTCTTCTGTGGCTATTTTCATAGCGGTTGATGCATATGCCCTAATGCGCAACTCAGGTTCTCCAATGTGGACTGCCAGTAATCGTTCACCCTCCTTGAGATGCTTCATCACATCCATTTCGTCCTCCAGTTCTTGGACTACAGACAGTTTCCAACATGTACTGGGACACCTGTTAAACTCTAGGGATTTCCGTTTCCAGTTGACGGTAGGATTATGCTTCCTTAGCCAGTCAAATCCCAAAAACAGGTTTGTTTTGCCAAGATGCGTCACTGCACATTCAATGACCTCCTCATGATTCCCTATGCGCAGCTTTATTTTTGCCATGTACTCTAGTGTGCCTCTCGAGCTCTTGGTACCATCAGCATTAAATACTGGTACTGGTCAAACCAATCGTCGTTTGGGTATCTGGTGCCTTTCCACAAAGTCTGTACTGATGCAAGTGCCTGTGCATCCGGAGTCTAGTAACATTTTTATATGGATAGACTTTGACCCGTCCATCATGGTTATGACTCCTGTCAGATCTATTTCGTTTATTCCAGTCCCCTGCACTTGTTTTTCTCTCAAGTGTGCCAGATTCCAGAGAGCATCTGTTTCTGTCATGGCATTTAGCTGGTCTACCAACTGTTTGTCCACTTCATTTACTCACTTAGTGTTTACCCATTGCTGTAAACACTCCACCGCTGTTTGTTTGGGCTGCTCCCAAATTCGCCATAATACCCACTGTGGGGTCCATGTTCTCAATCCCTGTCCCTTTTTTGTGCTCACTCTCAGGTTTCTTAAGTGATGTATATCCCCACTGCATTCGTAAAGTAAATCATGCATGTTAATTTGGGAGTCTACTAATACATCACTACTAGAAACCTGAGTGGCAGCCAGCAGTGCTGAGCACTCGCCTACTGACTTTCTGCAAAATCTGAGACCTCTTCTATATGTGCTATTGGGGTCGTTTCCCCTTCCGTGATATATCTAACAACCTGCTTTCCTTTATCGCTGGTTGTTTTCTTGGGCCTTTTACATGTCCATGTTACATGCCCTTTCTCGCCACAGTTGTGGCACTCCTTATCTGTGTGCATCTTTTTCATTCTACACTCCTTTTCCGAGTGTCCTCTTTTCCTACAGTAAGAACAGACTTTAGTGTCCTTTTTATCAACATCCATGGCATTTGGATCGGATCGATTTCCTGACGCGACCAGTGGTGGTGCTCTGTACTGCCACTGAGGGCAACCATTTGGGGCCGGGGCTTGCTCCTTGTATTCTCTTTGTACTTTAGAGAATCCGTAGGCTTCGTTAGCCTTCCGATGGGCTCTTGCGAGTGCTGTCACCCTTGTCTGGATCTGCTGCAATGTGGCATTGTCAGGTAATCCCCTGTACCGGATTAGCTCTTGACCTAATGCCAGGTTGAGATGGTTTTGGAATTGTGAAATTAGGGCCTGATCGTTCCAATCAGTCAATGAGGTGAGGGAGTTGAACTTGATGATGTAGTCCTCTACAATTATCGTTCCCTGTTGTAATTTTAATAGTGCCTCGATGGCCTTTTCTTTGGTTTCTGTTGACATGAAAAACTCATGCATTTGAGTTTTAAAGTCTACCCAATCCACAAAGGGGAACTGATTTTCCAATGGTCATCTGACCCATGCTCGGTCATCAGCGGTACTCTCTCCTGTATTAAGCTGGGCCCAGTCCAATTCCGCACTCCAGCTGCTGTTGGTGATTTTGTCTTGAAACTCCTGCTGTGCCTCCTGGAAGGCTTTGAGTTTTACACCGCTCCAGTCTGCAGCTCTTTCTCCTTTTCCTCCTTTTATTCTGTACAGGCAGATTGATACTTTTCACCTGGGGTCTACCTCGTTTGCCAGCATGAAATAGGTCTCCATCTGGCGTAGCCACCCATCTACCATCCGAGGATCTCCTTCATAAAAGGCAGGCATTTCTGCCTTAGTAAGAGGTCCAGGTTCTCGATGGTTGGACCTTTGGTACTCATTGATCATTGCAGCCAGAGCTTGTCCTGCACTGGTAATGGCCCACTGCCTTTCCTCTGCCTGTCGGTGGATGTCATCTTCTCTGGCTGCAACTGCTGCAGCTGGTTGTGTGGAGGGCAAGGGTTCGATTGTCTGAGTGTCTTGCCAGTATTCCCTCCATCCTAATATAGCTTGGTAGGTGTGTGTAACCATCTCCACCGTAAGCCTAAATGGAGTGGCACCCAACTTATAGTGACTCATGCCTTCCCAGTTGAGACATTTGACATGAAACCACCCTCTGCAGTTACTGTTATATTTTTTGATATGTAGGGTGGTGTCCTGTGTGTAGGATTTTCTAATGATCATGGTTACTTCTGTTTCTCAAAGGTTGTGGTCCCATGTGCAGATTTCTTGTATCTGTGGATAAGCAGGCCACCTAAATTCATCCCAGTACTGTTTTTTGATCAAAACCAGGTAACAGTAACCTGGTATGTCTGGGTTAAAACTACTGTTGGCCCAGGACATTTTTGGATAAGGGTAAGGCAACCATGCCTCCCTTTGTACGATCCTTCTCCATTGATTGATTTCTCTTTTTTTGTGGGCATCATTTGCTCCTTGCGGGTACTCTTCATTTGAGAGCCAGTCCACTGCTGTGGCTACGCCACCATTCCAATGTGCTGTGTCACCTCCCTCAGTGATGACTCGTGCTGTATTTTCTTTACCGGCTTGTGCTGCCGCTGCGTATGACTGTGCTGGTTGCACAACCAGTTTTGGCTCTACTATCACTGGGTATGCTCGTCCAGCTGCCTCTGCATAGGCCTGTTCAACTGTGACTGTTGTTCTCAGGTTTGTTATGAGCACACCTCTTATTTCAAACTTTACAGTAACGACATCAATGACAATCATGAAGATACGGTCACGAGGAGTCGGGGGATATTTTTCTCTTCTTTTTATCTATTTTACCAAGCTCAAACGTCTATGTACAAGACTATGCAACGGGACTCTAGGAGGATGGCCTACGTGAACTGCGGTCCCTATTAGGAAGGAGGTTAGGTCAGCATCGGCTATGGAGATAGACCGAGTGCCGACAGGAGTTGCGGCCCGATGATGGGCCTACGCCATGAAAGGAATCATGAGCGGCATGGCGCCTGAGGGGTGACATGGGAACGCCAAGGAGTACCAAGTCAATGGTACAGCACGCATGGGAATCGGCCAAAGTCCTGAACAATAGGAAGGCCGTATGCGGATAACCCAAGAGATGGGAAGGGATGAAACTCTCCACGAATGGTTAGATGGGCGCATGTCGGCTGCTGCGCATTGATCCCGGCATGAGGGACTTTAGCTGCGCGCTGTCTGCGCACGGACCAGGAGAAGCAGTATATAAGGGCCGTAGTTTAGCATAGGAGACTCTTAAGTCTCTAGATAGTCTATTGTCACTAGACATAGCTATAGAGCAATTGAATCGTCTTTGACTTAACAAGTCACCGCTCTAAGTCGTTTAGGTTGTGTCTAGGGCAGTCCTGACATAATCTAGAGACTTTATTCTCTACCCCATTGCTAGCTGTCCAGCACCAAGCACGCCGCTCGTAGCTGCAAAGGACATTCAACGGCCTAGTTTTTACTTTGACGGTTGTAATCCGATTATCCCGGAACCATTGGCGACATCGACTACGACATACTTTGGCGGTTGTAATCCGATTATCCTGGAACCGTTGGCGACTTCGATTTCGACAAACCACTGTCAACGGGCACTGTTTAAGTGTCCTCAATACGCCCACAGGGGCCTGGCGACAAACCCAAGCTTGGGTGGCTACAAACAGTAAAGGACGAGAATACTAGTTCGCCGGGGTGAAGCGTAGGCAGGAGACCATAGACGCGCCCTGGGTATAGTATACCTTTATTGCGGAAAAGCTCAGGAACGAGCGAAGAAACCTGATTGGTGTCACATATCAAGGCTGATCTCAAATTCCTCACACACTCCCTGTACTAGCACCCCTACCTGACTTCGGGGTGATAACTAGGCACAAAGATAGTGAGGTGAAGTGCCGGGTGTGCCCAATTAGTAGCTTGCGGACCCACGACGCTGCAGACAGTATCTTTCCTGTTTCCCAGGAAACGTCATCGACAGGCGCGGATTTTCGACAGCCGCAAAGAACAGATCAAGTGTCAGTGGAGGGCCTGAACTTGGTTGAAGATTTTTTACAGGAACATCCTAACACCTTCCCTCACCGCAAAATGAATTGCCAATTCCAATACGTACTCCCATACGCCCAGGCGACACTCTCAGAGATCGGTCAAATCTTTGAGGCGGACTGGGCCAACACCACCGAATTAGTCCTTACAAGGACACCAACCTTTATCGGCGACACTATCGTACGCCGCTACGACAACAATGTCAGATTATACTGGCAACACCGCCAAGTAGAGCGGAAGAGGGAACGCGCTGAGGCACAGAAATTATTATGAGAACAGGAGCTCAGTCAAGAGCTCGAGCAGAAGGAAGCATGGGAGGCCCTTCTGGCAGAACGTGCAGCAAGCAAAGCTGTACTACGTGCTGAGCGTGCAATGCGCAAGGCGGAGCGGGAGTACCAGACTCTCATGACACTACTGGAGGATCAATACAAAGGCGACACCTCCAACCCGATCTGGCTGGCACTTGTCTCGTCCAAGTATAATCAATGGTTAATGTTAATCAACAACGGCGACAAGGCAATAATGAAATATCGAGTGGCGGAAGAGCGACTTCAGTGCGCTCACCATGTAAAAGAATTATACGTGCATGAGGGAATGACCATGTTGCATGAAGACTGGAACGCCTGGATGCATACGTTAAACGGAAATATCTTGCCAGGCTTCTGGTGGACAATACGAATGGGTCCTATTCCCGAAAAGCTCGCACCTACGGTCCCAGGTTTCTGTTACCTCTGCCTTATTAAGCCAGAGTATTGGAACAAATACAAATGGCCCGCATATCCGACCATCGAAGCTATCTGGCAGATGGAGAAACAATTTCGAGAAGAAAGAATTAGAACCAGGTGGACCGCCATGGAACGACCGGACGTCGTACATGTAGGCCTGGAAATGGCTGACATCAATGGATGGGATATGGTGGAGAAATTACTCACCAACGGTCACCAAACGCTCCGTGTCGGAGGACAGTCCAAGTCTAAACGATGATTGAGAAATCGACCACTCGCCATCACACCTATCAAACGAGTTGATTTACGATCCACAATAACGGTTCAGGAGGCAGTAAATCAAGCGGCCGGATGAACATACCCGGCAATCATAGAGCAGGAACCAGTAGTGCAACCAGCGCGATCATACGCAGCGGCAGCACTAGCTGGTGGAGAAAGCAAAGCCAAAATCATCAACGCTGGTGGGGACGCGGCACACTGGAATGGAGGAGTTCCCACCACAGCAGACTGGTTATCAACCAAGGAATATCCTCAAGGGGCAAACGACGCCCACAAAAAACGACAGATTGACCAGTGGAGAAGAAATGTCGAAAAGGAGTCCTGGCTTCCCTATCCTTATCCAAAGATGTCATGGACCGATAGCGGTCTTCACCCAGATATACCAGGATATTGCTATCTGGTGCTAATCAAAAAAGATTTCTGGGATGAATTCGTATGGCCGGCTTATCCGCAGTTGCAAGAAATCTGTAACTGGGATAGAAACCTACGAGACGAAAATGTCACCACCATCATTCGACGGTCTTATTCCAAGTCCACCATGTTACACATCGAAAAGTACAATAGTAACACAAGAGGGTGGTTTCACATTGAATGTCTAAACCGGGAAGGGATGGGGCACTATCAAATAGGAGCGAGTAACAATCCCGAGGAAGGCGAAATAATAAGCCTGGGAGAGGAGAGCGATTTAGGATCACCAGAGCAACCAGCGTGATCAGACACAGCGGCAGCTCTGGTAGAAATAGATCCTTGTTTGAGAAACGGACGTCCAGGTCTAACTGAACAGCAACAGAACAAGTTGCACCCAAAACATCCAGGGTATTGTTACCTATGGCTGGTAAAGCGGAAATATTGGAACACGTACAAGTGGCCAGCATATCCAACAATCCGAGAAATATATGGTTGGGATCCAGAATTAATGGACAAAGACAGACCTATATATTGGAGGCGAACCAAGGGATGTAATCGCATGTGGCATTGTGTCCGAGTATCAGGAGAACCAAATGGCTGGCCTTGGATGAAGGCCATGATGTGGCAAGGATATGGATCCCATCGAGTCGGTGTCGGAAATTTCCGACTCACAGTGGACATGGTCACTCAAGCTTACCATGCGATACTGGGCTGGAGGAACCATTGGATGGACACCGAAACTCTGGAACCTCTTGCGGATACCCAACCTGCAGCAGCAGTAGCAGCAAGGGAAAACGAGATTCACCGCCAAGAAGAGGAACGACAAAGGGCTGTAACCAGCGCCGGACAAGCCCTTGTCGCGATAATAAACGAATACCAGAGGAGTTCACGTCCTGAGCCAGGACCTCTAACTAAAGCCGAAATGCCTGATTACTACCAGGGAGATCCTAGAACCGTTGACGGATGGTTGCGGCAAATGGGAACATATTTCATGTTGTCAAGAGAGACAGATCCCAAACGAATGATTTCCATATGCCTATACCGAATGAAGGGCGGAAAAGGGGATAGAGCAGCGGATTGGAGCGGTGTCAAGCTCAAAGCGCTTCAGGAGGCATTACAGGAGTTCCAGGATAAGGTGGACAATAGTGGGTGGAATCCGCACCTCAATTGGCAGCAACTGAACGAAGGAGAATCAACCGAAGATAATTGAGCATGGGTACAAAGACCATTAATTAACCAGTTCCCGTTCACAGATTGGACCGACTTCAAAAACCAAATGCACGATTTCTTCATGTCAACAGAAACAAAAGAAAAGGCGATAGAAGCCCTATTAAAGCTGCGACAAGGAACAATGATGGTTGAGGACTACATCATCAAGTTCAACTCACTCACCTCGCTCACAGACTGGAATGACCAGGCCCTGATATCCCAATTCCAGAGTAATCTCAACCCAGCCTTAGGACGGGACTTGATTCGGTACGGAGGACTCCCCGAAAACGCTACTCTTATTCAAATACAAACATGAGTAACCGCCCTTGCCCAGGCGTACAGGAAGGCTAATGAGGCGTACGGTTTCCCAAAAAGCCGACAGTAATACAGAGAGCAAACTCCTAGCACGAACCCCCATCCTCAATATCAGTATAAGGCGCCAGCACCATTTGCGTCGGGAAGTTGAGACCCGAATGCCATGGACGTAGACAAAAAACGAGACGTCAAACCATGGTGTTACAACTGCGAAAAAGAAGGACACTACAGTCGCCGATGCCCATTACCATGAGGAAGAAGACCTATACCGGAATGTACTAACTGTGGAAGGAAAGGCCACACAGCGGAAAGATGTTGGAAGAAGGAACCAACCAAGGACAAAGGAAAGAGAGTGGTATGGATGATAGACAATGGGGAAACGACCCCGGTAGAAGGATGTGCCAAGATCGAGGAGGTCTCGGATTTTGGAGACAGCCAGTGAACAAATGCTCTGTTCAACTGGCCTCTAGTTCAAATTCTTGTAACGGTGTATTAGTACCAGTAGACTCTGCAATTGATGTGCACGATTTACTCTACAAATGCAGTGGGAACATACACCGTATAAGAAATTTAGAAATGAGCATAAAACCAGAAAGAAGGTTGAAAGCCTGGACCACCCCCTGGGTATTAAGGCGTATATGGCAACAACCAGAACAAACGGCTATTGAATGCCTGAGACAATGGGTAGAGCCCAAACGAATGAAAGAAGTAGATGGAAAACTTGTTAAACAATTGAACGCACTGTCAGAAGCAGACGCCCTCTGGAACCTAGTACACTTAAGGGAAAAAGTGGTACAGGGAGTGGGAAGACAAGAGTTAGATCTAAAAGGAACGCTAACGACAATGGACACGCTTCAATCCTCCAACATAACCATGTTATTAGATTCTGGCTGTACTTCTTCCTGCATAAACGAAGAATTCGTAGAGAAGCATAAAATGAACAAGAAAAAGCTTTTACGCCTGATCCCGGTATATAATGCGGATGGAACACGCAACGGATCGGGGAGCGTGGAATACTTTGTTCAATTCAAATTATGAATAGGAGCTCACGAGGAAGTAATGGACTGTGCTGTAGCCCGACTTAGCAAAACCGATCTCTTCCTAGGCCACGATTGGTTGGAACATCACAATCCAACCATTAATTGGAAAAAGAAATCCTTGGAGTTTAACCGGTGTCCTGGTACTTGTTGGAAACCATCCTCTGTACAGGAGCCCGAGGACGAGATCGACGTGTCATATCATTTGAATGAAGGGGAGCGCCTCCTAGCAGTACATATTGGAGAACCGGAACTACGAGTTTGAGCTTTTGCCTCAACAGCAACAAAGATAGCTGCAGAGCAGGCGGAGAAAGAAAAGAAACGGACATTAGAGGAAGCGGTTCCTCAGCATTACTTGAAACATCGGAAGGTGTTTGAAAAAGAAACTTTTGACGAATTACCACCATGACGACGCTGGGATCACGCTATAGAATTAATCCCTGGTTCGACTCCAGTAGATTGTAAAATCTACCCTCTCAATCGAGACGAACAACAACAGCTGGACAAATTCCTTAAGGAAAACTTGGATTCTGGACGAATTCAACCCAGTAAATCACCAATGGCATCGCCTTTCTTTTTCGTCAAAAAGAAGGATGGGAAACTCAGGCCTGTGCAGGATTACAGGAAATTGAACGAAATGACGGTCAAGAATCGTTATCCCCTGCCCCTCATAGGAGAACTAGTGGACCAGCTATCCCAAGCAAAAGTATTTTCAAAGATGGACATACGTTGGGGATACAACAATGTCCGAATTAAAGAGGGCGACGAATGGAAAGCTGCCTTCAGAACCAATCGAGGATTATTCGAGCTGCTGGTCATGTTTTTCAGTTTAACAAACTCGCCTGCTACCTTTCAAACCATGATGAACGACATCTTTTGAGTGGAAATAGCCGAAGGATGGGTAGTGATTTACATGGACGATATCTTGGTGTTCTCAAAGAACCAAGAAGAACACACCCGACATGTAAATTGAATACTGGAAAAATTGGAAAAGCATAAACTTTCACTCAAACCGGAGAAGTGCTTCTTCGATAAAAATGAAATCGATTTCCTCGGAGTCATCATTGGAAAGGATACTGTACGAATGGATCCTGCCAAAGTCAGAGCGGTATCGGAGTGGCCAAAACCTACGTGTAAAAAGGAAGTGCAGCAGTTCCTGGGCTTTGTCAATTTCTATTGATGATTTGTGTGGGACTTCGCAAAATTAGCCAAGCCGTTGACACGGCTTACGGGAAAAGAAGAATGGCTGTGGACACAGCTGCAGGATGAAGCCTTTGACAGGCTTAAAACCACAATAGCAAAAGAAGTGGTGCTTCGAATCCCTAGTGAAGAAGGCCAGTTCCGGGTGGAGGTAGACGCCTCAGACTTCGCTATAGGAGGGATATTATCTCAGCAGACAAAGGACGGATTATGGAAACCAGTAGCCTTTATTTCAAAATCACTCAACGACGCCGAGCGCAACTACGAAATATACGATAAAGAGATGCTTGTGGTAATGCACACCTTTTACGAATGGGCACACTACCTCAAGGGAGCGACTCAAACCATTGAAGTTCTGACGGATCATCAGAACTTAATGTATTTCAGAAAGGCACAGAATCTCAATAGGCGACAGGCGAGATGGGTCACGGATCTGCAAGATTATAATTTCACGATAAAACATCGAAGTGGAAAATCAAATACCAAGGCAGATCTATTATCCCGGCGAGCGGGGCATGACAAAGGAGAAAATGACAATGAAGGCGTCATACTCCTTAAGGAACATCTTTTCATTAACGTCCTTGATGATGATCGAGCCATAGACGACATCATCAAAGATATCAAGGAAATCCCTCGTCGACAATGGGAAACCCAGGTGATAAAAGGACTAGAAACCGTGGGAGGGGAATATAAAATCAATAAAGGATTGGTAACTTGGCAAGGACGCGTTTACGTGCCAGCAGTACCAGCATTACGGGAGGATATTATAGCCATCCACCACTCATGGGGACACTCTGGGGTGGCTAAAACACTGGAATCACTCACCAGGAACTTCTGGTGGCCCAATATGCGCATAGACATTGAGCGCTATATCCCCGGTTGCAAAACATGTCAGAAAGCCAAACCGGACAGGACTGCCCGAGTGGCTCCTCTACGACCAAACGAGATTCCTACGGAACCTTGGGAAATTATTTCAGTTGATTTTGTCAGACCACTTCCCGAGTCTAAGGGAAATAATATGGTACTGGTAATCGTTGATAGATTTACCAAAAAAACCTACTTCATACCCACTACATCGGACATCACTTCACAAGGAATGGCAGTGCTGTTCAGGGACAACATATTCAGGGAGCACGGACTCCCCAGAAAAGTTATTAGTGACCGAGGCCCTCAATTCGCCTCCAAATTCATGACGGACTTATATGGGATGTTGGGAATCAAGGCCAACCGATCCACGGCCTATCACCCGCAAACGGACGGACAAACGGAGCGAGTCAATCAAGAACTGAAGGAGTTCTTAACTATCTTTGTCAACAACCGACAGGACAATTGGTTGGATTGGTTGTCAGTGGCTCAATTTTGTCACAACAATCGCGTACATTCTGCTACAGGGTTCACCCCCTTTTACATGAACTATGGGCGACACCCGAATAAAGGTCTCGACCCCACTTACACACCAAAAGCAGTGGCGGTCGAACAGCTGGCTAAAGAACTAGAGGAAGTACATGCCAAGGCAAAATTGGCATTGGAAAAGGCAGCGCAGGTCATGAAACAGCGCTACGACACACACCGAAAACAGGCCACGGAGTATAAGCCAGGTGATAAAGTGTATCTCAGTACAGAAAACCTACCAGTAATTCGGGCAACCAAGAAGTTAGATGGGAAGTTCGTAGGTCCTCTAGAAGTACTCGCTAAAGTGGGCGAGTCGGCATATAAACTTAAAATCCCGGCCTCATGGAAGGTCTACAACGTCTTCAATGAAGTCCTTTTGAAGCCGTACAGGGAACCGGTTTTCCCAAAACAACAAGCAAAGGCAGCAGCGCGCAAGGACGCGCAAATGGTAGAAGAATCCCAGGAAGGAGAATACGAAGTTGAAGAAATACTGGAAAGCCGAGTAAGCGGTAGAGGAGGAGCGAGGTTGGAATACCTCGTGAAATGGAAAAACTATCCGGTGGAGGAAGCCACCTGGGAACCAGTAAAAAATGTCGTCAACGCACCTGCCATAGTTAAGAAATTCCATAAAGCAAACCCAGACGCTCCCAAACTTGTTAGAAATATCTGAGATGGGCTCCGATACATCCAATACACGGTTACAGAACCAACAAGGAGTCCGACCATCCCCAAACAATCCACTAGTGCACCACAGCACAAACAAGCAAGGGGAACACATTGGAAGGACCGTCAGAGGCTGTTTGGATGGGACGATGGTCGTTTTGGGTCCAAGTACTTGGCAAACATGGAGCGCCGATGGCGCAATTGGAAGGGCGATAGGGCAGCAATCATGGAGCTGCCGGACGACACCGATGGGACGTTCTCCAGAAATCTGGAGCGCGGCGGGCGGTCTAAACCCGTGCTTAATTTCCCTCAGCAGACGGAAGAGGAGGAGCTAGCGGAAGAAAAGAGAGCTCAAGAAAAGGATATGGTGGTACTCGCCAAGAAAATCTTAAAAAAGGAAACGGTAGCGGCTGCTAAGGAAAGCAGCGAGTCGGAAGAGGACCGACAGAGGAGGATCAAAGGCGTAAGATGCCAAGAAAAAACCATTGGTCAGTTACAAGACCACAATTGAAGACGTCGATTCCGAACAAACCGGGCTGTCGCCCGATGATCAACAAGCACGCTTGGCCGCGTTTTATGTTAGAATGAAGGAGGATCCAAGATATGTGGACTCCGCCACGTCAGCCTCTCGGGATGCGAGGCCTTGAGGGGGGGGTGATGTTATGAGCACACCTCTTATTTCAAACTTTACAGTAATGACATCAATGACAATCATGAAGATACGGTCACGAGGAGTCGGGGGATATTTTTCTCTTCTTTTTATCTATTTTACCAAGCTCAAATGTCTATGTACAAGACTACGCAACGGGACTCTAGGAGGATGGCCTACGTGAACTGCGGTCCCTATTAGGAAGGAGGTTAGGTCAGCATCGGCTATGGAGATAGACCGAGTGCCGACAGGAGTTGCGGCCCGATGATGGGCCTACGCCATGAAAGGAATCATGAGCGGCACGGCGCCTGAGGGGCGACATGGGAACGCCAAGGAGTACCGAGTCAATGGTACGGCGCGCATGGGAATCGGCCGAAGTCCTGAACAATAGGAAGGCCGTATGCGGATAACCCAAGAGATGGGAAGGGATGAAACTCTCCACGAATGGTTAGATGGGCGCATGTTGGCTGCTGTGCATTGATCCCGGCATGAGGGACTTTAGCTGCGCGCTGTCTGCGCACGGACCAGGAGAAGCGGTATATAAGAGCCGTAGTTTAGCGTAGGAGACTCTTAAGTCTCTAGATAGTCTATTGTCACTAGACATAGCTATAGAGCAATTGAATCGTCTTTGACTTAACAAGTCACCGCTCTAAGTCATTTAGGTTGTGTCTAGGGCAGTCCTGACAAGGTTGACTTGTTTAATTGGTGCTTGGGTGAGTTTTTGTTGTGCTGCCCGGTGCTTGGACTTTGATTGTCCTCCGAAGCGCACTGTCCACATATAATGGGAGACTTTATGTAAGTCCACCAACTTGTCCCAAGTGTATTCAATATCGTCCCGGCATACAGCCGACTCTTCAATAATATGGCACCAACCAGGTTGAATACTGTCCTGGATGGCAAAGACCACTGTGTCATCTCTGAGCTCTGGTTCCCAGTTTATGATGTCATAGAGGGTGGGCCAAGCTGGCCAGTTGTACTTGTCATAGTACTCCTCTTTGAACAGGTACATGTAGCAGTACCCATTCTCCCTCCACTGGTTTGGTGCGATAGGACTCCTAGCTCTTGGTCCTGGGAGGTGTGATTTGACGCTAGCATGCCATCCTAACAGTCTGGCCTTGTGGTCATTCCACGAGGCTTCTCCAACTTCCTTCAGGAAATGGTCCATTCCAATTGTGCGAAGTTTTTCAATTGGCTCAGTAAGGAGCCGTCCTGGTGTCCTGGCAATGATAGCCCCAGGTGGCCTTGTGACAAGAAGGGGATCGAATCTGATTCCCCTGCGGCGTTCCTCCTCCTCCTGCTCATGCTTCCATTTAGCATAGCGGGTCGCC
The DNA here is from genome assembly GCA_023014405.1 of Amanita molliuscula. Lineage (NCBI taxonomy): Eukaryota > Fungi > Basidiomycota > Agaricomycetes > Agaricales > Amanitaceae > Amanita > Amanita molliuscula. Next base: position 478,203 of record JAEBUP010000044.1, read on the forward strand.
TGTATATTTCCGTTTATTGCGTGCATCCACACATTCCAGTCTTCATGACTCATGGTCATGCCCTCATGTTCATATAACTCCTGTACGTGGTGCGTGCACTGAAGTCATTCTACTGCTATCCAGTACCGTCGGATAGCTTGGTTGCCGTTGTTGATTAATAAGAGCCACTGGTTGTATTTCAATGAGACCAGGGCTAGCCAGATGGGGTTGGAGGTGTCCCCTTTGTACTGAACCTCCAATAACTCAATGAGGGTTTGGTATTCCCTCTCAGCCTTTTTCATGGCTCGTTCTGCTTGTAGGACTGCGCAAGTGGCGGCTCTTTCCATAAGAAGGGCCTCCCAGGCCTCCTTCTGTTCCTTCTCTTGTTGGGTTTCTTGTTCCCTTAAGAGGATCTGCGCTTGTACGTGCTCAAGTCATCATGACTCTTTTCGGTGTCTCCACCATAGTTGGACATGGTTGTCGTATTGGCATATGACTGTGTTGCCAATGAATTCTCTGGGTCCTGTCTGGACCATGTTGTTGCTGGTAATCCAGTCTGCCTCGAAGATGCACCCGATCTCCGAGAGTGTCACCTGGGCATAGGGGAGTATGTATGTGAATGAGCACTGCATTGTGTCTCTTTGTTTGTTCTGCTGTAACAAATCTTCAATCAAGTTCAGGCCTCCACTGACACTTGATCTGTTCCTTGGGCAATATATCCGTGCTGATCGATGATGTCTCTTGGGAAACAAGAGAGTTGTTGTCTGCTGTGTCGTGGGTCCAAAAGCTATCAAGATATGTGTGCCTGGCAGTTCACCTCACTATCTTTGTGCCAAGTTATCAACCCTGATAACAAAGTAGGGGTTGCTTGTACAGGGAGTGTGTGAGGAGCTTTGTATCAGCCTTGATACACAACGTAACCTGAGTGTCTTCACTCGTTCCTGAGTTTTTCGGCAATAATGGTATACTATGCTTGGGGCGTGTCTGTGGTCTCCTGCCTATGCTCTCCCAACACACTAGTATTCTCTTCCGTTACTGTTTGGTAGACAGACCCAACGGGTGAATTGAGGATGTCTCATTTGACGCCTGTTGACAGTGATGTGATGTAGTCACCTGGAGAGGTTGCAGGCTGCGCAGTTACTACCTCTCAGAAATGAAACTAGGCCATTGGCGCTGTGAGCAATGATGAGCAAGGCGTGCTTGGTGCTGTAAGACCAACGGGGTAGAGTAAGAAAGACTCTAGATTATGTTAGGACCACACCTAAACACAACCTGAAGACTTATGAGAAAGGGGGCTTGCTAAGCTGAAGACAAGACTGTTGCTCAAGTAGCTGTCTAGGTATGACAAACTATCTAGAGTCTTAGGGACTTGCTACCTAAGACGACAACCCTTATATACTACTCCCCTGGTCTGTGCGCAGACAGCATGCAGCTAAAGTCCCTCAAGCCAGGATCAATGCACAGCAGCTGATCTGCACCGATCTGACCTTTCTAGGAGACATCCTCCCACACCAACACTCTGTACAGCCATGCCTATTGTCTTGTGTCTCGGCCAACTCCCACATATGCCGGTACCTAGTTGTCGGTACATCTTGGCATTCCCATGTTGCCCCTCAGGTGCCATGCCACTCATGTATCCCTTCATGGCGTAGGCCCATCATCAGGCCGTTACTCCTGTCAGCACTCAGTCTATCCCCATAGCCGATGCTGACCTAACCTCCTTCCATATAAGGGTCACAGTCCTAACATAGCTCGTCCCCGCAACCAAGGTATCATCCAAGTCCTGTATCCTATCATTTGAGTGCAATGAAATAGATAAAAAGAAAAGAAAAATATATCCTGCTTCTCTGAGTCTGTATCTTCATGAATGTCATTGACGTCGTTACTGTGAAAATTGAACGAGATGAGGTATGCTCATAACAGGTCTGGTGAACCATTCAAATCACTCGAGTTTAGGGCTGTCCCAAGACAGATAAAGGGTCTAGGTTTAATTGCTTAGATCTGGAAAGGTTTCGCACCCCCCTATTGGCTGTGAATAATTAAGTGCTTATGTAGGCCATTTTCGTCAGCATAAATTGTTCTCCAACTTTAAAAATAGTAGTAATTCTGTATAAGGGTCATGCTGCATGGGACATTGTTCCCTGGTACACACAGACCAGCAATGGGCACTGATTAGCATCCCATTTACTCTAGGACACTCCTTAGTGTCATACCAATAGTTTATTACTATATCTATAAATAGTGGAGGATATTTTTATCGCTGTGGGGAACTTGATGGAGCCCCCAAGCACTCCTGAAGGGCTGGATCCCCTTCTGGCGATGAATTATAGCACATTATGACAAAAAGCAAACTACCATGTTTATGCATATGCTCAGGCATTTATTGCAGGAGAATAAAATCGAAAACTCGATGTCCATACCTTTGTTCTGAGCAACGAAAGTCTTTTCGGACTGTTTCTTACTCCTTTTAACAGAACAAATCAAATAAATCAACCAACACTTTTACATCCAAATGTCTTTCTCCAACAACACCACCTCTTCCTCCTCTGCTTCTGCTGGCTCTTCCAGCAACAAATATATCACTGCCAGTACCCCTGGCTCAAAATCCGACTCTTCTCAACAAAAAATTGCAAAAGCTGGTTTTACCAGCTCTATTTTTATCAATACCTTGCAATCTACTAGCAAGGGCCCTACTGCCCCCATTGGGACGTCCACCAAACAGTCTCCTTGGTACAAGGAGGTCCAGTCAGATCTAGAGAATCAAAGGAAGTGCATTGCTGATGCACAACTCTCTATTTGGAAGCATCGTCAAGAATTAGAGGATGAAGCTGCCAGATTAGCCAGTGAGGATTCTCTGGTGGATGAAATTTTGAATGACATTCGGAAATTCCAAGCAGGTTGCCTTCAACAGGCAAATTATGGGAAATATATATATAATATTGTGACTGGAGAAATAAAATCAGCCCAAAAGCTGATAAAGGGAAAGAGAAGGAAAAATTGGTATCATATGCTGATATGGCAAAAGCAGGTCTGTCCACTAAAAACAAGGCAGGTGCCACCTTCACTTTGCATCCAAAAAACCAACTAAATTGGCCAACTTCTGAAGAAGTTAGGACTTGGTTCTTCAACCTTGGTGGGAAGGCGGAGGACTGGACGAAGGAACAAGTGGAGGTACCAGCCACTCCAAAGAGAGATAGTGGGTCTGGGAGTGGAGTCTGGGACCATGCTAAGGAGTGGTTGAAAATTGGGAAAGTAAAAATACTACCCAATAAATCTCACAGTGATTCTGTATTAGAAGAAAGCAGAACCGCTAATATCAATAAATATATTTCTACAATGCACCAAGCTATCCGCCAGGAAATGGAGGATAAAAAACAAGTGGAGGATCTAATTGAAAGTATCCAAGAAACCATTAATAACTTAAATCAAGAGAAGAAGAGAGAGAAAAGCTTTAGGAAAAAAGCTAAAAGATTGCGCCAGAAGGAACACAAAGCCAAGAGAGAGTTGGCTGAATGACCAAAAATACCACCCAAAACTCACAAGTTATATATACTTGATGAGGAGATATACAGTTCTGATTATTCACATCCTTCTTTAAATGATAGCGAATACTCTTCTCTGATCAAAGCTAGAAAGAATGAAGAGCTTGAAGGAGGAGAGTTCATTATAGTAGAACTCAAGGGAAGTGATGGACTTATCCACCCTTGGATTCATACTGTGGAAAGTCCTGTATGGTCAAAAATTGGTTATTGCTACTTGGCAGCAATTAAAACCCATGCATTGGCTGAATATCAATGGCCACAGTACATTGATATTAAAGAATTGGCTTCATACTCAAAGTCAATTAGGAAGAGAGTCAACTTCCACCTACACAAGTTGGATGGTGATCAGTCTAGTCACCATTGTCATCTAGTCATCGATCCAAGAGCCCAGACAGGCTGGATGGAAATCAACAATCTTGCTAGAGCTGCAAATGTTGATATAATTATTGGAGGAGAGGATGACTTGTCTAAAATTCCAACGCTTACTGGAAGTAACAATTGGAATGAGTGGTCAGTAGCTATCAAAGCTGCTCTGCAGTATAAAGATCTCTGGCAATATGTTCTGGGCAACAGGATTAAGCCACAGCTTACAGAAGCTGAGAAAACAGCAGAGACAGCTGAAAGCACCACTGCAACTGAGCTTCGTCACATTAAAGAAAAAAGAGAAGTTTGGGATGACTATTGTGACAATGATGACAAGGCATTGGGATTAATGACCATCAAAATCTCACTGTCTTTAAACACCTTATCCAACCATGGTCAAACTCTACCTTCAACACATTGAAGGAAGCCTTCGGCAAGCCAGGAGCAGCTGGCATTTTTGTTGATTTTTCAAAAGTAATACATTGGAAGATCAACACCAATAAATTGACAGAGTCAGTCAATGAGCTATTGACAACAGCTAATCGACTTTCTGTCAATGGCTTTACATTCCCTGACAATATGCTAGCAATGGTAGTGTTAGCATCCTTACCACATGGATGGGACAGTGTCTCATCTAGTGTATTATTAACAACAAAAGCAAGTGATTTGAAACTTGCTGATATTCTTCCAAAAATAGAGGAAGAATCTCAAAGGCAGAGAATGTCTTCTGGGGGGGTTGTTCACACTGCTCAAGTAAAGCTCCCCAAAGGCTCTAACAGGCCTAATTGGAATCAACAACAAAATTCTGGTCCTAGTAACCAGAATAACTACAAACCTGGTTTTAATAACCAGAATTCATATTCTTTGAATCAAAATAAAGGAAAATGGACGACACCAGGACCGTCTTCCAGACCCTTTAACTCTGGCAAACCTCAGTTTTTGTCTAATCAAGAAAGGAATAAGATTAACTGTGACAATAAAAAGAAAAAGAAAGCCTTTCTATTAGAACAACAACAAAAGAACAATACTGGGGAGACCAGGAAAGCGAATGCACCTAAATTTGCTCACTTAGTAGACAGGATAGATCCTGCACTACCTTTGATTCAAAGAATGGCACCATTAGCACTAAATCTACAGCAACTGAAGGCTCAAGGATAGTCAGTCACTGATAATGTAGAAATGCAAATGGTGGTTGATCCAATTGCAGAAAACCATTTCAAAGTCCTAGATGAAAGGGCTGACATTGAAATGGACAATATGTCAGACACAGTCTCTTTAGGGGAAGACTTTTATGACACAGCTGATGGGGAATATCAGTACATAAATCTTTCTACTCAAAAGTTCTTCTCTGATAAAAAATCAGTGAGGACTATCAAGACGAGCCCAATTATGAGGCATCTTGATTTAAAAGGTAACAATATAGATAGTAGTATTTGTACTACTTTAAATAGCAATAAATATATCACTTTGGTTGCCTCCATTCCAAAAATGAGTAGTAAGATAAAAGTGTGTGGTTGTGACAAGTGTAAGGAATTTGAGTCCAGAGGAACTCCATGGATGATTGATTCAGGAGTGTCTATTCACATAACTCCTGAAATCAAAGATTTCTCTGAATATCATCCTTTTAAAGTTTCACAGCCTGTATTGACAGCTGATAAACAATCTCAAGTAGCAATACTTGGAGAAGGAACTGTGTTCCTATGGGCAGAAACTGTGCATAAACATAAACATGTCATTAAACTTGAAAAAGTTTGCTATATGCCTGCAGCTAGTGTCAGACTTATATCATCTGGACAACTAAAGCTACAAGGCTTTTATGAAAAGCTTCTAAGCCACTTGAATTGATTCATGCAGACTTATTAGAATTGCCTATGGAATCTTATCATTGAAAGAAATGGTGTCTTATGATACTAGATGATTATTCTTCCTATGCTTATATGGCACTTCTTTGAACTAAATCAGAAACATTTACTGCTTTCAAGAGTTATGTAGAACTCATGGAAAATCAATATAGCAGTAGAGTTAAACATTTCAGATCAGATCGAGGGGGGGGAATTTAAGTCGCATGAATTTAGCAAGTTTCTTGTTTCAAAAGGAATCTTTAGAGAACAAAGTGCACCTCATATACATCAACAAAATGGTCATGCTGAACGATTAAATGACACTATACTTGAAAAAGCAGAAAGCATGAGATTAGAATCTTCCTGCCCAAAATCATGGTGGGAATTTGCTTTTGAAACTGCTATTCATGTATACAATCACACACCATTATGAAGGACAAATTGGTCTACACCCTATGAAAACATGACAGGTGAAAAACCTGATGTTCATTACCTTAAAGTGTTTGGTTGTCTAGCTTGGGTTTACATACCTAGAGAAATTCGTAAAGATAAGCTGTCACCAAGATCTGAACCAATGACCTTTATTGGTTATGACATAGGATCTAAAGCTTATAAATTTATGAAAAAAGACAACACTATATTCATTGGTGTTAAAGCACTATTTAATGAATCAGTATTTCCACAAAAAAGCGAAAATTACAATAAAGATAGACTATTTGAAAGTCCACCAGGTATTAACCAAAGGGATCAAAATGGACATGAATCTGGCTCCAATTCCCAAAACAACAATCATCTCGATAGTGATGACAATGATCCCAAACCATATAAACCATCATTCAATCATGATCTTACACCAGATGAAGAGCAGAATTCATCTCATGAGAATGATGATATAGAGCCTAATAATGATGGTGGAGAACAGGATTTACCTGTCAGACCTGATGTTTGAGGATCAAGTGAAAACAGATCCGAAGAGAATTCCAGTAGACAGCCTGGGACACAACATCATGTACCACCAGACATCAGAAGAACACGAAAAGAGAAAAAGGTTACAGAAAGACAATCCCAAAAACAACCTGAACCTATTCCCTTCCCACTTTGCCAAAGTACTAGAGAAAGGAAACCAGTTTATAAAGAGGGCAATATTTATGGAAAGAAAACTCCTCTTGAAATTGAAAAACAACTGGAAAAGAATCCTTTCAATGAGTCTGAAGACTCTGATAGTCAAAAAGACACTTCAAGCGAAATATCAGATGAATCTGATCCTGGTATTATTCAGGATAAAGGAATAACAGATATAGATATGCTGCTTAATCAGTTACAAAAAGAGGGAGGGGGCAAATTTATCAATTTCCTACTCTCAAAAGCAGTATTACTGAAATCTGATATCCCTGTTCATTTTAGGGACATGTTAAAAATTAAAGAATCTAATCCTAAAGCTTTTCAAGAATGGATTAAAGCTATGGAGGATGAGATTGAAGCTCTATTCCAACAAGATGTTTGGGAGTTAGTTGATGGTCCAAGAGATTGTAAACCTGTGAAGTGTAGATGGGTTTACAATATTAAAAGTGATGGTCGAAAATGTGCTCAACTTGTTGCTAAAGGATTTTCACAAATACCTGGCATAGATTATGATGACACTTTTTCTCCTGTTGCACGATTTGAAACAGTGATATTACTTCTGGCTTCAGCTGCACTCGAAAATTGGGAAATTGAGGTGCTAGATGTCAAAACAGCTTTCCTATATGGAAATCTTGATGAAGAAATTTACATGGAACAGCCAGAAGGCTTTGTCACAAAAGGACAAGAGGGAAAAGTCTATAGATTAAAAAAGGCCCTATATGGTCTTAAACAAGCATCATGTGCTTGGAATAAACAAGCTGATAAAAGCTTGAAATCCTTAGGATTTAACCAATGTCTTTCAGATACAGGAGTTTATATCCTTAAAAAACAAGGATCAATAATAGTTGTCATACTATATGTTGATGACGTACTATTTCTGGGAAATGACAAAAGACTCTTATTAGACAAAAAGAGCAAGTTCATGAAAATATGGGAATGTAGAGACTTAGGACAAGTTTCTGAATATCTAGGGATGAAGATATCTCAAGATAGACCAAATCAATTACTGACAATTGATCAAATAGACTATGCTAAGAAAGTTGTTAAGCGTTGATGAGCATCATTCCGAGCTAGGGGTGTAGAGGAGTCATCCGCAGGAATTCCACAATAGCAATGAGCAACTCCGCACAATTCCATGCAATTCTGCGCAACTCCGCATTTTTCCGCAGTAAGGCAAGCATCACCCACACTCAACAAGCAAGTTGCCTCCCACATATGCCATCCATACCCCACACCAGTCAGTCATTTGCACCCGAAGTCAGCACCACATCGGCCAAGTCACATGAAAATCGTCAGCCAGCACAGCTTAGTTCACCGGAGAAGGTACCACGCCATCAAGACATATCTGCGTTAGGAAGATCTACAGTCCAAGATCCAAGAGCCACATCATCCATAGCGACACACCAACACAGTGGAATAGGACCCTAGCAGATGAATAAAGCCATCAGCCGACAATCAGATATGGTATAGACTAGTCAGGTTCATGGAATATCGAGAACAGGGCCACATCAAGTCAGATGAACCCCAGAGTTGCTGCGCATGGCAATCAGGCAGGTCTATTTCAATCTGACAAGTCTATTAGCATCCCACGCAGGGTTGCAGTATTGGCTCTCACTGCAGCGCTCATATTCCACCATTGCGTCCCTCAGCTAGCCCCATTGTGTGAAGACCTTCAAGACGGATTTGGATATACAGTTGCGAGGTGAAAAATTTTACAAGTGTTACTTTGATAGTTAGAGAGAAAAAAATATATAAAGCCCATGTACATCTAGTTTAGCAGCTTAACATATCAATATAGTACACCCCAGCTTTCAAGTCTTGTCCTTTCAGCAATGCCCTCTTCATTTCATTCACGCCTCTAAGTTTTGTCATACTTTGCATCCCACGTTCATCACTGTTATGCCTTGTGTGATGAACATTATTATCTGTGGAGTTGCCAGTTCTGCGCAATGTAACATTGTCATTGAGTGCACCGGAGTTGACAGGAACTCTTTTGCGACCTCACACCTTCTCCTTCCTCCCTATTTCTAATAGCGGAGTGAACCTATCAGTGTTTTGGTCAAGAAAATGCTAAACCTGCTAGAACACCATTACCAGCAGGGTATGTTCCTAAACCAAATGAAGGAACAGCAACTTCTGAGCAAAGAAGCTATTATCAATCCATAATTGGATCATTATTATATTTAACTCTTGGAACTCGTCCAGATATTGCATTTGCAGTAATAATGATGTCGCAATTTATGGTCAATCCTTCTGAAGAGCATATCCAGAAGGCATTATACATTATCAAATATGTTGCCACCAACATTAATGGCAAAATAGTGTATAATGGAAAGAACCATGAAGGTTTCATTGCATATTGTGATGCAGACTGGGCAGGTGACCAGATTAATAGAAGATCAGTCACTGGATACATAGTAAAACTAGCTGGAGGACCAGTTAGTTGGGTTTCAAGGAAACAAAAGACAGTTGCTCTGTCTTCAACAGAAGCAGAATATATGAGTCTGTCTGATACATCAAGACAGATAGTCTGGATAGAGTCTCTATTCCATGAAATTGGAAAGACTATAAAAATGATTCAATTAGGAGTAGATAATCAAGGAGCAATCTTTTTATCTTCTAATCCTGCTCAAGAGCATAGATCTAAGCACATAGATATCTGCTACCACTATGTTAGAGAATGCATAGAAGAAGGAAAAGTGGAACTTGTGTATATTCCCACAAATCAGCAACTTGCTGATATCTTGACTAAAAATTTGTCTTTTGATAAATTCACAAAGTTAAGATCTGAAATTGGATTAGTGATTTCTCAGCATGGGGGAGTGTTGAATAAATAATGATCTGGAGCTTTGAGTATCGAACTCATAGCTTCATATATTATATCGTTATTTATGAATGCTCACCAAATCACAAATATAATCTGATATTTGTACACTGTTGACACTCTTATAGAGTTTGACAGATATTATAGAGTTTCATCCCAGGAACAGTATGAAACAACAGTGTGTGAGACACAATGCATGAAACATGCTTCACACATCAAGTATTGACAGATTGCTGTAAAATGCGCAGCAATATGACACCATGCGCAGCAGGGAGCTGTGCATTACTAGATATAGGTATATTAGATGTAGTTACATGTGATTTCTGTAACTGTATATAAGCAGCACTCCTTGCACTGCTGAATGAAATACATCTCCTGATATATTGCATAGTTGAGCCCTAGCTCCTAAGCATTCTACACAGTACTCAGTAAGTACCCTTGCTTACTAAGCCTTGCTCTGTGCTGCTGTTGCTCGTTTCAACAATTCACTGCCCTCAAACATCTTGCACCTAAGACAGTGTAACCCAAACATTGTGTTTGATGCCCATTTGCACATTGAATCCCATTCATGGGATGTGAAACTAAACTAGGAATATTGGAATTCTTCTCCATTGGAAGACACACTAATGTTGAATAAATAATGATCTGGAGCTTTGAGTATCGAACTCATAGCTTCATATATTATATCATTATTTATGAATGCTCACCAAATCACAAATATAATCTGATATTTGTACACTGTGGACACTTTTATAGAGTTTGACAGATATTATAGAGTTTCATCCCAGGAATGGTATGAAATGACAGCATGTGAGACACAATGCATGAAACATGCTTCACACATCAAGTATTGACAGATTGCTGTAAAGTGCGCAGCAATATGACACCATGCGCAGCAGGAAGCTGCGCATTACTAGATATAGGTATATTAGATATAGTTACATGTGTTTTCTGTAACTGTATATAAGCAGCGCTCTTTGCACTGCTGAAATACATCTCCTGATCTATTGCATAGTTGAGCCCTAGCTCCTAAGCGTTCTAAACAGTACTCAGTAAGTCCCCTCGCTTACTAAGCCTCGCTCTGCACTGCCATTGCTCGTTTCAACAGGTTATGGGCCCCACATGAATGAAAACCTTGTGCTGTGCATATTACATGTGTTAGCACCCTTTTGTCATAACAAAGGTAAACAAGGGAAGTAATGGATGCGCCCATAGTACTGTAATTAGAGTAGTATACATCCAATTATGTTGCTAATGTGCTATCTCTTGAAGTATGACAGGAATACTTCTTGCTCATCCTAACAAGCCTCTAACGCTTGGGATTTGAGTGACTGCCTTGGATGGCGTGACAATAATCACTAGTGTGACACACTTCACCAGTCCCCGGTTCTGCAATATCCAGGTTAATATAAAAAATGTAGTCTTGATTGGTAAATCAATAAATTACCTGGTCTGGTGAACCATTCAAATCACTCGGGTTTAGGGCTGTCCCATGACAGATAAAGGGTCTAGGTTTAATTGCTTAGATCTGGAAAGGTTTCACACCCCCCTATTGGCCATGAATAATTAAGTGCTTATGTAGGCCATTTTCGTTGGCATAAAATCATTCTCCAAAACTAAAAATAGTAGTAATTCTGTATAAGGGTCGTGCTGCATGGGGCATTGTTCCCTGGTACACGCAGACCAGCGATGGGCACTGATTAGCATCCCATCTACATTAGGACGCTCCTTAGTGTCATAATAATAGCTTATTACTATATCTATAAATAGTGGAGGATATTTTTATCGCTGTGGGGAACTTGATGGAGCCCCCAAGCACTCCTGAAGGGCTGGATCCCCTTCTGGCGATGAATTATAGCACATTATGATGAAAAAGCAAACTACCATGTTTATGCACATGCTCAGGCATTTATCACGGGAGAATAAAATCGAAAACTCGATGTCCATACCTTTGTTCTGAGCAACAAAAGTCTTTTCAGACTGTTGCTTACCTTCCTTCTTACAGAACAAATCAAACAAATCAACCAACACCTTTTATATCACAAATGTCTTCCTCCAACAACACCAACTCCTCCTCTACTTCTGCTGGATCTTCCAGCAACAAGTACGTCACAGCCAGTACCCCTGGCTCCAAATCCGATTCTTCCCAACAAAAAGTTGCCAAAGCTGGTTTTACCAGCTCCATTTTCATCAATACCTTGCAATCTACAAGCAAGGGTCCCACTGCTCCCATTGGGACATCTTCAAAAAAGTCTCCTTGGTACAAGGAGGTCCAGGAAGATTTGGAGAATTACAGGAAGCACATTGCAGATGCACAACTCTCTGTTTGGAAGTGTCATCAAGAATTAGATGATGAAGCTGCTAGATTAGCCAGTGAGGATTCCTTGGTGGATGAAATTTTCGATGACATTCGAAAATTCCAAGCAGGTCGCCTTCAAAAGGCAGATTATGGGAAGAATGTTTATAATATTGCAACTGGAGAAATGAAATCAGCCCAAAAGGCTGATAAGGGGAAAGGAAAAGAAAAATTGGTATCATATGCCAATATGGCAAAAGCAGGCCTGTCTGCTAAAAACAAGGCAGGCGCTACCTTCACTCTGCGTCCTAAAAATCAACTAAATTGGCCAACTTCTGAAGAAGTTAGGACCTGGTTCTTCAACCTTGGTGGAAAGGCAGAGGACTGGATGCAGGAACAGGTGGAGATACCAGCCACTCCAAAGAGAAATAGCGGGTCTGGGAGTGAAGTCTGGGACCATGCTAAGGAGTGGTCGAAAATTGGGAAAGTAAACATATTGCCCAATAAATATCACAGTGATTCTGTTTTAGAGGAAAGCAGAACCACTAAAATAAATAAATAAATTTCCACCATGCACCAAGCTATCCGCCAGGAAATGGAGGATAAAAAATGGGTTGAGGATCTGATAGAAAGTATCCAAGAAACCATTGATAACTTAAATCAAGAAAAGTTGAGGGAGAAAAGCTTTAGAAAGAAAGCTAAAACATTGCGCCAGAAGGAACACAAAGCCAAGAGAGAGTTGGCTGAATGACCAAAACTACCACCCAAGACTCACAAGTGATACATACTTGATGAGGAGATATACAGTTCTGATTATTCACATCCTTCTTTGAATGATAGCAAATACTCTTCCTTGACTAAAGCTAGAAGGAATGAAGAGCTTGAAAAAGGAGAGTTCATTATAGTAGAACTCAAGGGAAGTGATGGACTTATCCACCCTTGGATTCATACTGTGGAAAGTCCTGTATGGTCAAAAATTGGTTATTGCTATCTGGCAGCAATAAAAACCCGTGCATTGGCTCAATATCAATGGCCACAGCACATTGATATCAAAGAATTGGCTTCATATTCAAAGTCAATTAGGAAGAGAGTCAACTTCCACCTACACAAGTTGAATGGTGATCAGTCTAGTCACCATCGTCACCTAGTCATCGATCCAAGAGCCCAGACAGGCTGGATGGAAATTGATAATCTTGCTAGAGCAGCAAATGTCAATATAATCATTGGAGGAGAAGATGACTTGTCTAAAATTCCAACGCTTACTGGAAGCAATAATTGGAATGAGTGGTCAGCAGCTATCAAAGCTGCTCTGCAGTATAAAGGTCTCTGGCAGTATGTTCTGGGCAACAGGATCAAGCCACAGCTTACAGAAGCTGAGAAAACAGCAGAGACAGCAGAAAGTACCACTGCAACTGAGCTTCATCATATTAAAGAAAAAAGAGAAGCTTGGGATGACTATTGCGACAATGATGACAAGGCATTGGGATTAATGACCATCAAAATCTCACTGTCTTTAAGACACCTTATTCAACCATGGTCAAACTCTACCTTCAATGCATTGCAGGAAGCCTTTGGCAAGCCAGGAGCAGCTGGCATTTTTGTTGACTTTTAAAAAGTAATACATTGGAAGATCAACACCAATAAATTGACAGAGTCAGTCAATGAGCTATTGACAACAGCTAATTGACTTTCTGTCAATGGCTTTACATTCCCCGACAATATGCTAGCAATGGTAGTGTTAGCATCCTTACCACATGGATGGGACAGTGTCTCATCTAGTGTACTATTAATGACGAAAGCAAGTGATTTGAAACTTGCTGATATTCTTCCAAAAATAGAGGAAGAATCTCAAAGGTGGAGAATGTCTTCTGGGGGGGTTGTTCACACTGCTAGAGTGAAGCTTCCCAAAGGCTCTAACAGGCCTAATTGGAATCAACAACAAAATTCTGGTCCTAGTAACCAGAATTCGTATTCTTCGAATCAAAATAGAGAAAAATGGACGACACCAGGACTGTCTTCCAGACCCTTTAACACTGGCAAACCCCAGTTCTTGTCTAATCAAGAAAGGAATAAAATTAACCATGACAATAAAAAGAAAAAGAAAGCCTTTCTATTAGAACAGCAAAAGAACAACACTGGGGAGACCAGGAAAGCGAATGCACCTAAATTTGCTCACTTAGTAGACAGGATAGATCCTGCACTACCCTTGATTCAAAGAATGGCACCATTAGCACTAAATCTACAGCAACTGAAGGCTCAAGGGTATTCAGTCGCAGATAATGTAGAAATGCAAATGGTGGTTGATCCAACTGCAGAAAACCGTTTCAAAGTCCTAGATGAAAGGGCTGATATTGAAATGGACAATATGTCAGATCCAGTCTCCTTAGGGGAAGACTTTTATGACACAGCTGATGGGGAATATCAGTACATAAATCTTTCTACTCAAAAGTTCTTCTCTGATAAAAAATCAGTGAGGACTATCAAGACGAGCCCAATTATGAGGCATCTTGATTTCAAAGGTAACAATGTAGATAGTGGTATTTGTACTACTTTAAATAGCAATGAATATATTGCTTTAGTTGCCTCCATTCCAAAAATGAGTAGTAAGATAAATGTGTGTGGTTGTGATAAATGTGTGTGGTTGTGATAAATGTAAGGAATTTGAGTCCAAAGGAACTCCATGGATGATTGATTCAGGAGCATCTATTCATATAACTCCTGAAATCAAAGATTTCTCTGAATATCATCCTTTTAAAGTTTCACAGCCTGTATTTACAGCTGATAAACGATCTCAAGTAGCAATACTTGGAGAAGGAACTGTGTTCCTACAGGTAGAAACTGCGCATAAACATAAACATGTCATTAAACTTGAAAAAGTTTGCTATATGCCTGCAGCTAGTGTCAGACTTATATCATCTGGACAACTAAAGCTACAAGGCTTTCATGAAAAATCGGACAAGTATAGTACTATATTTTCACTAAAAACTGGGCAACCATTTATAATGGCATATCCTAGACATATAGGAGATCCCATTCATTGGATTTTGACTGAAATAGTCCATCCAAGTGTAAAATGGCTGAACCCCCGGTTCATATAGTGGATATAACACTTGGCATTAAAGATTGGGACACCCCTCTAAAAATGTATTAAAACATGTCTTCGATCATACAAAAGGGTTTGACAAATTATCTATACCATCAACAGATACAATTTGTCCTGGATGTGCACAAGGAAAGATGCATAATAAATCTTTTCCTACATCAATCAAGCAAGCTTCCAAGCCACTTGAATTGATTCATGCAGACTTACTAGAATTGCCTATGGAATCTTATCATTGAAAGAAATGGTGTCTTATGATACTAGATGATTATTCTTCCTATGCTTATATGGCACTTCTTTGAACTAAATCAGAAACATTCACTGCTTTCAAGAGTTATGTAGAACTCATGGAAAATCAATATAGCAGTAGAGTTAAATGTTTCAGATCAGATCGAGGGGGGGAATTCAAGTCGCATGAATTTAGCAAGTTTCTTGCTTCAAAAGGAATTTTTAGAGAACAAAGTGCACCTCACATACATCAACAAAATGGTCATGCTGAACGATTAAATGACACTATACTTGAAAAAGCAGAAAGCATGAGATTAGAATCTTCCTGCCCAAAATCATGGTGGGAATTTGCCTTTGAAACTGCTATTCATGTATACAATCACACACCATTATGAAGGACAAATTGGTCTACACCCTATGAAAACATGACAGGTGAAAAACCTGATGTTCATTACCTTAAAGTGTTTGGTTGTCTAGCTTGGGTTTACATACCTAAAGAAATTTGTAAAGATAAGCTATCACCAAGATCTGAACCAATGACCTTTATTGGTTATGACATAGGATCTAAAGCTTATAAATTTATGAAAAAAGACAACACTATATTCATTGGTGTTAAAGCACTATTTAATGAATCAGTATTTCCACAAAAAAGCGAAAATTACAATAAAGATAGACTATTTGAAAGTCCACCAGGTATTAACCAAAGGGATCAAAATGGACATGAATCTGACTCCAATTCCCAAAACAACAATCATCTCGTCAGTGACAATGATGATCCCAAACCATATAAACCATCATTCAATCATGATCTTACACCAGATGAAGAGCAGAATTCATCTCATGAGAATGATGATATAGAGCCTAATAATAATGGTGGAGAACAGGATTTACCTGTCAGACCTGATGGTCGAGGATCAAGTGAAAACAGATCCAAAGAGAATTCCAGTAGACGGCCTGGGACACAACATCATGCACCACCAGATATCAAAAGAACATGAAAAGAGAAAAAGGTTACAGAAAGACAATCCCAAAAACAACCTGAACCTATTCCCTTCCCACTTTGCCAAAGTACTAGAGAAAGGAAACCAGTTTATAAAGAGGGCAATATTTATGGAAAGAAAACTCCTCTTGAAATTGAAAAACAACTGGAAAAGAATCCTTTCAATGAGTCTGAAGACTCTGATAGTCAAAAAGACACTTCAAGCGAAATATCAGATGAATCTGATCCTGGTATTATTCAGGATAAAGGAATTACAGATATAGATATGCTGCTTAATCAATTACAAAAAGAGGGAGGAAGGAAATTTATCAATTTCCTACTCTCAAAAGCAGTATTACCTAAATCTGATATCCCTGTTCATTTTAGGGACATGTTAAAAATTAAAGAATCTAATCCTAAAGCTTTTCAAGAATGGATTAAAGCTATGGAGGATGAGATTGAAGCTCTATTTGAACGAGATGTTTGGGAGTTAGTTGATGGTCCAAAAGATTGTAAACCTGTGAAGTGTAGATGGGTTTACAATATTAAAAGTGATGGTTGAAAACATGCTTGACTTGTTGCTAAAGGATTTTCACAAATACCTGGCATAGATTATGATGACACCTTTTCTCCTGTTGCATGATTTGAAACAGTGAGATTACTTCTGGCTTCAGCTGCACTCGAAAATTGGGAAATTGAGGCACTAGATGTTAAAACAGCTTTCCTATATGGAAATCTTGATGAAGAGATTTACATGGAACAGCCAGAAGGCTTTGTCACAAAAGGACAAGAGGGAAAAGTCTATAGATTAAAAAAGGCCTTATATGGTCTTAAACAAGCAGATAAAAGCTTGAAATCCTTAGGATTTAACAGATGTCTTTTGGATACAGGAGTTTATATCCTTAACAAACAAGGATCAATAATAGTTGTCATACTATATGTTGATCTTATTAGACAAAAAGAGCAAGTTCATGAAAATATGGGAATGTAGAGACTTAGGACAAGTTTCTGAATATCTAGGGATGAAGATATCTCGAGATAGACCAAATCAATTACTGATAATTGATCAAGTAGACTATGCTAAGAAAGTTGTTAAGCATTTTGGTCAAGAAAATACTAAACCTGCTAGAACACCATTACCAGCAGGGTATGTTCCTAAACCAAATGAAGGAACAGCAACTTCTGAGCAAAGAAGCTATTACCAATCCATAATTGGATCATTGTTATATTTAACTCTTGGAACTCGTCCAGATATTGCATTTGCAGTAATAATGATGTCGCAATTTATGGTCAATCCTTCTGAAGAGCATATCCAGAAGGCATTATACATTATCAAATATGTTGCCACCAACATTAATGGCAAAATAGTGTATAATGGAAAGAACCATGAAGGTTTCATTGCATATTGTGATGCAGACTGGGCAGGTGACCAGATTAATAGAAGATCAGTCACTGGATACATAGTAAAACTAGCTGGAGGACCAGTTAGTTGGGTTTCAAGGAAACAAAAGACAGTTGCTCTGTCTTCAACAGAAGCAGAATATATGAGTCTGTCTGATACATCAAGACAGATAGTCTGGATAGAGTCTTTATTCCATGAAATTGGAAAGACTATAAAAATGATTCAATTAGGAGTAGATAATCAAGGAGCAATCTTTTTATCTTCTAATCCTGCTCAAGAGCATAGATCTAAGCACATAGATATCCGCTACCACTATGTTAGAGAATGCATAGAGGAAGGAAAAGTGGAACTTGTGTATATTCCCACAAATCAGCAACTTGCTGATATCTTGACTAGAGGTTTGTCTTTTGATAAGTTCACAGGGTTGAGATCTGGAATTGGATTGGTGGTTTCTCAGCATGGGGGAGTGTTGAATAAATAATGATCTGGAGCTTTGAGTATTGAACTCATAGCTTCATATATGTATTATATCATTATTTATGAATGCTCACCAAATCACAAATATAATCTGATATTTGTACACTGTGGACACTTTTATAGAGTTTGACAGATATTATAGAGTTTCATCCCAGGAACAGTATGAAACAACAGCGTGTGAGACACAATGCATGAAACATGCTTCACACGTCAAGTATTGACAGATTGCTGTAAAGTGCGCAGCAATATGACACCATGCGCAGCAGGAAGCTGCGCATTACTAGATATAGGTATATTAGATATAGTTACATGTGTTTTCTGTAACTGTATATAAGCAGCGCTCTTTGCACTGCTGAAATACATCTCCTGATCTATTGCATAGTTGAGCCCTAGCTCCTAAGCATTCTAAACAGTACTCAGTAAGTCCCCTCACTTACTAAGCCTCGCTCTGCACTGCTGTTGCTCGTTTCAACAGCTAATGGAGGAGAAAGGGAAAGGGAAAGAAAGGAGGATGATGGAGATGAAGAGGAAGTGAAAGAGTAGGTTGAGATACAAGAAAACTATGTAGCTACAATGCCTCAAATACAAAGTAGCACATCGTAAACCTCTGCTAGTACCCCAACCTGTGAGAAGATGGTGGTAAAAGGAGAAGGAGGGCTTTGACACACCATTATCTTTACAGTCTAGTGACCAACTAATGTGATCAACTGTTAAATTTGCAGAGGCATATTTTAAGATACCTTGTCACCACTTTATGTTATGCGAATGCAATGCCAACGTCAATGAGCACCAAAAGTGACTGTGCTTAATCATGTTGATTAGTGAGATACACAATTCAAGGATATCAAATGAGGCAGGCGTGGCTCAGGCTACTTGCTGTTCTGGGCCGTGCACAACAAATCGACAGCTATCTTGTACAGCAGAATGTCATGAATACGCATATCCTCAGAAGACTTTTGAATGTTGTGCATAACATCTTCAATACCACCACTTTGGCGATCACAGCATCAGTGGCTTTTTTTTTCACATAGAAAAGTATATGGAAACTACTGAAAGTATACAAGACTGCCGGAGACTTTGTCTCTGTATGTTTATAAGTATCTGGTAAAGAACTTCATACTAATGCGCAAATGAAGACAAAAAACAAAATAGTTGGCAACACAACTCCCTTCATTCAAAGCAGTCCAAAATCAATATCTTCGAATGACCCAGCTGTCGGGTTATCCGATATGAAACTAACAAGACAATGAAAGTTGTTTTGTCTTGTTTGAAAATACCTAATAGAAGAAAAAATATTTTATAATGCATGCACCTACATATGATATGTTCCCACGAGTAATAGGGATTGGATGAACAGAATTGACATTTCAGGTTGCTGTCTGGAAAGAAGCAAAGTTGATAATCTGCAGATGGCATATGACCAGTAACCATCCTACTAAACGTCGCAAAATTCTTAATATTTTTGCATGGATCGACAAATCTGTGTTGATGACTTCCCATGGAAAGTTGCACAAGCATTTTCCTATTGCCCAAGATCTTGAGCATATTTTTTCCCCAATACGTCTTCACTTTCCATAACATCCTCCAGTGACGTCCTGCCTCTGCTCGAAACTTCTTCATCAAGCTAGCTCTCGTGATCCAACAATCACCTCGAACTTCCCCACTCTCCCTTACTAGCACATCCAGCATCAATGGCTTTGCACAACACAGGTCTGATGTCGCGTGCCACACCATGTTAGGCATCCCAAGGCTCCTTTGAGGTTAAACGCGTGTATTTTGGAGGGTAGGTCATTTCTGGAAAGCATTTGTCGAAGGCTCGTGGTCAATTTAGTAGGCATGATAAAGATCCGAGGCGTTGGTCAATGATCTGGGGAATGCGAATCGAGAAGCATCGCCTCAATTACATGCATAGCCACTTGATGATGGCTTTGCCATAACCATGCTAGCTCAGGCGCTCACCAATGTTTTTAAATGCAGGCAATCCCGTCCACTGGACTCATCATATCCTCCACCTTCATTCTTACTCCTCCACAATGTCATGTTGAACAAGCCTATGTCAACAGCGTTCATCATGGCTGTGCTTGCGCTTCACGCCGCTGCTTGTCTGAATCCACTGCCCATGGACACCGACAGCTTTACATCCATTCCCGTTCGCATGTGCACGTTTACGTGGGAGGATGGCGTCTTCGATTTCGAAAAGGCCCCCCCAATCGATGGTCGTCGATGATTTTGAATTCACCGATATAGCCTAAAGAAACTCGTGTGAGCAAAATGAAGTCATCATATCCTACAATATGGATGTCGACTCTGCAGTGAACCTGGATCCGTTGGAAATGGTGGAAACTGCGTTGTTTTGGTTATGAGAGATGGAAAGGGTTTAATATCTTGGGACGTTAAAGCAAGAACTGCATGGAAGCGTGAATCGCGGCAATTGTATTTATATCATCCCAAATGGAGAGAAGGCACCCACAAAAAACAATAACTCACCATGAGGTTGCATGACACTGAGGAATTTGACAACAACTTGGATGAAGGTCAGATCAGCACCTGGCATTTTCCACAGCGCTCTGCATTGATGATGTTGTTCAGGCAGTCATTCTGCCCAGCAGTGGTCAATCCAGGTCTATCAGTCCATCTGAAGCAAAGCACATACTAGGACAAATACATGGACCATTTTTTGGTGTGTGTGAAGTGTTTTGGTGAAAAACAGGTGTCAGCTGCCCAGTCTGAGTGTCGTGCTATGGAAAGCACAAGTCAGATAGGCTGTTGTGCATTTACCTTGCAGATGCGTGTGTGTGTCGGCTGGTTTGTGGGCAGCTGTGGCTGTGCAACTGTATCGCCAACCCTCGACCTTTTTTTTTTTTTTTTTTCGAATAGAAATGTTGTATTAGACTATGTAACTACAAGTTACTAATATCTCCCATACAGACCAGGCCATCGGAATAACAAAGGGACCATGCCCTACTATACTAACAATTTCTTCTTCAGAGACCTGCTGCTTCGTCATAAAAGGCATAAGTACATCTTTTTCCGACCAGGGCCTATTCGGATTACCCCAGTCTATAGTCCAATAGAAAAACAAAAAACAGCCAGTGCTTAAGTGGTGGTGTAAGCGTATCCTGTGCAAATGATAAGGCTCGCTCTTGAAGCCAATCAAGGGTTATTCACGGCAACACCCACAAATGCGACCTAAACAAGTTGAGGGTTTCTCGAGGCGATACCCACAAATGCGGCTAATCCGAAAATGGTTGGAGTCGAGTGCTGCTTGGCAGGAATGATTCGCTGCTGCTTGATCTACTTCGAAAATGAAAAAGGTTTACTTGATCCACAAATAACAGCTGCCGTGGGAAAGCCGTCTACGCATATATAACTGCACTATGTCTTGGGGCTGAAGTCTTTAATCAATCACAAAGCGGGTTGTTGAGAATATAGGAGGGCACGAGAGGAAGAGGAGGAAAGAATTATAGAATTCGTAGAATACAAATGAATATATACTACTTGCTTAACTACATGGTGATGCTCGTACCAGTGAGCGTTGTGAGTTTGAGCTCGGCGTCCTGCGCCGTTTCCTTGTCACGACCTCAACTCCTCCCTAAACTCCATTCCCATCCCGTCTCCTACCACCCAGACTCCCCTTCTCCTTCCTTCCTGTTCTGCTACACGTTCCGTCAGGCAATTTGTCATTCCCAACACTCCCCCTCGAATTGGCTTCTAAACCCATCCCTCTACTCAGTTTTCCATGTTGATGTCACAGTAGTCCTTTGGTGAAGATGTCGGCTAGGTTCTCGGTCGTATTGACATAGCGGACACATAGACGTCCCTTCTGTACATGGTCGCATGCGAACTGTAGGGGTGTGTCAATGTGTTTAGTGTGTGTGTGGAATTCTGGGTGATGTGCGATTGCGATGGCTGCTTGGTTGTCGCTAAAAATAGTAGGTGTCGGTACCGAGATGCCTAATTCGGTAAGCAGTGCCTGAAGCCATAATACTTGTTTGGCGACATGTGTAATGGCGACATATTCAGCCTCGGCGGTTGATAGGGTGACTGAGCCTTGTCGTTTGGAACTCCATGTGATTGCTCCCCCTGCAATGGTGATCACGTAGCCGCTGATGGATTTTCGGCTGGCCTGAGATGCCCAATCTGCATCACAGTAAATAGCAGGGTCACTTGTACTACCTTTACTACCGTTATAACATAGTAGCATGTTACTTGTCCCCTTTAAGTAATGGAATACACGCTTGACAGCGGTCCAATGGCGCGGCTTAGGGTTGCGAGTAAATTGGCCAAGCCGCTGGGCTGCGAAGGTGATGTCGCCGCACATCGTAATTGACAAATATAGAAGCGTGCCAATAAGGGTGGCGTATGCGTAGGTAGTGGTGTTCGGCTGGGGTTCCTGATCCTCTCCGTTTTCGTAATCAAGGCTGACGTTAGGGTCGAGCGGTGTTGACACAGGATTGCAATCCTGAAGACCTAACTTGATGAGGGTCTTCTCAATGTAATGGCCTTGGGAGAGCATCAGGCGGCGGGCATCTCGGTCATATGAGATGTGAATTCCGAGTAGGTATTTTGGCACACCAAGAGATTTGATTTCAAATTTCCCTTTGAGATCAATTTCAATTTGGTCAGCGCCCTTTATAGAATCTGAGATGCTGATGATGTCGTCTACCCATAGCAATAGGATCACGAATCCATTTCTGTTGTGCTTGATGTAGACACAGTAGTCGGCTCATTGTTGTTGGTATAAAATGTTGGTTAGCGCTTCTGTAAATGTCACGTTCCATATGTTACCAGCCTGTTTTAATCTGTAGATGGATTTGTAGAGTCGGCAGACTCGGCCACTCCCATCGTCGAATCCTGGGGGTTGCTGCATATATATTTCCTCATCCAGGGTTCCATTCAGGTACGCGTTTTTGACGTCGAATTGCCGCAGGTGCCAACCGTTTTTAGCCGTTAGTGCTAGTAGGGCCCTGAGGCTCTCATAGTGCATAACTGGCGCGAATGTGTTATTGTCGTCATAGTCTGGTCTGGGCTTCTGTGTAAAACCTTGGGCGATGAGTCGCGCCTTGTAGCATATGATGTTTCCGTGTTTGTCTGTCTTTTTTGTGTACACCCATTTACTTCCTACAGCCTTTCTCCCCTCTGGTAATTCCTCCAGTTTCCAAGTCCCCATCTTCTCCATCATCCCCAACTCCTCTTTCATAGCCTTCAACCATTCCTCCCTTTCCTCACCTCCCAGTGACTCCTCGACGTTCTTCGGCAGGTCGTCTGATTTGGCGAAGTATGCACGCTCGATTACTTCATTGATGACATCAGTGATTTGATCGGAAACTTGATGTGATCGATCAGCTGATTTCCGAGCGTTCAGGTTGTCAATGAGCTTATAGTCCAAGGTCTTCTTGGTGGCACACTGTGGGCAATTGGTGGTTGAGCCGGTTTGGGCAGCTGGTCTAGCCAGGATGTGGATCATTATTTTGGGCTCAGTTGTTGCTTCTGTAGCAGTGTCGTAATTGGATTCTATTTCTGTCCGATTGTGATCGGCCTGTTTTGGTGATGATTCCTGATGATTGGCTGGATTGGGCGATGGTCCCTGATCTATAATAGGTTGATCCATAATGATTTCCCTTGTTGTTACTGATAGCTCCCCCTTGGTGCACAATCCAGCCACTCTTGCAACAGTGCCGGGAATGTCGGCAACTGGGAGGCTGTGTTCAGTGAAAGAGAAATTCTGCGAGACCCTGATGGAGCACGCGGCAGCATCATAATAGCGGACAGAGTGTGACTCATCAATGAAACCCATGAATTTCATTTTTCCCGCCTTGGCATCCAATTTCGTCTGCTGCCGCTCATCCAATACCCACACATCACACCCAAATTCCCTAAAATGTGAGACATCCAGCTTCTTCCCGAACCATGCCTCATAAGGCGTTTTGCCCTGGAGTGTGCATGTTGGAGATCTATTCCTTAAATAGGTTGTGTGAGAAACGGCTATATCCCAAAGAAAAGTAGGTAAATCTCTGGCCAATAGCATCATCTGCGCCATCTCCACTAGTGTGTGATTGAATCGCTCGGCAACTCCATTTTGGGAGGGTGAGTATGGTGCAGTCGGCTCCAGAACCAGTCCACACCCATCCGCCCATTTCTTCAGCTTCTCATTAATTAGTTCCTTCCCATTATCTAATTGGAGCTTCTTTGGCTTCTTTCCATACTGCATCTCAATATGGGTAAGGTATGAGGTAATCCGATCAAATGCTTCATCTTTTGATTTTAAAAATAGAACGTGACACATACACATGGCATTGTCTGTGAATGCAATGAAGTATCGGTTTTTGTTGATGGATTGAATTGGAGTGGGTC
Source organism: Amanita molliuscula (assembly GCA_023014405.1). Lineage (NCBI taxonomy): Eukaryota > Fungi > Basidiomycota > Agaricomycetes > Agaricales > Amanitaceae > Amanita > Amanita molliuscula. The sequence continues at coordinate 502,710 of JAEBUP010000044.1, forward strand.
CCCATACATCTGTCATAGTGCGCTCTCCGGGAGTACCCGAACGGTTTGATACCTCTTGAGGAAATGAGCAGCGAGCCATCTTCCCCTTTAGGCAGTGATCGCATGATCGTGATGGGATCGTCAACTTGTCTATATTTAGGCCTGTAACCATTTCCTCTCGTTTGGCATGCTGCAAGGCTGTGGTGGATAGGTGGCCATAACGATGGTGCCACTCTTCCCATGATAGGCCTGGTACCCTACTGACATAAGCTTTGTCGTGGGCATTGAGTAGTGCGCGCGTGTCCAAGAGGTACAGTTTGTTGTGCTCTTTTCTGGCTCCTATTAATTTCCCCTGACTAGACTGCAAATAGCACCTGGTCTCATCAAAGTTGATGTGTCGTCCATCTTTGGCAAAGCAGCTGAGGGATAGGAGGCAGTTTGGCGCGTCCGGCACATGTAGCACATGCTCCAATTTATGAGATATGACTTTCCCATCTACTGAGAAGTTCACTGTGACCATTCCCTGTCCTAAAACTTTAGCGGGCGTGGGACCTACCCCTTTTAGGGTTGTGTCTGAAAGCGGCGTATAGTCAGAGAAAGCGTCACGGGTCATGCATATGTGGGAAGTTGTCCCACAGTCCAGTAGCCAGTCTAGTTTGGAAAAGTCTGATGCATTAGCCATATAGGAGAACTGATCGAGATCGGTGCCTGTTGCATCATCCTGTGCCTGGTGTGCCCGATCGCGCTTTCCCCTTCTCTTTGGCCCCTGTCCCTCTTTCCCACCACCTTTGCCCCAGCAATCTTTTGCCAGGTGACCCTTCTTTTTGCAATTATTGCATTTGCGCATCTCATTTGCCTGTAATGCTGTCACTGCTGAGCCATCACCAGTCCGGCCTTTCCTTCTTCGATCCTTGTCGAGAAGGATGGTGATCAATTCCGCTGACGTAATGATGCCGGTTGCATTTGAGCCGAGGTATGCCAAGGTGAATGGATCCCATGTCTCGGGTAATGAGGTGATGAGTATCATCACGAAATCATCATCATGGACAATACTTCCCATCAAGTGTAACTCCTCCTGCATCCTCCTAAGCTTCATCACATGTGCCTGCATATCAAAATCGTCATTGGCCTTTGCCTGAAATAGCACGTGCCAGGTGGTCAAAATGCCAATCTTTCCCCGCACTTCTTTTACTATTTTTAGCTGATCCCACATCTCCTTCGCTGTATTTGCTCTGAGTAAATGAATCATCTCGGAATCTCCTACTGCTAGCTCGATCCGTGTCCTAGCAGTAGAGTCCTTCTCGCGCCAAGTATTAATAGCCTTTTGCTCATCGTCTGTAGGTTTCCCTGTAATCTTTACAGTTGGTGGCCCTTCTGTAATGATGTCATCTATTTTAAGGTCTCGGAAGATTGCGAGCATTCTTCTCTTCCACGCTAGCCAATTCGTGGAATTGAGTTGCTCAATCCGGTAAGAGCTAGAACCAGTGATCGGTACCAATTCTTTTGACATAATAACGGCCTATTTAGGAAATCTTTAGTAATGAGATCGAGAGTGTGATTGAGTACGAGGTTTATATAATCAATAGCGTCTGGGAGCGGGGCCCATAACCTGTTGAGAATATAGGAGGGCACGAGAGGAAGAGGAGGAAAGAATTATAGAATTCGTAGAATACAAACGAATATACAGTGGGCAACAAAACTGTAGCAATGTTTGGCAATGCAAGAAAGATTGGTGTCTAGGATGACTTCTAAAATAGAAACAAATAAAATAAAATATGGGTAAGAAAGCCCTGCTTCTTAGCTTGAATTTGGCATCTCATCGTACATATTTGGTTATGTTTATGCTGAGATATAAATTCCTTTCTAAGCACATGTCATTGCTACAGTTTTGTTGCTGAAGAGGAGGGAACACAGAACTGCTATCTGAGGATGATGTGTCCAGCTGGAAGTCATGTGACATTGTTTAACAAGTTGAACATGTGCCAAATAGACCATAACAACTCTTGGAACCAACCATGAAGGCACTCTCTGCTGCTCAACAATCCCACATCCTCTCCCTCCTCAATGCAGGTCATTCTGCTCATGAGGTGGCCTCCAGCACTGGTATACACCACACTACCATCTCCAGATATCATAGAAAACACCTCCCCTACCTGCCCAGGCCATCTGGGGGCCGCCCTACCAAGCTTACTGACAGAAATGTCAATCATGCCATTCGACTCATCAGCTCTGGAAAGGCTGACACAGCTGTGGATGTCACCAGGGCCCTCCAGGATGTCATTAACCAGCCCCTCTCAGCACAGACAACCAGGAGATACTTGAAGAAAGCTGGGATGAAGGCAGTGGTGAAGAAAAAAGAAGCCACTTCTCACTGCCAGGCATATGAGGGCAAGGTTGGACTTTGCATTGGCACACAGAGATTACACTGTGGAGGACTGGAAGAAGGTGGTGTGGTCAGATGAGACAAAGATCAACAGGCTAGGGTCAGATGGAAGGAAATGGGCATGGAAGAAGGCAGGGGAGGGTCTCAGTGACAGGCTAGTGAGTGGCACAGTGAAGTTTGGTGGAGGATCTGTTATGGTATGGAAGTGTATGATGTGGGATGGGCCTGGCTATGCTTGCAAAATTGATGGAAGGATGGATGGGGACCTTTATGTGTCCATATTGGAGGAGGATCTTCAAGCAAGCCTTGACTATTACCACAAGAATGCAGAAGATGTCATCTTCCAGCAGGACAATGACCCCAAGCACACCTGCATAAAGGCAAAAAAATGGTTCCAGGACAATGGAATTGATGTTCTATTGTGGCCAGCATAGTCTCCAGACCTCAATCCAATTGAACAACTCTGGACACACATCAAGAGGAAACTGGCAGGCTATGAAACACCCCCATCTGGAATCATACAATTGTGGGAGAGGGTGGAGGCAGAGTGGAACAAGATTGAACCAAGGGTGTGTCAGGACTTGATTGAAAGCATGCCTAGGAGGGTAAAGGCAGTGATAGAAGCAAAAGGGGGGTATACAAAGTACTAAAATGTACTAATATTTAGTACAAAAAGATCAGCAACAAAACTGTAGCAATGACATGTGCTTAGAAAGGAATTTATATCTCAGCATAAACATAACCAAATAGGTACAATGAGATGTCAAATTCAAGCTAAGAAGTAGGGCTTTCTTATCCATATTTTATTTTATTTGTTTCTATTTTACAAGTCATCCTAGACACCAATCTTTCCTGGATTGTCAAACATTGCTACAGTTTTGTTGCCCACTATACTACTTGCTTAACTACGTGGCGATGCTTGTACCAGTGAGCGTTGTGAGTTTGAGCTCAGTGTCCTGCACCGTTTCCTTGTCACGACCTCAACTCCTCCCTAAACTCCATTCCCATCCCGTCTCCTACCGCCCAGACTCCCCTTCTCCTTCCTTCCTGTTCCACTACATGTTCCATCAGGCAATTCGTTGTTCCCAACACGGGTATTACAAGGGCTTGACCATGCCAAGTTCATGTGATCATTGGGTATTGTCAAAAACGGATGGGGATTCCCCATATTTGATGCTAGCATTGACTATGAAAAACCTTAGAGAAGGTATGGGAACAGAGAGGACCCTTGAAGAAGGTATGGTCGACAGATCAATGAGAT